>CM024617.1:9892806-10435359 GCA_014182575.1 Eucalyptus decipiens
CTGGAGGCTACGCCGCCATGCAGAGGGTCACCCAGTGGAATCTGGACTTTGCAGAGCACAGCGAACAAGGGGATAGGTATAAGGCTTAATTCTCTTGAGAATCTCGTATTTGAAGATTGCTTTGCTTTGTTAGTATCAGCAATCAAATAGCAAAACTTCATTTAATTGATTTTGGGAATGGTGAACAGGTATCAGAACTGGCTCACAGGGTTGACGAGGCCTTGGGGTTCATGGCTGCAGCTGGGCTCACGGTTGATCACCCGATCATGACCTCAACTGAATTCTGGACCTCTCACGAGTGCTTGCTTTTGCCTTATGAGCAATCTCACCCGACTCGATTCAACCTCTGGCCTGTTCTATGACTGCTCTGCTCATGCTTTGGGTCGGAGAGCGCACCAGGCAGCTGGATGGTGCCCATGTCGAGTTCCTGAAAGGAATCGCCAATCCCCTTTGGAATTAAGGTGTGCTGTCGCTAGTTATCTGCTCGACTAGTGTGGCACTGCATGCAGCATGGAATTGTCGCGATAATCTTGTGTCATACTTGCTTTGTGTGATTTCTTTAATGGTGCAGATTTCACTCTTCTTGTGCTGGCCGATTTACTGTGTTATCTGGTCATTGACCGGCTGACATTTAAATCTGTTTTCAGGTGAGCAACAAGATGGACCCCAATGAGCTTGTCAGTTGCCGAGATCCTTTTTTTTTTTTTTAACCCAAGCAACAAGCCCGGAAGGATCACAGTGATCTGCAGGATGGGTGCTGAGAACATGAGAGTCAAACTCCCGCATTTGATCAGGGCGGTCCGAAGATCCGGGCAAATTGTGAATTGGGTTTGCGATCCAATGCACGGAAACACAATTAAGGCACCTTTGCGGGCTTAAACCCGTCCCTTCGATGCAATTCTGGTAAGGACTCTTCCATAAATACTTGTACTTAGCAGCAGTATACTCGAACGGTGCGTTAATGGGACATGTTTGTGATCGGTAGGCTGAGGTGCGGGCCTTCTTGATGTCCACGACCAAGAGGAAGTCACCCGGGGTGTTTCATCTGAAATGACGGGTCAGAACGTGACAGAGTGTATCGGAGGGTCGCGGACCGTGACATTCGATGACTTGAGCTCGCTTACCACACCCACTGCGACCCAAGGCTCAACGCTTCTCAGGCGCTCGAGCTGTCTTTCATCATCGCAGAGAGGCTGAGGAAGAGAAGGATGGGAACGCAACGGCTTCTTTCCTTGAGCGTTTAAGCGATTCTGTCGACATGTCTTCGCTCGGGTTCCGTGATATTTGCAGTTTACTAGGTGTCTGTCGTTGTGTTACCAGAAATAGGTGCATTTGCAATGGGGAATGTTGTGTGTTTACTTCTTGTATGGATGGTCTGCGAGACTATCATTTGAGATCAAGACGAAAAGCAATAAAAATCAAGGGCCATTGTGGCAATTGAAGTTGAGTGTGAGTGCCCCCGTTTGGAACTGGTCTTGGTGACATTAGGACAGGAAGCCGATCTTTTAACAATTGATGGATTTTGTCAATGTCCTAGAGCACTACTTTTTAAGCAATTGGATAAGAAAAGCTTAATACTATGACAAATCTCAATTTAGTGTTTGGGTTATAACTATCATTTGGAGGAGGGAGATGAATAGGTGATTAAGTGTGGAATTTGCAAAAACAATCGAGTTCAATATTGCAAGTAACCAAAGTGTAAAGAAGAATTGTACAGTGATCAGATTTACATAATGCAACAAACTATCAAACAAAAAGAAATGAGAGATTAAGAGATGGAGAATTGCACACTCTACTCAATTATGTGATTGTATTTTTGATCTCACATTCTTTACAACCTCTCAAAAATTACAATCACGAAGACAAGTATGAAAAGTCGAGGCTCTTTTTGAACTTTGGAATTGTTGACTTTAGATTTCATTCGTCCTGTAACATCACGATCTCTTTTTATACTCCCCAATTTCCAAGCTAACCGTCAGACAATACTTCTAAGGGTAATTCAGCCAATCAATTCATTAGACTTGAATGAGATGCGAAGATCTGATTGTTTTTTGAATTAAAAGATTAGAGTCTCCCTTGATTCCACTGCCCATACAACAGTGATTGAGTTTCTATAAGTAGAGTTCCTTGTTTGGAAAGAGTATCTCGTCTTTAAAAGATTGTCACGTGGATCACAAATCTTTATTATGGAAGGATTACATTGCTATTTATCATTTTGTAATAAATGGATGATCAATATAACTTTACAATGAAATCCAAGTCGACGTTACTAGCCATTGCGCTTCATAAAAGATCTGGAAACTTCTCCTAATGTATAGATCATCTAGATAATCCTTGCAAATTATACCATTGCCTTTGATTATAAAAATATAACAATATTATTGACGTATAAAACCATAACTTACATAGATGAAAGAGACTCCAAATATGATGAATAAACTCTTTAACCAATTTGTTGCAAGAGTATAATGTAGAGATCTCGCTTTTCCATTAAATTGAATTAATGCCACGAAAAATAAAAAATTAATACACTTATAACAAATGAAGGGTAAAATCCCAAACTGCATAATACTTATTATGTGTCACTTTTAACTCAGTAATTTGATAATAAAATTCTAACAACAATTAATGAATGGTAAATTTATCATGGTATACCAGTTTATGATTTTTTATGGTAAAAAATTAGTTTGAGATAAATTTACTGCATGTGTATCAATTTGAGTTTTCCATAATAAGATTATAGGCATTTCCCAAACAAATAAGAACTTAATGACAATGCTATTGAGTATTGTTAAATTAATGATCTATATGTGTATATGTCCATGTAATTAGATTGTTTCGCTAGCAATTAAGTAAAAAAATTTCTTTAAAGCCATGTAATATAGTTGACGGCTGCGGTAGAAGTCATCAGATTGGACACACTAATAAAGCTTTCAGAATTTTCATTGGAATTTTGTACGAAAGGACTTATATTATCTCCAGAGATTAGTAAGAGAACTAGAATTACAATTGAACAAAGTACAAGGATCAAAAGTAAAATGTTCAAATCAAGAACGACCAAAAGTGTAATCTCCTCATGTGGGTTTCATATGATACCTATGATCAAAGACTATGATCCACCTGACTCTATGGATCCAAACCCAAACACTTATCCTATTAGAGGTTAGATGTGCTTCTAATTGCACATTGTCTATAATTTGTTATATTAGTAGATAAGTCTCTTGTAACACAAAACAAACACAGCGTGTTTTGCAGTCATATGGGTGATGATGAGCCATGATCTCAAGCGACCTCAAACTAGGATGACGAGCTTTCATCCGAACGAGGGACACTCCCCACCCAAGTGGACAAATATCGTCGCGATTGTTGGTTGACTATCTACATGTTCTACTCACCATAAACCATAATTTTCAGGATTTAATATTGACTTTATTTGGAAGACAAAATTGAAAATTGCCTTATAGGACCATTTGTATCTATATGCGTAGGAATCCTCGATTCACAAATCTCTGGTTGATATGATAAACTTCGCAATGGAGAAATTCTCTCCGGTAATTGAACTCTAGTGATATGATTTGTGATCTTCAGGTGCCTCTGACGTATCATCTTTCCTCAATCCACGACAGAACATCGTGTAACATCAAGCTGATCTCTTGAGGTCTGCTTCCTGTAAAATTCGAGTCGACCTTGACTCCTGTGTGGTCTCCTTTCGGAGGAATGCTAACATCGTGAGGTCTGCTCCTGGGAAAGCAGAGTCGACCTTGACCTGGTGCGGTCTCACTTCGAGGAAAAGGGAATTGCTCGTCACCAAGCCAACATTTTCTACAGAAAGTTCCACGTTGCCCATCTCATCGTGCTTGTCGTTATGTATGTGGAAATAGAGAGTTAAGACTTAGACATCAGAAACTGCCTGGACATCACACATTGACTTGACTTTTCTGTACGTCGTGGGGGATCGTTATTCATGTTTTGCACTGTGCTCACTTCGAATTTATCGGTAGTAGCGACAAGATATATTCCTTTTTGAAATATCTTATATTGCTCAACTATAAATTTTATATTCCTTTGCATTCCCTTCGTTTTTTTTTTCTCATTTTCCAACTAAAATTAATGCCGCTGGATTTAACAATTTTCATGTCTCACAAACATTGAAGAAGTTGTGACAAGATTTATCTACTACAACTGTAGTGATGCAAACCAGAGAATCATCAATAAAGAAGCCGAGGATAGATCCATACTTCTAGCCAACGTCACTAGGGAAAAAGATCTATAACTTCAAGTCTTCATGGGACACATAGACTAGATAATCTCCTGTCCACTTATATAGCTATTTACATAAGTCGGCGAGTCTTTTTGTTTCTTTCTCATTCTAAAGTTCTATAATACATACAGTCAAGTTGACCTAGAAAATCTTTTTTTCTTAGGTGATAATTTCTTTTTTTGGTCCAAATAGTTACGTGAATCGCATTTGAATCTGAATCCTAATTTATTCAATCAAGTCCCAACCTTAATCTAAGATTCAATATAGTTCTTTGATTACTAAAGATTTTAAAACTCCAATCAAATTGATGATGTCTTGCCTTTCCTGATTTCATGGCTTGTTTTATCGCCTTGTTTGCCCCACAACAATCAAACAGTAACTTATATTTTTGAAATTGACAAATTGACTACTGATTAGTATTCTTGAAAAGACAACATTATATATGGTTGGAAGGATGAAAATCCCCAACTGAGCGAGCAAATAATAAATAACATCACTCCAGCAATTTTAAAACTAAGCGCATCATACTATGACATCATATAGCCAATTGCACAAATACATATTTTTTACACGTCATTGATCATGCTTTCAAAGTAAAAAAAACACTCGCCTGACAGGGTCACGCTCATTTGTGAAATGATAAGGAGTTTTTCCTGATGATATCTCCGAAAAGTCAAAATTATTACGTGACGATTGCATTCATAGGATTTAATAAATAAAAATGGTATCAAAGGGGTGATGTAGTGCCAAACGGACTTAACCAAACTTGAACCACTTCTCCGACCAAAAACCTTTGGACCACTTCTTCGGTTTTCGCAAATGACTAATGCATTCACGCCTTAACTTTGAAAATGATTGGTGGTGACTCCACAAGAATATCTAATTTTGAAACACCAAATTTCCCAAAAAAAAAACTTGCAAAACCTTTTTCCACTGTAGCCGCTACTTCTCTCGAACCAACCTACTGCCTTGTAAAGGAGAGGTGCTATTGGAACGATGACTTTGCCAGAGACTAGTTAGCGGTAACTACCCAAAGGTTAACTTTTTTAATTCCTTGCAATTATCAGTTAATTTCCTAAAATCTGACACGTTGCAATTGCCCGTTTGCTTTATTCATGTTTAATTATTGGTGCTCTTATCTCTGTAAAATTCAATCATCTGTTTATCTTATTCATGTCTGTTGAAGTAATTCAAACTTATGCACTGATCTAATCACGGGCATAACAGCGCATTCACGCCCCAACAAAATGTTGGACCTAGGCCAACCAGGTGCCCTTGGCTGAAGCATGATGATTAACCTACAGACAAAACATCATGTGCACCGTTTATACATATTTAACTTAAGGTTGATCGGTTTGCAAGCAATTTGGTTCTCACCCAGTAATCAGGCATAGGACCAGTGGTACCGGTTCTTGTTTCCTAAAATTGGAAACCGGCCTACTTAGTTTTGAAACTGTCCAATCTGATCCGATTCTCAAGTGAAATAGAACTGGTGGTTTTTTTTTTTTTTTTTTTGCAGATAGATTTTTATGATTGAGAATTTTAATTTTGGTGAAAATGAAGATGTTTTGATTGTGCATTTGTCTGTTGTGAGTTTACCTATACTGAAATCACCTTGTAGGATATAGTATGTTGGCTCATTTGACTATGATTTTAATGGCGTGAAGCATTGGATACCACTCCAAAATGAAAGAAGTTGCATTCTCATAGCTTTTTAGGATAAATTTTGGTTCAGGTAGTTCAAGTGGGTGATTTCACCCGTGAAACTAGAACCGACCAAAATCACTGATTCCAATTTGTTGGAACTGCAAACCAGACCAGTGCTCTCAAGAACAGCCTAGAACTGACCAGTTTGATATGATTTAGGCAATTCCTTTGCTCACCCCTATGTTTAACCTACTATTGTGGCAAGAAGGGACCTTTTCTGTTAAGTTTGACAAGCTGCTGGATTTTCGTTTCTTCAAATATAGCCACGCACGCCGAGACAAAACCAAGCTGTTGGTTGCCCTCGCCAAATCGGGGACAAATAGCCAATGAGCTTTGAAGATGAGAAAGTTGGCCCACTTTAGAGAAAAGAGCGAAGCTATATACAGGAGCTGAGCGATGTAAGCAAGACTTGCTTTGAGGATACGAGAGATTCTTCACTAACATCGAGTCCCCAGAAAGTTCAAGCTACTGGAGTTCGATAAGTACAACGGTACCGGCCGTCCACCGACTCGCCTAAGGCTCTTTGGGATGAAAATGACTTGCTACCTGAAATATGACATTGATGATCCAAAACTTTCGAGAAAGCCTCCCTAGTACGGTGCTTCAACGATTTGCCCAGTTGGACCCCGGTGACCTTCTTGGCATGGAATGACCTTGTCAAAAATGCCATAGAGATTCATACTTGTTAGGACATGGAGAAATTGCCAACTACCAGCTTGAGTAGGCCATCCAAGTCGGGATCTCTCAATATTGATGATAAGGAGATGATTTTCAGATCTTCATGAGAACCCCTATAGACTAACGGTCCTCCAACTTTGCAGACCTAGTAGACAATCAGAGAGGGAATGACGGTGGTCTCCACACCGGTCAGATCCAAGATGTTGAAGCCCTCTAAGGAAAAACCATTTGAGAATAGAAGCAAGAGAAAGGAATCGACGGCAAGCATGATCCGACAAACTCCCCAGATGAAGCCTTTGCCATCATAGTGCAGCACCATAAGGATGGTAGCTCCTCTAACTGGAATATCAACCCGCGCCCCAACTGTCCAGAGCTCACTCCACCCTCGACTCTTCCTGAACTACTCCAAACCCTGCCATGTAGCAACTTTCTCATCCAGGAGCTACCTGCCGGATTATAAGGGGGTCCGGGCCAGGGACTCGAGCTTCCCGGCGACCACCGCGAGGGTGCAAAGGGGCATTCCACTGACATGAGTTTCAGGCCCACCAGAAAATTCAAGATCTCCTGGATACTAAGAAGGGAGTTTGACTCCGGGAAAAGAAGGGAAAAAGGCCAAATGTCAACACCAACACATTCCCGGAGCACAAGTGGGGAGCAAGAAATAAGAGAGGACGTGAGAGAAATGAAATGTACTACCATTAACTTTCGAACTGCGGTTTAACAGTAGGTTTAATATCAATTGAAGAGATTGTGATCCTTTTTAGAAACCTAGTGTAGATTTGCATAATCAAGTGGGTAGTAAATGAGATCATAATCCAATACTTATGACAAGAAAATAGGTCTTACCGAAAAAGTTTTTATAAGATGACAAATATAACGTTTCTATCCATCCAAGTCAATCATCACACGCTGGGTTACTATCATATAAAAAAAAAAATAATAAAAAAAAAAATCATTACATTTAAGACGTGATGATTAACTCGGAGCAGATTGTACATGTTCCAAAAGGCACCTGAGAATTCCTTTAAAATAGAAAAGCTAATTCTTTTCTAAACCAAAGACGACACCACGCCATTCGAGCATCGGATACGGCACTGGGAAATTCCTGAAGCATGGTGATTCTAGTGGTTGTGGGCTTTACAAGACTTCTAAGATCCATACATCCGGGGAGACTGGAGATTCATTCAGTTTGGTGACATAAGGGGAGACCAAGCCCAACGCATTTTTATGGGCTCCTTTGACTTGACCACGGATGTCCAAAGAAGCATTCCACCGCTCGACCTAAGAATTAATTACTAAACATTATAAATCCCATCGTCTCTTTTTCAACCTTTCTATTAACTGTCTATCCCACTAATTTTTGAACAATCAATTTAGACTTTGAGGTTTCTAGTAGAAATGGACTGTAAAACTGTGCCTAATGAAGTTATTGCATGGTTTCTATATCATTGATCATCATTTAGACCCCACGATAATGTGTTTTTCCAAAAAACCATCATCATGATCTCATATGAGATGTTGATCTGATGAACAAATGAAGAATGAGACCGAGAAAGGAGAGACTAGGGAGAGAAAAGTACCGATAGATCAAAGATTTGAAAATTGTCCAAAAAAATTAGAAATCATTGTACAACGCTACCCAATTTAATCTTAAATTTTCAATTTTGCTAATTTAATCATAAACATTAAAACAATTTTTCAATGTAATTATTTCAGTTTTTAATTGGAAATTGCTAATGGGTATTGATGTGGATGATCTGCAATTTTCTTTAAAATTATTTTTTATTTTTTTCTTCCTTTTCACCCCGACTGATCTCAACAACGACCCACTTGCGAAATGCGCTCATTAAGGCACCCATCACCCAAATCTAGGTAAAAGTTTCTCACTGACCACATCTCCCCAGATCTGGGAAAGTGCAAAACCTTGTTTGTGTTTGGCCCACATTGAGACTGTCCATAGGCAAAAATAAATAGAAAAATTGAAAAAAAAGAAAAAATATAATTTTCCAAAATTTAAAAAAAGTTAGCAAAAATTATTCACATTAGCAATTTTTCAGTCAAAATTAGTCAAAAAAGACTACGTTGAAAAAATTGTCAAAATTGTTTAGGACTAAATTGGCCAAACTGAAAATTTTAGAACTAAATTAGCCACTATATAATAGGGTTATGAACTTTTGAACAATTATTCTAATCAAAGACATGAAAAATGAGATGAAGAGTCTCACTAAAGACATTTTTGATTGATCGTTTCTTGATTCTAGGGTAAGTCGTACACTTGCTCTCTAGTATCTATAAAATTGTGTCTTATGTTATACATGTGAACTAAATTAGTTGTATTAGTATGTATTCAATCTGTGGATATCGAATACAAGATATATGAATTACCACACCTTGTACATCGGAAGCAGTATTGATATTTGTGTATAGTGGGATTTAAGTGGCACGCAAACAAAAGTGTTAACACGTGGGAGTCACTCGAATTTGTAAGGGTTAAGTGTCACACAATCGAAGTCACGTTTTGAAACCGTAGGGCATCTCTAGAATTATAGAAGCTAGGGTGGATATATAAGTGTCAAAATTTCCAAAAGTACACTTAAAAGTGTCATTTTTTTTTAATTAGATGATTAAGTGCCATCTCCGGCAAGGCTTGCCGAAAATCTGATGTGGCATATTTTACTAATAAAACCAGTCTACGTGACTTACTAAAATGTCCACTTAGCAATTATTATCCCAAAATTGCATCAGTTCTACCCCCAAATTTGATTTTTAATGTAAATATTAATTAAATTTATAAAAGGGAGCAAATAGCAAGGGCTTCCCGCCCTGCCACTGTCAGCTCACCATCGTCAAAAAGGGCTGGTGATGGGTGATGGTGGGGGCAAGGGGTTGGCCGAGGTCAGCTGGACAAGCAAGGGGCTTGCATGTTCTGCAGATTTGGGGCGAGGTCATAGCCCTACCCCAAATCGGGTGAAGGCGACCCTCCCCTAGATAAGGCGAGGCCGCGTGGCCCTCGACTCAGATTGGGCCTCTAGGACTACTGTTGGCTAAGACAAGATCTAGGTGAGGGCGTGCAAGCCTGCCTATGGTTGGCTACGGTTGCTATCAACCCTCGCCTACCATCAGCTTCCGCCCTTTCTAAAGAAATGGTAAGTATGCAGAGCGGTGTTTCAGGGAGGCCAACACTAATTTGCTCATTTAAAAGAATAATTTTTAATTTAATCTAATTAATATTTATATTAAAATCAATTTGGACTAAAATGATATTATTTTTTGAATTTATCTAGTTATATGTTACATCATTTAAAATTTGCCACCAAGATAAATTTGTTTTAAAATTTTCTTTGACTGTTACATCATTTAAAATTACTTTTGGAAAATAGCCACATCAATTGTTTTGCTGAAAATTTTCCAAAATTGTTGGTAAATCAGTGGGAGTGTCTATATCCTTTTTCAAATAGGACGGTTTGATCACTGTTAATTGGCATTTCTGATTGCACCAAGGGGTTATTGAAATTTTTGCTTAGTAGGTGGTGTACCTACTCGATATTAAGGCAGATTCGTTACAGCGATTGCACGTCTATTTAAGTCGGGCAGATACAAAATCGAGGTCCTAGTATATGAGAGCGCACAGAATAAGTTGAGGGAATTTTTGGGGCGTTTCATTTTATTTTTTATTATCAGTTTAGCTTGTTGGAGTGATAAGGTGGCTTGAGAATTTAGATTAGTGAAATTTTGAAGACCAAATTTATTTAATCAGGGAAGAATGTGACAGACTTGGATTTTCCGTGACTGATTAAAGTCAATTCAGTATGCTATTAAGTTAAGAAAATAGACAAGTTCAAATGTGCAGTTCTAGTGGTTTAGAATTTTGCATGAAAGCTTTTTAGTGTACATTGCATGAATTGCTTGGTATCATAACAAGTCAAAGTGAGCAAAGCTTGATGATTAATGAGCAAGCGACAAGTGTTGTGTCATTGCATGATGTTGCTACATGGATTAATTCTACTCTATGCACGTATGAATAAGATTCTTTACATGTACTAAATCTCACCTTGTTTCGCGAAAATATCATATTTTCGTAAAATTTTCTAGGAAGTCATTTTCCAAAAAATGATCATATTTTCTGGTATTGGCTAAAATCTGAAATTTGAGTGAAAAATACTTTACATTATTAGTTATCTAATTTGATTTTGGGAAAAATTACCAAAAAATAATAATTTTTAATATTTTTAGTTGACCAAAAATTAATTTTAATTTATATATTTTTTTTCATAAAATTGACGTTTTAATTATTTTTATTTTTAAATTCCAATTTTTCTTTTTTTATTTATTTTTCTTTTCCTCCCTCCTTCTTCCTCCTCCTTCCTCTCGCCATCACGTGCCTCAACATGGCTGGCCGCCCAATGGCCACCAAGATGCAATGCTAGATATGGCAAGCTTAAGGCTCGGCCGATCTAGGCGAGCCACGAGCTCGCCGACCAACAACGCAGCTCACCCGGATCGATCGAGCCTTGAGTGTGCATCGACCTAATCCAAGCAAGGAGCTCAACCGAGCCAATGAGCCTCAAGCTCGCTAGATCTAACCTTGGCGAGGCTGGAGTTGGCTATGGCCAACCCACCAAGGAAGAAGAAAAGAAAAGGGAAGAAAAAGAAAAGGAATTAAAAAACTCAAAATTAAAAAGAAAAGAAAAAGAAAACATAAAAATAAAGAAGAAGAGGAAAACAAAGAAAATAAAAAATAATTCAAATAAGAAAAAGGAGGGAAGTGAGGGCTTATAGGGTGTGAGATAAGAGAGATCAAATGGGATTTCCCTAGTTTAGAAGACTTTTTCCACTTCACTGAAGATATTTTCCTCAAACAATTCATTTTCTAAAACAAAACATCGGAAAATTCGAAATTTTTCCCAAAAAGTTATTTTCCATAAAATGAATGAGTCTTAGTAGAAATATCGGGGACTAAATGGCGAGAACCGAGGGACGACGGAGATGTATTATCTTAAACACTTCGTATGGTAAGGGCACATACAAGAAACGTGCGGATTTGACATTGAATTAATTGCAAAATCCCATATCATCTCGCCGTCGTATGGTTCAAAGAATTTCAGCAAGATGAATACATATTATGGCTCATTAGAGAAGTCCTAACTTGGCCTAACTCTAGCTCTTTATAGCAAGCTTCATGTCCATTGGAAGATATGCTCCATTTTGATTATAATTGTGCACTAAATCAATTAGGATTAGATTAAGATTAAGATTGATTTGTAGAATATATCATTGAAATTTATTGTGTTCATCTTGTAATGTAATTAGAGAGCCTTATACATTAGGGAGAATTGAAGAAAATACAAACAAAATTCCCAAAACTATCTTCCTCCGGTCACTATTTTGCCCTCCTCGCTCTTTCTTGCTTCCTTCCTTGGTATCAAAGCTTCCAAGCTCTTGATTTAGCTTCCGCTTTGATTGCTTGTCAAGGAATTCTAACCTACAAAGGAAGAAGAAGCAAGCGAATTTACCACCATAACCAACCCACAAAACCTGCCCTCTCGCCTTTGATGACCAACCCGCAAGAAAAGTCATGCCACAATCCTCACGAGAATCAATATCCATCTATGGTAATTCTCATGACCCAACAATGGCACACTCAAGTCCAAACCATGCAATGGCAACTCATCGAGGCTTAGTCTAATTTGGGGTAGTCCATTCTAGGCCATCTCTTACATGTGGTGCCACATCCATGGGAGTTTGGGTTAAGCCCAAATTCATCATTGCTAGAAATCAGTGCTACTAAAGAATCCGGCCGTGGGTGTAGCCCACTAATCATAAATGGGGCAAGCCTAGTCATTGGTCCGAACAAATGGGTGGGTTAGGTGAATTGGGTATTTAACAAATCCCTACCCGAGTTTTTTCAATGGCCATGGAATTGGGTCAAGCACCAAGTATAAGGACAAATCCCTACCTCGAGTTTTTCGGCGGATTTGCGCCATTTCCAATCATAGCCATCACCGCCATCCGGAGCCTAGCAACCCCCAGTACATATCGACCACCGATAGACTAAAATTATGACTCATTAGTTTGTAGTTGACTGAGCCAAAGAACTATTCCAGGTGGTCACAAGATCTTTGGTGAGCCCTTGTGATGAAGGACAAAGATGGTTTCC
Source organism: Eucalyptus decipiens (assembly GCA_014182575.1). Lineage (NCBI taxonomy): Eukaryota > Viridiplantae > Streptophyta > Magnoliopsida > Myrtales > Myrtaceae > Eucalyptus > Eucalyptus decipiens. Next base: position 9,905,610 of record CM024617.1, read on the forward strand.
TCAAACAGTCCCAATTCCCTCCGATGAGTAATTGGTCCCACATTAGAGAAAAATACAATCAACTTCGTTCGAACATTGATTGGTAAATCGCATATCTCTAGAAGTCACGGCCGGCTTTCCACCAACGAGAGGACTCAAAGAGCATGTGGGAACGTATTAAGAAATGTACCACAAATTAGACCGAGCCAAAAAAATTTCCCTCATGCAGGAATTCAATGAACTCAAGTAAGGAAATATGATAATCATGGCTTGTCACAACAAGTTATCATCGGTTTGGAACGACTTTGAAGTTGTTAAAGAAAAGCTCAAGGGGCCAAAAGAAAACTTGAGCAATACAGATCTATGAAAGAAAGGGAAAAAGCCACTTGATTTTTGCTGATTTTGAATGAATCATACCTGACATTTCGTTTACAATCTAGCAATGGAACTGGTACCACCTCTTGATAGAATCTTCCAATTGGCCGTTCGGAAGAGAGCTTTGCGGCTTGTATCACCGAGTATGCGAGAGGAGGTGTGTCTCACCCCGATCCTCCGAGCACGTGTCCATCCCTCTGCGATCGATTAAATAGCGACGTCCCAAAAGATGCATCACCGATCCTTTCATTTTAATATGCACATGCTAAGCAAAATATATAATCTCCGGACAACAATGGGATGAGATAGGAAAGTAGGGCCCTAAATTTCCAAATCAAAACAAGCCTTTTATAAACAAACAAATTTATTTACAATACCAGGCTGTTTACAAAAATATAAACTCAACAAAAATGGGAAACTGTCCTATGATCCATTAGTCGACATGTCGCCGATTCTTCAATCTCTACCCAGGCTTCCTGGTCCTCCACAAGTCGCCATTTAGGGATTTGAAAATGTTATCCCACAACGGGGTGAGATGATGATGTCTCGGCAAGTTCAACCCCTAAAGCCCGATTAGGAAGAAAATATGCCCAAGGGCCGCTAAACACGCTTTCTTCCCGCAGTCGGTATAATTTACAAATTCACCAATTCACTTCAATCAATCAAATCATTAAACCGATCAAATAATCAATCAATCGACTTAGTCGATTACATGTCAATAGGACAATTACACGGTCATTTTGATTGCACACCCAACTATTAATTATGGCTTAACAGTACGACCCTACTAAATCTTCAATAGTGAAATTACGGCCCCAACAAGTACAAACACACATTCCCAATTAGGTGGTAGATTACTAGGCCCCAATAGGCACATTCCCTATGAGGTGGTTAATTACAGCTCAATTAGCACAAGCCCATATTTTAGCGGTTGATTACGGCTCAACGAGCACAGCCATACCTCAATGGTTAATTATTGCTCAACGAGCACAGCCATACTTTAGCGGTTTTCTTGATTTAACCCACAACAACACGTATAACATGTGTCATCTCAGCTTTCGATAGTCATCCTATTACGGCTATAAATCATCGCACGATTAATTACCTATAGCCAAGGAAGTGGCATTTCACTCTTAATTCCTTCAATTAACATACAATCTGGCTTAGTTTTCCTCGTGTTAAAGATACCCGATCAAAATTATCGCGTGTGGGTATATGGTCGGCCTCGGCAAAAAATGTAATATCTTTACTTTCCAAAATCCCACCATTTATATAGTCGATAAAAACATTTTTAGCACCGTAAACCGACGCTTGGTGATTTTCTAATTAATTCTAAAATTAAATAAAGTTTAGAATAAATACCCAAAATTGCAAACCACACTCAAATTGCACAAAATAACAGCTAAATAAATAATTCAATCACACCACTACAATCAGGACAAAATTCCGATAAAGGCTTATCGGGTCAATTTTGAAAAATAAATTAATTAATTAAGGAAATTAATTAATAAATACTAATAAATAAAACTTAGGCTTATAAAGCCTAATTAAAAGCCGAGATGGTCCCTTTGAAAATTTCCGAACCACTTTAGATAAATACTAGAGCTTGTCTAGGTTCTAATTACACTACTCTAACCACCTAACATGCAATAACAATTAATTAAATTGCTATTCTAATATAACTATCCACCAAATCCATACATAGTCTAAACTAAACAACCCTTAAACATCATTAACTTACTAAGCAATGATTAATGAGTTAAACTCACTTGTTAAACGATTTGCTCGGATTGAAACGATAGCAAGACGGAGAGGATTAAGAAACTCCCGAGGCGGGATCGCCAAACGGGGTCGGGAAAGCCTTGAAAACGGGCCAAACAAAGGACTTCGGGAGACCCACCGACTGCTGGTTGGTCTTTGGTCAAGGCCAAGAGAAGTCCTGGCTTGGGGTTGAAAGCGGGCAGCGGGATTGGATGCGGAGTCTAGGCGAGCGATGGCGTCACTTCATGATAGAGGAGAGACCTGGGACGGTGGCTTGAGTCGGTTGAGGTGGAACAACGGCCTAGAACAATGGAGACGTGCGCTGGCGGGCGAATGCGCAACGGCCGACGGTGACTCGGTGGCCGACAGAGGGCCGACAAGCGTGCAATGGCCTCCGTGGCTTGGGCTCACATCGCTGCGGTTTCGGGCTTTGATGGTAGGGAAAGGAAGATGAGGGGTCGACGGCCAAGGGAAGGAGAGGGGGCCTTTCTTCGCAGCGGCCACCATGTCTCTTCCTTATCTCTTTGTTCCTCCCTAACTTAGCCCACCACCTAGGCGGCTTGCATAGCTGCACTTCCGGACAAATTGCACTCAAATTTTGGTTGGGTTGGTTCAATTTCCATTCAAATCCTCTTGAATCCACTCATTTCGGCTTCCATAAATCCCACTGACGTATCATCAATCAAATTAGTAATTTTCCTCACCATAGAACCCACTTGCATTCCAATTTCGCGATAAAAAACATATTATGAATTTTCTAGATAAACGGCCATATCTTGACTTCTTTCAAAAAGTCTCGGTTTGCGAAAAATCTTCGAAATTGGTCGATATTCAAAATGACTTGTAATATGACAGGACTTTCAATTGTGGCTTAGGATTCAAATTCGCGAGTTAATTTCAATTTGGCGCGATTTAACGTAACTCCCAAGGCTCTTTTGGGTAGGCTTTTAGAAATTTTTAGTGTAAATGACTCGTGGTCGATTTTTAGCCTGACAATGAACCTCTTTCGATACATTGGCGACTCGGTTGTCGTGAAAATCTCAAGATTTCAAATACGGACGTAGGGTACCAAAACGATAGAAAAAAATCAACCTAGTGCCGGTTGACTAATTTTGTAATTTAGTGGAATCACCCACGTTTAGTCATATATCTCTATTGAACCGACCTATTTCTAATATTTAATCGATTTTTAACTATGTTGTAATAATCTCGTAGATGAGCATGGTCGATAGTAGCCGATTTACGGTCAATTCCCAAAGCCTATCGCATTAAAATTTTTAATAACTTCTTCGGATAATCTAGTTTTCTCGAGGTTTGATCGAGTTGAGAAAGATTTATAGGCATGTCGATGAAATACTCGATTAATTTAATTGAAACAGAACTGAAAAAATTCAAGATGTCACAACAGACGTATTGCGTCTACCCGTAGTGAACGATGAGAATCGGGCACAAAACCCTAGGCCAAGAGAAAGACGTCGAGAGGAGCTAGGGGTTCCATGGGAGGCAATGATATGCTTCCTTAAAATGAAAGGAATGAGTGGCTAGATCGTTTGCACCAATTGGATGGCTCGCAAGGGTCGGATCCCTTAATTAAATCGGACGATGGGCATGATTTCGTGGCAAAGGCATCCGACAGTCAAGTTTTTTCCACGTCATCAAAAAGTATGGACAAAATTCGAGAGGGAAAGATAAACTATATTGTGAATAGTGCAAACACCCACACCTTACAATTAATAGTTGTTATAAATTGCTTGGCAAATCCGGAGATAAAGCAAAAAAAAAAAAGGAATATTAAGCAGCTTGCCAAGTCATTGGGCTCACTGGTTCGAATGTTGATCGACCCATTACATATGGGTAATATCAAACTAATGTAGGCATTACACTTCCAACAAAGAAGAAGTTTTTCATGTGTATCTCATTGTTTGATCAATAGTATTTCAAAAAAGGCATGGATAATTGACTTAGGAGCAGTGATCATATTATTTATGAAAATGGATTGTTCTCAAATATGCATGGAACTTGGGTGTCCCTCTTTTTGTGCAATTGCCCAATGAAAATTTTACTTATGTCACAATGATAGGCATAGTACCATTCAAAACGTCTTCTATGTCCCAAAATTTCAGTTTAATCTCATTTATGTGTCCAAAGTTTGCAAGGAAAATTCTTGTAATGTATTATTTGATTTCGACGCTTGCTTCTTTCAAGCCTTTTCAATTGGCAAACTGATGGGTTTGGGTAGTCTTTCTGAATGACTATTTTTTTGACCAGTTTCCCACATAATTTTGATTTGTCATCCAATTCTTTTGAATAAAGTATCATTTGTGCCATATGACTGCCAATGATAAAGATTTTCTTATGCATTCAAGAATGGATCATAATGCTTCCTTTCCTTATTCTCAATGCCATTTATGACCTCTAGCAAAACGGTGACGTACCTCTTTTCCTTCTAGCAAAACTCATGTAAGTGACACTTTTTCATTAATTCATGTGGATATTTGGGAACCTTATCACACATCACACCATGGTGGGTCACATTACATTCTCATGATTGTAGACAATTATTCTCGTGCCACATGGGTTCTTTTGATACAATCAAAAGGCCAAGTTTTCTCCCATTTAAAAATGTTCATCACCTTATTGAGAAATTAGTTTGGAAGACCTATACAGTGCATCCACACGGATAACGAAAAAGAGTTCTTTAGTCATGATTGCACTTCACTTTTTTTGTCTTACGGCATCCTACAAGAAAGTTCCTACATTTACACCCCACAACAAAATGGGGTGGTAGAGTGTAAACATCGCCATCTTCTAAAAGTTGCACATACATTAAAATTCCAAGCATCCATTCTAGAGAATTATTGGGCGACTGCATTGTTATTGTAGCTTATCTTATCAATTGTATGCCTGCTTGGATACTAGATGGAAGAACCCTCTTCGAACTACCTTTTAGGAAAAAAAAAAAACCAGCATTGGATTATTTAAGAGTTTTCGAATGTTTGTGCTATGCAATTACAGTGGGCCATCGGGACAAAATGGGCCCTTTGTGCTTGGCGTTTATATTCATGGGCTATCCTAACATACAAAAGAAATATCGTGTTCTTGAACCATCGATAGGGGAATTCTCTGTTAGTAGACGTTATTTTCCATGAAGATGTCTTCTCATTTCATGAAAAAAGATTCCTCAAATGAAAGCTCGGGCATCACGAACAATCCTCACAATTTCTTGGCTGAGGAAGATTTGTTTCCTGAATATGTTCTAATAGTACCTCCCGAAAGGGTTGTTCCTTTAGCAATAGCTCCAATTTCTTATGAAACTCTATCCTTAGATATCATTATGGAACAAGTGTCCAAGAATTTATCAGATGTGGAGGATAATCCTAATATCTCACCAGAACTCACCATTGAGGTAACATTTTCTTCTCCACCACGAGCAGATCCTTCGCAATGTTTTGGTCGCACTACACGCCCACCAAGATGGACAAAAGATTATGTATGCACCTCTCTCAATTCACTAGGTATTCACCACGTGATCTCCTTTTATGTTTCTTTCTATAAGTTTTCACCGAAACATAGATGCTGCGTTAGTAACATATCAAAAGATAAGGAACCGTCTAGTTATAATGAGGCATCCAGTGATCCACGATGACATAAGGCTATGGTGGCAAAATTATAGGCACTGATCGATAACCATGCTAAGGATCTGGTCACCCTACCTCCAAACAGAAAACCAATTGGATGCAAGTGTGTTTATAAAATAAAATATCATTCTAATGACTCCATTGAACGTTACAAGTCTCGTTTGGTGGCTTAAGGATTTGCTTAATGAGAAGTTTTCAATTATCACGAGACTTTTTCTCTAGTGGCTAAAGATGTCACAGTTCCTTTTTATCGGTTACAACTATCCATGATTCCCCGTGACATCAAATGGATGTGCACAATACCTTTTTCATGGCAATTTAGATGAGGAGATTTACATAGATATTCCTCGGGATTTGAGAAATCGGGGAAAATAAAGTATGTCATCTATGCAAATCCCTTTTATGGCTTGAAACAAGCTTCTAGGCAATAGTATGCCAACTTTGCCAATGTTCTCACAACTGCAGGCTTCAAATAGTCCAGATATGATTACGTCATATTCATATGGACTAAAAGTATGTCATATATCTACTTGATAATATATGTTGTGATATTCTCATCATGGGAAATGCTAAAGATGCTATAAAAGCCTCAATAAATATTTGTTTACCACCTTTCATATAAAATATCTAGGAGCACCTAAATACTTCCTTGGGATTGAGATTGCCCGATTCGACCAAGGGATTTCTCTCGATCGCTGGAAATTTATACTAGAAATTATATTAAAGGCCGATCTATCAAGGTGCAAACTAGTAGTTATTCCAATTGAGCGAACACCAAATTAACCACAGCCCAGTTACAATGCGGAAATATCTCAAGATAATGATCTCATACTCGAAGATTCATCGAGTTATTAGAAACTCATTGAAAAACTCATATACTTAACTATGACCAAACCTAATGTATCATATGTGGTGTAGACACTTTGTCAAATTATGCACAGTCCGAAGCAATCTCACATGAATGCTACCCTGAAGGTGGTGAAGTATTTGAAGAAGTGCACTTCTATTCAGGAAATGCAATATGGAAATGATGGCATATTGTGAGGACTACACAACTTGCCCCATTAACGAAAGATCCATCAATGGCTTCTGCGTTAAACTGGGAGAATCTCTTCTTTCATGGAAGACCAAAAAGCAGACAACTGTATCTTTATCTTCAGTTGAAGTAAAATATTGAGCTATGGCAAAGACTACATGTGAGATTGTATGGATACGAGGCTTACTTCGGGACCTTGGAATACAATTGAAATGTCCAACAAAGTTGTTTTGTGACAATGATGCGGCACTCAAGGATGCAACAAATCCCATAGTGCTCGAAAGGACAAAGCATATAGAAGTGGATTTTATTTCACTCGAGAAAAAAATTCAGGAAGGAATAATCGAGATAAGTTGAATTGGAACCACAGAACAACTTGCGGAAATCTTCACCAAACCTCTATGCCAAAGACAACACGCATATCTGTTGAGCAAGTTAAGCATCTTGGACATCTACAAGCTGCCAGCTTGAGGGGGAGTGTTGGAAGATATACTCAAGAATCCATTTTGATTATAATTGTGCATTAAATCAATTAGGGAATAGATTGAGATTAAGATAGATTTGTAGAACATACCATTGCCATTTATTGTGTACATCTTGTACTATAATTTTACAAAGCCATATACATTAGGGGGAGAATTGAAGAAAATACAAAAATATTTTCCCTAAACTATCTTCCTCCAGTCACGATCTTTTCTGCCCTCGTCGCTCTTTCTTGCTTCCTTTCAATGTCCTTTAACCTATGTCTGCATGACATGCAACGAGGTATCATTGTTTGGTTTAGCATCCTTAAATCTCCACATCGTTGAATATTCACCAACATCCGTTTCTTGTTTCAACCTAGTACCTTAAGAATGCACCATCAGAAAGGGGGATTCGTCTCTTTCCCTTGGCCATCCAACTTCTCTTTTGGACAAGCTTCAAGGTTCTTCCTTGACTTCGTCACACGTGAAGCACGCGATAGTTGCAAGGTTTTGAATTCTAGTAAACTACAGAGGACACAAGTTCAAGAGTGTTCCGAGACTCTCGATAAGCATAGCAAATAAGAAAGCGATTGATTTTCAAAACATTTATTACGCATGTCACGAGAATGTCAATTAATGCGTATAACATTTTCTTATTCGGTTACATAACCAGTGTCCTTGAATTACTCTTTAACAAGTCGATTCCATAAATAATCTTATCAATCAACTAGTCTATTAATCTAAATTAATGGAAAGAGAATATTTTATAATTTAGTAATCTAAATCACCCAACTTGCCTCTATCATCCCTAAGTACACTAATCTTACATAAATTAACTAGTAAATTTTGATAACCTAAAAATAGGTAAAACTAAAAACATGACATATGATAATAATGACTCGTTTCTTTATATATATTATATATAAAGAGGGAAAATTACAAAAAAAAGTTACAAACATATCAATTGTATCAATGATTTTAAATCTTTTGTATTTGTGTCAACACTTCTTTAGGAGTTTTCGTGTTGTGTTTGATACTTTTCCAACATGTACACACATAAACTCTCCTAACACGTGAATGTAAATTCCGACATGCGATTCCGACACCACATGATCAATTTTAAATTTTTTAATAAATGATAAGTCAAAATGTAAATATATAAAAAATAACAAATAATAAAAATAATAAACGGAAAAAAATAAGAAAAATCTGGTCTTTTTTTTTCTTCTACTGTCACTTCCTACAACTCACGATTTTTTAGGATAAATTCATTTGAGGCTCTTTTTTTTTTTTTTATCATTTATTAATTAATTTGAATTATAATTTATCATGTATACAATATATTTCATATGTTGGAATTCTTTAATTTTTGAGAGATAACGCTTCGGCGTGTTATGTCGTATTATATGTTGCGTATTGATATCGGTCTACTTAACCCTTAAAATATGTTTATTGTATTGAAAACTCAAGATTTGAAAAATGTATTTCCAAAAATGACCGTTTGTAGTGTCTACAAAAAAATGAATGTGTGAAAATATTTTAATCCTTGATAAAGAAAATAATTTTTATTGACTAATTTTTTAAAGTGATTACCAATTATTTTTCGAAAAGTATTTTTCAAATCTAAAGTTTTCTGGAACTCCTAATATATATTATCATTTCACGCCGTCCTATACTATCCAGTATCCAACGATAGAAAGATTATATCTAAGTAATATTAATTAATTAGATCCGAATTTCCATTTCTTTCAAAAAAAAAAAAGATCGGAATTTCCTTTTTCGGAATAAATCATAAATTCTTCCTCAGAAGAAGGGAAAAAAAAAAAGAAAAATCAAAATCGTCCTAAACCTGCCATCGCCTTTAAGCACACTTTGCCGTTTCTGAGCGAAACTCGTCGCAGAGACCACAAAAAATTCAGCTGTCGCCTGAAGGAGGGTTTGGTCGGGTGTGCGTGCGAGAGCGAGAGCGAGAGAGAGAGAGAGAGGATGGAAGAAGAAGAGCACGAGGTGTACGGCGGAGAGATCCCCGTGGAGGGCGAGATGGAAGGCGACATGGACACCCACCACGCCGACGTCGACATGTCCACCGCCGATGACGACGCCGTCAAGGTCTCCCTCTCTCCCTCTTTCGAACGATCTCGATGCCTGCGTGGTTTTGTGGTCGCCTGTGCTGCCCGATCGTCTTGGTTCTGGGATTTTTCTTCTGGGTTTCTTTTATTTTTTTGTTTTTTTGAATGGTGGGTCGATGCAGGAGCTGGATGAGATGAAGAAGAGGCTGAAGGAAATGGAAGAGGAGGCTGCTGCTCTACGCGAGATGCAAGCCAAGGTCGAGAAGGAAATGGGTGCTGTCCAAGGTCTCCTTTTGTTTTGATTTGTGGGCTTTTTTTTTTTTTTTTTTTTTTTTTTAGGGTTATTGGATTGATATCAGGGTTTTTCTTGGATGTCCTGCCTGACCCTTTGATTTGTGGATGGCTGACGTCTGATGGAAGACACGGGTTCTTGCCGTTTCAATTGTTCTTTCACTTGTTGTCCTGTAATTCTGTTGGTTGTCTGCAGTAGTTTATTCTTGCTGGAAATTTGTTCTCTTTTGTCTGCTAGACGCTTTATTTTCATGGATTTGTGGTCAGGTGTGAAAGATAGATTGGCATAAGGATGGAACATCTTTCGTCTTTTGGAATATCGGTTTCGTAGATAACAAATTTGTCTTTTGATGTAGAGAAAATGAACCATCACTTTTAGAAGACTTACTGATTTCTCCATCATGCTTTTTGAAGAATACTTACCTTTTCTCTCTGGATGTTGGAGAGTTTGTTCAAGTCATTGTCCGTATGCTTACCTGCAACTATCAGGCATTGAAATTGGGCACATATTATGCTCAGATTTATTTGACTTTTTATTTGTTTGTGTTTTCTGGAGAATCAGATTTTATACTCTAAGATTAACTTTTGGAACTCTACCTGAACTAGTTAACAAAACTGTTTTCTTTTTTTTATTTCTGTGTTGACGCTGTCTGGTCATTGTCTCAATTTCACAGATCCTGCTAGTGCAGCTGCTTCTCAGGCAAGCAAGGAGGAAGTTGATACCAGATCTGTGTTTGTTGGAAATGTGAGTTTGACTGTTATTTCTTGGTAACTTGTTGGCTATCTTGACAATGCTTTTCTTGATAAAGGATATGACCTTGGATTAGCTACTAGAGTTTGCTTTTGTTTTGAAATTTTCGAGGGTTAGCTATTTGAGTCTAATTTTTCTCTTTAAATGTTGGAGTTATTTTCACCATCGAGACATTTATTTTCAGGTGATTTTGATGATTCTGACAGTTTTCTGATGTTATATAGACATGAGTTTTCCTTCAAGACATTTCGCACTTTATCCATCTTTCTGTTGATAGGATAAAAATCTTAAATTTTATTGCATATACTTCTACATGACACTTTCCTCAGTTCATGTTTGTCTGTGCTGACATGTTTTTCTTGAAACGTGAGCAGATATTTCGCTTATTACTATCACTGTGCTTTTAGAAAAATAAGGACCTTATTGATATAGAACTTCATAATAAAGATGTTGATTTTCCTGAAGTTTCTCTCTTTTCCTTCCAAGAATAACATTTCTGGGCATGGAGGTTATTCACTATTGCAATCCCACATTGCATTTATAATGATGCACATCTGTGCTTGGCAAAGCATGCCCAGGGGTTATGATGACAAAAGAAATTTGGAACGATAAATCTCAGATCTAAATGTATCTTTAAAGATAACAAAGTAATCATAACCATGCACTCTGTGACGATCTTGTTTTGTGTTTGCTTGTGAATGGGTTGCCGATGGTGGAAGATGGTTATATTCTTAGTTGCAGTTGAATAAATTTGGTTTGCTATGGTTGTTAGTGGTGGCGTAGTATTTAATTCTTGTTTTTTTTTTTTTTTTTTTAGGTTTTTGCTATTGGATGTTTAGTTCTTGTTGCTAGACTTCGTTTAGTACTATTTTGGGGTAAAGACACGCAACAAGTGTGTGTTAGGATGAGACTGGTTTGTTGGATACGTGGATTCTCAAAAAGGAAGAGTAGAGAATTATCTTTTCTTATAAAAGAAAAAAGGCAGAGCATTAATTTAATCTAATGTCATCTTTTTGCAATGACATTGTAATGTCATCCTTTATCTTTTATCATTAGGTTAATGTTGGAACCTATCAGGCCCTCCTAAAAGATAAATGACTGAAAGACTTTAACTAACTTCGCGCTTTTAAGAAATGAAGGGGAGTGCCAGCAAAGAATTGCTTTAAAGGGGTTTTTATTATGAGTTCCGCTTTGTATTTTTTTGCTTTATTAAAAATTTTCTTCTCTGCTTCCGAAATTCAAACATCATTCATTTTTGAAGGCATACATGTAGAGTCATTTAAAATCTGGTCCTAATATTTTAGTTTTCTTTCATTGCAAAATTCTGAAGGGAAAGCAGTAGATCCTTATTTTTAAGGCCTAACGAATGGAATACAAAGAAGAATTGTCGTCTTCAATTCTAGGTTTACTAGGATCTGTCTCTTTCGTAATATTCTAATCCTGAGGTCGGATTGGGCAGTTGTAGATGAGATCTCTTCTTCAAAGTTGTGAAATAAGATAGCTTGTTCACTACCAATGAGGAAAGAGCATAGCCAGCTTTCTAGAAGAAAATTATATGTGCATATTTGAGTTAAAATTTTTTTTGCATTATCTGTTAGGTTTTTCTGAATTTATCTACTTCGTGACTTAGATGACTTTTCCCCTCAATTTTATGGTTCTACCATTGTCTTGTCTATTGCCTTGTGTGTGAATCTTCACCATATTTTCTTTTTCGTAGTCCTGTCAAACTAGATCTTTAATTTGCGGTTCTCTCACATTTGCTCTTGCGTAATGGAAATTTGCCTGCATTTCATTTTGACCTGACCACTAAGCTATGTCAGTCAACCTTGAGTTATGGTTGACTTCGTGTTTCACTGTGATTGCAGGTTTCTCATTCTTCAAGTTGTCTGTATAGATTGAGCAGGAATCTTTACACTGTCTTTTGAGCCCGAGTTAATTTTGCATTAGATTTGGTTGAATAGATGTGGGGAAAAAGTAATTGAAGTCGCAAAAAATCACGCGACAGAAAAAAGAACAAAAAAATTGAAGGAAAACAGTGCGAAGTTTCTGTTGTGTGGGTGAAAAAGTGTGCGCGCTGTGGAGGAAAAAGAACCAACAAGAGAAAAAAAGAAAGGGAAAGATGGGAAAAAAGAAAAAAAAAAGAAAAGAGAATGAATGAAAGAAAAAATGCAAAACAAGTGGCGCATGGAAAAAGAGTAGAATTTTGAAAGTTGGGGATGGAAATATTTGAAGAACGTTCTGTATCAGTGAGAGAGATGTTGGATGGCTCTAAAGTAGTTGATGATTTATTAGGATTTCTGTAGAATCTACGGGCTCTCATACCCTTGCTACTGCTCGTGGTGGTGGTGGTGTGTTGGTGCTGGTGCCGCTGACTTGGCCTCAGGACTTCTCGTGATATAGCAGACCTGGTGAGGGGTGTTCGGCTGTGTCTTGCTCGTGTCGTTATTCTATTGTTTGTATTTATCGATAGTTCTACTCTAAATTATCAATAAGATTTGCTCCCCTCGATAGACCTGTACATTAATCCACTGTATGGTAGTTGATCATCTAACGTCATTGGACCCTACTAAGTGGATAAGTTGTTCTGGTTTATCCTTATCTCTTCTTTAGAAAAAGAAAAGTATTTTTGGGAAGCTTTTGCAATCTGCTGGCCTTTTATGTGAGCAGAGTGAAATTTTTTTAGTTATTTTTCCCCTGAAAGAGCTATTTGTAGCTTGGCTGACCAAAAATCTTTGGAGATTCACCAGAATTTTACTAAGTTTGGCTATGTGTTATTATTGAATTTCTATCTTCTTCTTCATTTGTGCAGTTTGGGAGGTCTAATCTTTTGGGAAAATACCAAAAGCAAACCTTACCTTTCACTAAATGGCTACTTGCATACTTTTATTTTTGAAAATACCAAATACATACTGAGTTGAGCTTTGGAGACTACTTTGCATCTTCACATCATTTATCCTTGTGTCCGTATTTACAAAAATTTTGTTTCTTTTTCCCAAAATGCCCATAGGCAAATTCTAAATTCTGATGGCCACCGAAAAGACTCAAAACCAATTAACCCTGAGCAAGATATTTTAAGTGAGTTTGCAAGGAGGGACAATTTGGTCTTTCCAATGAGAGGTTTTGCTTGAAGGTATATGAGTGATGTTTGCAAAATAGAGGTATATAAGTAGTCATTGGGTCAAAAGTAATATGTATTTTTGTTGGTATTTCCTTAAATTTTGTCAGGGGATTGACAGTAAACTTTTTCCAAAAAGATTATGCTGGTCAGCTGTTTCTGTTTCAGAGTAGAATCTGTCTTTGGTATCTGTTTCTGTTCCTAGGTTTTTGCAGTGCCTTAGCCTTTTGTTACTTGGTTTAAGTAGTTATGGTTTCGAGACCTTAAGCAACCTACACTGGACTCATGCCCCGTGATGATGATTCTTCGACCTCTAAAATCTGTTAAGTCTGTTCTGCTTCTTCAGAAAGTTCTATCACCTGCCTGCAAGTCCACACGGAAAGCTCGCACTTTAGATGTTTAATTTTGGCTACAGACTGTTCACTCAACTTGAGAGTCTGTTCTTTATTCTGAATTTATTAATTGGGGTTGCTGAGTAATTAGATCTGGAGGATGTGCAAAGATGAACTTGAAGTTTGCTTGAGATATAGAAGGGAACCTGTGCAAGTTGTGTACACCTTATGGGGTTGTGTTTGAAGTTCCATGTTGCTCAGTTGGAGTTGACATAAGACGATGGTTGTCTGCGAATGGCGGTTGGAGCAGCAAAAAGGAAAAAAGGGAAAATGAATATGTAGTATACTTTTTCGCACTTAGTAGGCACTAAAGATAAACTGGGTTACCCACCCCGTTGGTGGCAGAGATGGTGGAGTTGCATGCTGGCCACTTGCAAGGCCGGAGTTCGACTCCCCACCTTGTCATTTGCGTGACTGAAGTGCAGTGCTGTGGGAGGTGGGGCCATGCGCTAGCGTCGCCCCGGGTTTACGTCACCAGCTGCCGGCTGTACGGCGGTTCCCGGGTTAACAAAAAAAAAAAAAGAAGATAAGTTGGGTTGACGCCTTAAAAAATTTATCAATTCAATTCTTAAGGAGCATTAATAGAACTTGCTAAATCTGCTCAATGTGCTTTACAATTGACTGGAGATATTTTTTCTGCAACACCCCTGATGATAAATAAGAAAGAGGGATCTCAGTATCAGTCACGAAACTATGGTTGTTAAGCATGTAATTTCTGTCGATTTGTCATAGATCAGGACATGGCTTCATGTATATGTGTATTTTTTACGAAGGGGCTGTCCTGAAATACTTTTTGTTTTGCCTAGTAAGAGACAATGGCTGATGTGAACCATGTACTTTGATATGCATGTCGGCATATGCTCATTCAAAAGCATGTTAAGTCAGTTTTCGTATTGTTGGCTAGATGCATTGTGCCAGTGAAGGCCTGTGACTTAAAATGGTGCTTGCAGGTTGATTATGCTTGTACCCCTGAAGAAGTGCAGCAACATTTTCAATCATGCGGTACAGTCAACCGAGTGACAATTCTTACTGATAAATTCGGCCATCCAAAGGGCTTTGCTTATGTTGAGTTCCTTGAAGTTGAAGCTATTCAGGAGGCTCTCCTTCTGAACGAATCTGAATTGCATGGACGTCAGCTGAAGGTAACTCTTCTTATTTATAATTTGTGGGATTTACCTTAGCAACATTCAAGATATTCCAGTGGCATGACATTATTTTCTGAATATGCAATACTTAACTTCCAACGTACCATAGAAGTTTGATATCTTTGCCTTGCAAGAGTTTTTACTTTTCCATATGTCGGAATGAGGGCACGGCACTTGTCTGGGACCATAAGCTTGTTATGGATTGCATGCTAGCTCTAATGTCATGATGGAGTCAACCTTCACATAAATTTAGGTTCCTGTTGACTAGTGTTCTCGGACACTTGTTAAATATACCTAAAACAAAATAATTAATTTCTCAAAGTAGTGGATACATGTGACACAAGAAAAGTTAGTGCATTAGAAACTGTAATATTTCCTTGATTATTTTACCAAATGTCCATGGGAGATCTGTTAACAAAACACATATATGGTGTATTTGGTGCTGATTTCAGCATCTAGGTGGTAAATTAATTTTTTTATAACAATGATTATTTGATATTTATTATGATGTGAATGACTTAGGTTTTGCCAAAACGGACCAACGTTCCTGGGATGAAGCAGTACTTCCAAGGCGCTTTAACCCGTATGCGAGTTACAGGTTCCGGAGGCCATATGTACCTCCTTATTTCTACTCTCCTTATGGATATGGGTAGGTATTTCGTTCTCCAAAGTCGATTATCTACTGTTATCGGGCTTGTTGGTTGATTCTACTGCCTCATGCTATTGCAGGAAGGTTCCCAGGTTCAGAAGGCCGCGCGCTACATGCCTTACTACTAGAAGTCCTGCATCATTTGTTGGCACTTCTGCGATTCATCGAAAAGTGGGTACTTCCACATGTTAAGTTTCGTAGGGAAATGCTTCTAGTGGTATTGCATGTTTATTAGACTCTGCTCGTATTATTATCGACTGAATGACTTAAGAGATTATATATCTAGATTATTGGCTGTAACTTCTAGACATTTATCTGGGGTCATAGCTGAAGATTTGGAGCAGCCTCGAGAGGCATGCCTTTTTCCTCTCTCTTGATACTTTTATGTGGCATGTCTGCAAAACATAGGACAGGGTTGGTCTCAACTTTACCCTGATTTCTGCTTGATTTGAGAAGGATTTTGTTGACTAGTGCTCCAAGTACACTTGTTGAAAATTCAAATAAAAAAGTACAGTACTTTTAAAGTATTGTCTTACACGTTATAGACAATTAATTCGTTGAAAATCAATGTGTATTTATTACATATTGTTAATAAGGGAGATCCATTTGGAAGCTCAACCAGCCTCCTCTCCCTCTCCGAGACACTCTTTACATGATTTCCCATGGAAAATGTCTTTTCATCACGTTGTCTTTGATAAACTAATCTGTCTACTTTAATCTTAGGTTCGTCAAATGCACTATATTGACATATTGTTTAGTTCCTGTGCTTTGAAATACTTAAGAATCAGAGTCATATTATCATTTGGGATTTCTAGAATGAGTGTGTTGAGATCAGGGAATGTGTTATTTTGACTGGCGGATGGGTGTTAGATCAATGACTCATTCGAGAGGGACTCTTCCAACCGATATAGGACTCGTGGCGAACAAACTTCTCCGCTCAAATAGCAAACATTGTCGTCAATGTTGGCACATATCACCCACTAATGTTCCATCTATTCGATGTGTGGTCTTATACATTTCAGTTTCTTTCGCCATCTATAAAAGCTTGTAAGGAGTCACACCTTGTCCGAGCTTTTACTTCAACTCGCTCCCATAATGTGCTACTTCGTCCACGACTCAAGCATCCATACGAGGAGGTCTAGTTCAAATACCGTCCGTAACAAATTTGGTTTGTGCCGCGTGAGTTAACCCTTAAGAAGAGTACTTTGAGTAACCACGAAATGCGGTGGCTGTTTAGGGGTGAGTATTGAGTTACAAATCACTTCAGAGGACACCTCCCAACTGATGTACCGGTGTTTGACTACGTGATAAAGAAAAGATAAGAAATGTCATGGGGACTAGATCAGCGCAAACAAAATGTGGAGAAGGCCAAACGGTCTAAGGGCTTATTTGTTTGTGTTCTTTTTTGGTTCTTCGGAACACAATTTTGTTCTTTTGTTGAACAAAAAACAACTAAACACATTTATTTATCTTTTGTTCTTAAGCAGAAAATCTATTTTTTTGTTTTAGAACGAAATAAAAATAAGAAAAATTTGTTTCTTATTCTCGGAATACTTTTTGAAAAAACAAAAGAACAAAAATACAAAATTTATTCATTTTTTTCTCCTTTTTCATCTTCTTTTTTCTTTTTCTTTTTTCTTTGGCTAGTTGCCAGCCTTAGCCATGGCCGGCGACCTCGTCGGAGCGTCGTCGGCTCTCGGCGAGGCTTAGCCTCGCCTTGGCCGGGCGAGGCTGAGCCTCGCCGGTGGCTAGCGAGGTCGAGCCTCGTGCGGTCACGGTGAGGCTCGGCCTCCCAACCGACGCGAGGCCGGGCCTTGCCGAGCTAGGGCGAGGTTGACCTTGTCTTTGCTGGGCAGGCGAGCCTCGCCGATGGCCTAGTGAGGCTCACTTGGCCATCGGCGATCTCGCTAGGCCATCGGCGGGTCCGATGAGCTCGCGGAACTTGCTGGACGTCGTTCAGCGATCGGCCAAAGAGAAAAGAAAAAGAAAAAAGACAGAAAAGACAAAAAAAGGAAAAATAAAATAAAAATATTAAAAAATTAAAAGAAATAAAAAAAATTATACAAGTTTACAAACATGTTTCTGTTCTTTTTCTATTTCAGGAGCATAAATTTTGTGCGATTCTGCAAACGCGTTCTTTTATTCAAAAATTGTTCCCCGGAATGGAAATAGTTTTTTTTTATTTCTGTTTCCTGGAACAATTTTTTTAACAGAAACGTTATCAAACACACTCTAAATTAGCAAGACACAAATGCAAGTTCATCGACTACAAGTCTAGGACGTGCGGGCACAATTTAACATGGGCTACTAAAACATTCTCTCAAATTTATGGATTTAAAAGAGTTTTCAAGAGCAAATGTTGGTGCTTATTTCTACCGCTTCCTTGGATGAGGTTGATACTTAATGTTGCTGGTACACACTTTTAGCCGTGTTCTTTTGCCACAGCCATTAATGTCTAATATGAGTGTCTGAAAGTTTCATCGCGTCCTCGGGCAAGAAAGTTCAAGAATTGATAAGAAGCAAGTTCGTGGGCTGAAAGTGATGAGGTTGTCAAGATTGCCCAATTGTCAGGTCTAATCATAAAATCCTTAAATTTTACAAATTTTTGTAGAATAATTATAATAAAAAATTATCCAATCGGTCTTGAATCTATCTTATAGATTCCAATTCAATACTACACTTTTAATTCTGTCAATTTTATTCCTAAACCTTTGCATGAAATTCAAATATAGTTTTTCCAACTAATTTTGCTTTAAATTGTTGATTTGGCGGTTCAATTATTGTCGGTTATTCTATATTGCATGTTATCATGTCAGTGATTTCAGACAAAAATTAATTTGCTAGACTATATTGGAATATTGTGCAAAAGTTGCAGAACTGAATTGACATCCATATAATAAGTTTGGAACTAATTAGACAATTTCCTCATGATTATTATAAGATAATTTAGAGAAAAGTACAAAAATAAAAGTCATATTCCTATTGCATTAATACCAATTTATTTCTAAAATTTTCAATACGATTAATTTAGTCTTAAATTTTTTTTTTTTTTTTT
Source organism: Eucalyptus decipiens (assembly GCA_014182575.1). Taxonomy (NCBI): domain Eukaryota; kingdom Viridiplantae; phylum Streptophyta; class Magnoliopsida; order Myrtales; family Myrtaceae; genus Eucalyptus; species Eucalyptus decipiens. Next base: position 9,924,330 of record CM024617.1, read on the forward strand.
GCATTGATACCAATTTAGTTTATTCAACCAAATTAGGCCATAAAGTGGTGACATGGACTACAACGGTTTTACATGGCATGAGCGGCATTGACGTGGAAATTTTTTATAACATTAATTTTTTTTTTTAAGTTTTTCTTTTTCTTTACCCTCTTGGTTGGTGAGGTCACCAATTAACCGTAGCTAGCCATTGGCTAGTTTGGCGAGGGTCAAAACTCGGCCTTCACGTCCTCGTTGATCACAAGCGCCTTGCTTGGATTTGGGTGAGGGCGCAAGGGCCCTCGCCCAAACCAAGTGAGGGTTGCTAGCCCTCATCTATGGCTGGAGATGGTTAGTAGGTGGCCTTGTTGGCCAATGGTGTATAGAAAAAGAAAAAAGAAAAATGGAAAATAGAATGTAGAAGAAAAGTAAAAAATTATGAAAAATATTAAAATTGTAAAATTAGTTAACGTCAACGCCGGTCATGTCACATAGGACCACCGATGTCCACGTCAGTAATTTCTAGCCTAATCGGTTGAATGGACTAAATTCGTATCAATACAAAATAGTTTAGGACTAAATTAGTCCAATTAAAAGGTTTATAATTGAATTAGTATTAATACAATAGGTTTAAGACTTTTTTTTATTACTCTTCACAAATAATTAATCATAAAGTTAGCCAGTCAATGTTGGAAATTTCATATAATATGGGCTTACATTAATTAATTGATTTTCTATTTTAAATAATCAGGTTAATGGATATTCCAATATTTGATAAACCCTAGTGATCGATTGAATTGGGTGCGGCATCTATTGATAACGGCCTAGTTGAAGCGGCAAAGTGTAGGCAATGTGTTTGACTGGAGCCCGTAATGAGAAGGACCCGGTTGACACACTTCGGTTAGGGTTTGCTAGGTCTCCTCTCTAGCCTATAAAAGGGTAGGTTATACCTATCAATTGCTTTAATCCGTTTGTCACGCCCCGATCCTCCGAGCTCGCGAACATCCCACTCTGGTCGATACAAATGCGACTTCCCAGGACACGTCGCCGACCCATTCAATTTTATTATGCATGCGGAAGCGAAACAAATCCCCTGACAACATTTAACTTGGGATAGAAAAGCAGGCAATCAATCACAACCAAACAAGCTTTCTTATAAACACATAGGTTTATATACAACACTGGATTGACTATAAAATAGACCGGCTCAACAAAAAGGGAACTGTCCTATGACCAACTTGTCAGACACGTTCACCAATTCTTTAGCCTCCACCTTCCGGACTCCAGGACTTCCGGTCCTCCACGACCGTCATCTAGGGACCAAATATTTTTCCCCAAACCGGATGAGACAATGTCTCAGCGAGTCCTACCCTCTAAAACTCAATTAGGAAGAAAATACGCCTCAGGGCGCTCTAGCCACACAAATAAGATAGAGGGCTTACCTCGCCTCAGTCCCTTTCCTGCACGTCAGTACAATTCATATTCAAGCAGTGCTCGCACAAGCTGAAATGACCGACACACCCATCGGTCTATCAATTCAATCAATCCAATTGATATCAAACGATCCACACATCTATCAATTCATATCATCTATTAAATCATACCATCCATTCATCCATCAATACAATTATGGCTCGCACAAGCTGAATTGGATGCAATGCTCTCACAAGCTGATATAGATGGTAGCTCGCACAGTGATATATACATAGATGATGGCTCGCACAAGCCGATATATGGATCGTTGCTCTCACAAGCGATAAACGATCATTGCTCTCACAAGCGACATACGGTGCTCACACAAGGCGATAATGATGCTCACACAAGCTGATACATATATAAACCAATTGCTCGCCAAAGCTGATAATTCAATAAGAAACCAACTCATACCTCAATTCAATCAATCAATCAATCCAATCGATTCAAACTAGTCATACAAATCAATTACGGTGCTAAAAGCCAACACCGGGTATTTTCAAGTTAAATACCACAACTTCATGAATTTCACATAATTCCACACTTTTGGAATTATTAACCATAATCATCAATCACTCAATTTCTCAATTTAAACATACAATTAACACAAACCGACCGCACTTTGCGATCGGCGCGAAATTCTAACGACCGCCATCTCGGCATAATTTTCGAAATTATTAAATAATTAAATTTAATTCCGAAAATTAAATAATTAAATATTATTTTATAATAATATAATTTAATAAAATAATATTTATAAATTCGAAATAATTATTTAATTAAAAATAATTAATTAGGGCTTAAACTAGATTACACTAATTTAAACATACAATTAACCCTAATTAAACATCCATTAAACTAATCATACAACTAATCTAATTTACATTAAAATAATCTACTTTAATCACATAAACCTAATTAGACTAATCTAAACACCCCTTAAGCGTCATTAACTCACTAAGCAAGAATTAGAGGATAAACTCACTCGATTAACGATCCGAACGGCTCAAAACGACAAGGACGACGCGAGGTCGATAGTCTCAAAGGCGGGCCTAGCTTCCGGGTCGGGAAGCCGGCCAAAACGGGCCAAACCTTCGCTGTGATACCCATTTTTCCAGCTTCTGTCCATTGCTGGTTGAGGCCGAAAATGAGCAGATCCGAGGCTGGGATGAGATGGAGAAGGACCGGGGAAGGGTGAGGGGTCGAATCGGACTTAAGCGGGGCTCGAACGGTGGCCGGAGGTGGCTGATCCGAGGCTGGTGCTGGCCGAACAGCCTCCTGGACGCACGTGCAGAGGCCGACAAAGACGGTCAGGCGTGCAACGGGCGAACGGCGACCAGCGGACTTAGCGGGCTATTCCGGAAGCTGGACGACGGCAGCAACTACTCAGGCGACTTCAACAACACTCAGGGGAGCTCGGGAAACGGCGAAGAGGCCAGGGCGACTGGCGCGAGCGGCTAGGACGCGCGAACAGTGCGCGAGCTGGACGGCGAGCGCGGGAGCTCGCGGGTGGACGGACGGCGCGTGAGCGGTGCGCGACAGCGGTCCGACTGGACTGCTTGCTGCTCCGGCGTCCTCAAATCTGCTGGGTCTTCGAGCAGAAACCGGAGATGGAGGAGAAAGGCAGCGACGGGAGAGGGAGACGGGAAACGGAGCGGCGGCGAGCAGCGACGGCCTTCAGCTGGGACGAACGGCGACGGTGGCAGCATGCGACTTCAGACGGAGCTTCTCTTCTTCGCTGGTCTGCTGGGCTTTCGAAGAAGAAGATGAAGATGGAGAGAGGAGGAAACGCTCGCACGGCAAGGAGAGGGAGGAGAGAGACAACCGAATAGAGAGAGGGAGGAGAGAGAAGGAAGATGGGACCACTTTTCTCTCTCTCTCATGGCCCACCATGACCTCATGGATGATGTCACCTTCCACTATCTCCCACAACCTCATTCCAATGGGTTCAATTTCATTTTCCGCCGTGGCATAAAATCTTGTACACTTAATTCAATCAATTCTCAATCAATTCCATCCAATTGAAGCTCAATTAAATTAACCCATGTGTCCTCGGCCTTCTCATGACATTTCCCCATCAAATGATCCAACTTGCATCCCGAAGATTCGATTAAAAACGGTCCTTTGACATTCCCGAACAAAAACGGCCTTACTTTGCTTTTCTGCCAAAAATCTCGGTTTGTAGAAAAATCTTCTGGAGATGAGTTGACATTCCTAAATTGAATTGTGACTTGACAATACTTCCAATTTCTGTAATCGGGTTCAATTTCTGGGTTGATTTCAATCTGGCGCGACTTTAGTGCGTCCTAATCTACCGGGTAGCTTTTAGGAATTTTCTGTGCAATTGACCTGTGGTTGATTATTTTCAAGCCACAAAGTGCATCTTCGACACATTGGCGACTCTTGATTGTCGTAGAAATCTTGAGGTTTCAAATACGGACACAGGGTACCAAAACGATAGAGAAATCGGTCTAGTGCCGATCAACAAGAATTGTGCAATTAGGTGGAATCACCCACACTGAATTACATGGTTACGTTGAATCGACCTATCTCCGGTCTCTAATCGATCGTGCCGTAATGACCCTTGCAGATTAGTACGGTCGAGTAGCCGATTCATGGTCGAATTCTCAAGTCTATTGCGTTTAGATTCCTTAACGGCTTCACCGATAGACTAGTTATCTCGTGAGTGGCCAACTCAGAGAAGAAAGCTATAGACGCGAAGATGAAATGCCCGACTTATTTAATTGAAACCAGAATTGGAAAATCGGGATGTCACACCGTTGCTATATCAAAATAGGTCATAGAGAGGAAGATCCGGCATTCTAATAGATCCCTGATTATCATAGTGATCTACTTTTCTATAAGTGAAGCAATGGCTCAAACATATGCGCTTTAATTCCGCTGTATTTATTGATCGGTGTTTTACAATCATATATAAATCCATTATTTTCTTGATTAATTAGTTGTTTATGTGAATAATTTTCTATATGTGGTATCAGAGCTTGTCATATATGATTGTAGAACCCAAGTTTTATTTCTCATGAAAAAATTCAAAATTTTCCTCTTTGAGCCGAATATGGGCATTATTTATTCGTGTGGACTTTTACTCTATTGATCTTGAAATCATAGGGCTTTTGTTCTACATGTCGAGATCTTTCCAACCATAAATAATTTGTACGGTTTCGTTGAGAATTGAGTGAGAATTTTAAATTTGAACTTCTAGGGTTTATATATAGAAAAGGTCCTAGAATTTTAAGTTACATTCTAACGTTACCTTCGTTTTTCTCTTCAATTCGACAGTAGCAACGATTGGTTTGGAGATTGTTTGTTTCCCTTTTGGATGAGCGATTAGGGTTTTGACCGATTTTGCTAACTTGATCTCTGGGGTTTCGATATGATTCATGTTAGTAGATTAGTCTACATGCATTGCGTGTAGTTCTTTCTGTGGTTGTTGCTCGATCGTCCGTCTCGTTTCGATGCATACATGGAAGAGGGTCCGTAGGATGAATTGTGGACTTGTGAAGTTTGTGTGAGGGAAAAGTATCCTGCTTTTTTTTTTTTTTTTTTTTTTTTCATTTTCTTCCTTCATTGTAATTCGTGTGGTTTGAGGTCGTTCCTAGTCGGGATCATGCAAATTCGAAATGCTTGATCCTCATCGTGTCATGACCTTGTGATCTTGATGTTGCTGATTGTATGTACGCTTCAGTTTTCGAGAATTTCCTTCTTAAAAGGTTTGATCTTCAGGATTTTTGAATGTGGAGTGCTTCGGGAATTTGATAACATGGTATTGAAACGGTTTGATCTTTGGGAACTCTTTAGCATCTTTGAGAGATGAGCTTGTTTTTTTGTCATGTCGCCGGTTGCGACATACCGGTTTTGACCTCTTTTTCGCTTGTCCGCCAGCCCATAATCCCACAGGACAAGCTGTGAATTGTCAGTTGGAGGCTATGAAATTTTTGGGTTTTCAAATAGATGCTATCATTCTGATAATAATTTCAGGAATTTCGAAGTTTTGTCTCCCTTTTAACTTGATGGGTACAATTAAGCAGAGAAGTGATTTACACTAAAAAAAAAAAAAAAGGAGATGTGGTTTGATTAATAGGGTTGGTGAATCTCATAACACATTGAGAGAATTTTTATGACGTAGAAGAGCAAAAGGACCATAGGAAATTTGAATGTTGGCTTTGTTTGAGGTTACAATCTCTTTCAGATTTGGATGAGTGACTAACAGAAGACTATAGCGTCAAAATACGAATTAATGAACATTACTGAAAATTCTGGCGAACCAAACGGACCATGAGTCATTGGAGTGGACTGGCTTAACAGGATTGAGGTTTGGAAGTTCTCTTTACAGAGATTCTACTTGATCTCTTGTGGGTTTCATGCTAACATGCATGAAGGATACTTCTAAATTAAGATGATATGATTGTGTCAAATAGGTGGAGATTGAGTTATTGCATGACTACGAAATTTCCCAAATTTAAAAGATACCAAATTTAAACATGCCAACCAAGGGTTGATAGTGAGGAAGTGTGAGATAAAGATTGTCCTCATGACTTCTTACAAAATTTTTGGCTCCCTATAATTCTAGTAACCATTCGTATCCATTCTTGATTTGCTATGAGTTCGAAATATTAAAATAATAATAAAACAATAACTTTAAAAAAAATTTATTGTTTGAAAAAGTGCAATATGATCATTGGAAGCACATGTTGTAAAGTGTTTCATATTGTTTGATGAATTTTGGGTATAAATTATTGGAGTTCCCTATTTATAAAAATTAGTATATATAATTACCTGCCCAAAGGGGGTTATTGTGTATATTAATTTGAAAATTGCATGAAGATAAATTGCAAAATTAAAAGATGGGGATGTATGACTCAAAAAGATTTATCTGCCCAAAGGGGATAATTTTTTTGAAAATTATGTGTAATTCCCCTCTATATTGATATATTAGAGATAAATGATGGGTATGTGTAACTCAAAAGGTTTATCTGCCTAAAGAGGATAAATTTTTAAGAGTTATATGTAATTTCTCTCTATTTTGAGATAATGGAGATGTATAATTTAAAGAATTTGTCTGCCCAAAGGGGATTGATCTTTGAAGATTATATGTAATTCTCCTTTTATCGTTTCTATATATTGATATCATGAAGATGTATAATTTAGATGATTTGTCTGCCCAAAGGGGATGGATCATTGACAATTATGTGTAATTCTCCTTGTTATCGTTTCATAATCTTCATGTTATGGAAAATAATGGTGCATTATACGCTCTGCCCAAAGGGGAGTTTGTGATGTGCTAATTATTTTGTTGAATTGTTCATTGCCCATAATTGATTTTATTGCATTATATGTGACAACACTACAACTGTGTTTTATTTTAAGAATGACAAGATTATCAATGCGTCCAAACACATGGAGATCAAATATTATTATTATTATTATTGGTAAAGGGAGATCAAATATTATATTGTTAAGGATTTGGTCAAAAAAGGGAGACATTGTGATTGAAAATATCAGAACTGAGTCCATGTTAACTTATCCTCTAATAAAATGCTTACGACCCATTTTGTTTAAAGAACATGTAAAGAATATGGGTGTCTTAGATTCTTTTGATTTCTTTTGTTAGTGGGAGTTATATAATTTGTATTTCTAGAGATTATAATTATATGCAGACTGATAATGCTTTTATGATGTTTATTAAAGCATTTATTTTGATAATTGTTATTGTTGATTCTATTGTTATTCTTTCTCCTGTTGACTGAGAAATGGAAGTATAAAATAGTATTTTTAAACAAATTTTAGTTTAAAGATAACCGGATGTCACCGATAATGAGATCTCATGTTGGATTGTGACATAGTTGTGCAATTCCATGTTGTTTAGAAATTGTATTAATGCAGTTTCATGTCGTTGAGAAATTGTGTTGAGGATCGATAAGAAATCGTGTATATTTCGATCACATGTTGGCACTATTTCTTACTACACTACTAGGCTTATGATCTATAAAAATATAATATTTATTATATGTGATTATAGAAGGTCATGTGTTGTGGTATTTTCTTAACACATTGATCCCCATAGTCCTATACCGAGGTTATATAGGATTGGATTGGTTTTGAGATGCCGTTATTGGAATATTATTTTTTAAAGTTGTGGCCACATAAAACAAAATTTTCAGTTATTAACCCGATAGTGTCGTTTTCAATATAAAATCCTTTTCAAAATAAAATAAGTTAATTAATGTAGCCCAAGTGGAAGAATGTTGGAAATTTCATATAATATGGGCTTACATTAATTAATTGATTTTTTATTTTAAATAATCGAGTTAATGAATATTCCAATATTTGATAAACCCTAGTGATCTGATTGAATTTGGTATTGACATCTATTGATAACGGGCCTAATTGAGCAGCAAAGTGTAGGCAATTGTGTTTGACTGAAGCCCGTAATGAGAAGGGCCCAGTTGACACGCTGTTGATTAGGGTTTGGTAGGTCCCCTCTCTAGCCTATAAAAGGGTAGGTTATACCTATCAATTACTTTAATCCCATTGAAAGCTGCTATAAGATTTGACATTCTGATAGATCTCTGATTATCAGAGTGATCTACTTTTTTGCAAGTGAAGCAATGGCTCAAACAGGTACGCTTTAATTCTGTTGTATTTATTGATCGATGTTTTACAATCATATATGGATCCGTTATTTTCTTGATTAATTAGTTGTTTATATGAATAATTTTCTACAAATCATCTCACTTTTCAAAATTCAACCCTTGGTAAGAGTAGGTGCAATTTTCACGTAATCTCCATGCACTTAAGTTACATGAAAATTGAAAGAAAAGGGAGGGTCAAATTTCCACGTTTGGCCCATATAGCTAGTTTGGCATCACCAGGCTCCACCTTAAACCCGAAGAGAACTTACTAATGGTCTTGTAATTCAAAACATTTATGATAATTGAGACCTAACCACAAATTTGGAAAAATAGAGAAATGCTAAATGTATTAATACTACATAAGTTGAATTATTAAATTTGACAAAAAAAAAAAATTAAAGGATGAGAGAACAAAAGGATTGAATTTATGCATCACATGTCGGTTTTGGCTCGAATAAGACCATATATGTACCCTTCATGTCTAGATTGGATCGAGCATCAGTGGGGACCTGAGCTAAACTGGACTGTTGACATCCCTACTTATAACTATGGGTAATGACTTCCCCAAGTAAAAATTTGTGCAATTAATTAGTAGATGAGAGAGCGGAAGTATTAAATTTATGCATTACGGATCGGTTTCGGCTTAGAACGTTGAAAACCATGTAATTTCTGTCTGATATTTGACCAAAAGATTTACGTGAACTTTGATAGGAGGCTACTCTTTCAAAATAAGCACGAAAATGGAAAACAATCCTTGTTGCAGAAGCTTTCCACTGCTATGCGAACTTGAAAATCGAGGATTTAAATTGATTTTTTATTATGTTTGTGGAAGGAGGTGAGAAAAGAATCTCGGGTTATTTCATAAAATATCGAAATTTCATTATTTTATTCCCTTAAGAAAAAGTTATCGATGTTCTCTGAAGTCTAATTTTCTTTGAGAAAATTTCTAAAAAAGTCATAAATCTATTACATTTGTGCAAATTCAATCATAAACATTTCAATTTGATCAATTTAGTTATTTCGGCAAATTTTGACTCGAAATTACTAACATAGACGATGGCACTTTACATTACATAGGACGGTCGGCGGACAATTTTTATATGATCTTTTATATTTTTAATATTTTTTGATATATATATTTTTGCTTCTTTATTTTTCTTTTTCTAATTGAAGTCTAGCAACGGTAACGGCCAGCCCTTGCCGCCATAGGCAAGGGCCGGCAACCCTCCCATGCCATTAGGCAAGGGTTGTGACCATGGTCCTCTCGTCTAGTTGGCTGCCCTTGGCGAGGTTAGAATACTCGTGAGCAAACCTAAATTCAATAAGGAAATTATTTATCCAAACCATGATTTGGGCCCTGTTGGTTTGGGAGGGCCTAAGCGGGCTGATGGGCGACAAGGCCATGTTCAGATTAATTAATCAATTTGTATTTAATTTCTGAATTGGTTGTAATTACTATAATTAATAGAGCTATAATTTTTTTTTTGGTCGATCCTACTCTATTTCTATTCTAATGCTCACTCTCAGACTTTTATCCTGCGTCTCTATAGGGCGTGGGAGTCGAAACCTACTCCTGAAATTATAGCGTCCCTATCCCAGCCCCTCTGAGAAGGTGGGGATTTGAATCCCCCACCTTCCCCTTCCAAGTTGGAAGGGTGTCCACTGAAGTAAATCCTAGTGGTTAATAAAGCTACAATAACAATTTGGTTGTTTGGTTAAGTAATAAAAGAACCACCATTAATTATAATGTTTATCCAATGCATGAAAATAAACTCATCCGTTGCCAATCTCTTGCGCCACTCCCAAGAGTCACGGACCTGTGTGGCTTTAATATTACCCGGTACTATTAAGGTGGGGAGACTAGGGGTGAGTATGATCCGGGTTGGGCCGATCTACCCCCTAACCCTAGGACCAACCTACATAGTGTTGGTCCTTAATTTTAAGACCGATGACCAACCCTATTGAGCTTGGAACTGAGGACCGAACCGACCCAATGGGTTTGATCCGGTTCCAGGGTTAACCTTGGACCAACTGATAAATTTTTTTTCATTTTTTGTACTCCTTAAAAAAGTGATTGAGAACTGGATTGACCCAATGGGTTCGGTCCAGTTTCAAGATCAACTCAAGACTAACCAATAATTTTTTATTTCATTTTTTGTACTCATTGAAAGGGCAATCGAGGACTGTACTGATCCAATGTGTTCGATGATGAGCAAGGTAAGTTAAGAAAGACAAGCGATGAGGGTTAAGTGGGGTGAGCGTCGAACAGAATGAGCATCAAATGTCGAGCGGGGAGTAACAAGCCAAGCAAGCATCAAGCGGTTAGCGGCACGAGTGACCTAAAGCAAGCGAGGCAAGTGTCGAGTGGCGAGTGGAGAATTTTTTTTCCGATTTTAACAAATTAAAGACTAAGAGGACAAATAGGACAGAAGAGAACGGATACTAGATAATGACGCCATAAGGTGCATTTTTGGACGCCGTGAGGACTCCTTACAAAAATATTTTCCTCATTCGTAAATTATGACTATGGACGCCGTGAGGACTCCTTACAAAAATATTTTCCTCATTCGTAAATTATGACTATTGACGCCGTAAAAGACATTAAAAACCTAAGTTATTAGAGAACAATGTAAAATTACTTGAACTCTTCACTAAAGAACTGTTTAATGTTGTTGACGCCGTTTACTTTAAGGTTTTCTCTATATAAAATATATATATATATATAGTCGGGGATGGACTGACCTGGAACTCTCAGGACCGAGGACCAACCAGAATAGTATTGGTCTAGGAATTCTAGGATCAAGGACCGACCTAGTCTCCCTGGGAATCGGACTAGGATTAGTAGGGTTAGGCCGGTCCAGGGTCGGTCCAGGGTTGACCTTGGACCTAAGCTTACCCCTAGGGGAGACTGTCACAACCGTTGTAGATCCGGTCGTGAATTTGTGCCGAGTACCGTAATTATTATTAAAAGAACTCAACTATATGTACGTGATTAAAAATCAGCTAAAAATAGGAGTCGATAAAACAAATTATTGGTTTAATGCATAGAATATCAAAATTTCCTTTCTTCGATTCTCATATAAAAATTCTGAATGTACTCCGAACTTTTATTTCTTTTCACCCTCTTTTCTCAAACAATGTAATTTTGAGGTGTGTCGGATTAAGATTTTCCAGTGGCATGCACACAAATCGCTTGAATATGATAGGCCTAATGCCTTAAAAAACCTCCAACTTTAGATCAAGTCTCAATTTTACCATAATTTTTTTGTCTCATAAAAAACCTCAATTTTACATCTTGTCTCTATTCTACCAAAAACTCTTTATGTTTTATGAAAAGCCCTAACTTTAAGTCTTGTCCCAATTTTACTGTTCAATCCAATTTTGTCCTATATATTTTAAAGTCTTGCAGAAAACCACAAATTTTTACTTAAGTAAAAAATCTGCCCACTTTATCCCTCCATCCAAAATTTATTGTTGACAACTGAGAGATGGAAAACTCCCAAGCACGAGATATTTAAGTGTCCCAAGCCTGAGCTCTCCAATCTTAAGAGATGGTGTATTCCCAAGCATGAGATATTGAGGAGTGCAAAATCACCAAGGGTGATTTTGACAGAGGGTTAATAGAGAGTAGGATTTAGATTCAAGTAGAAGTTGGTGATCTTTTATGAGACAAAAAAAATTAGAGTGAAATTGAAGTTGGACCTAAAGTTGAGATTTTTTTTACAAGACAAAAAAAGTTTAGGGTAGAATTGGTATTGGACTTAAAGTTCGATTTTTTATGATACAAAAAAAGTCTAGGGTAGAATTGGGATTGTACCTCAAGTTTTGGATTTTTATGAGACAAAAAAAAAAAAATTATGGTAAAATTGGTAAGTGACTTAAAGTTTGAGATTTTTTATGAGACAAAAGATAGATTTGGGACAAGAACTAAAATTAGGGTTTTTTTTTTTAGAGTATTAAGCTAAATATGATATCAAATGAAAGGAAATATTAGAATGTCTAATAAAGGAGTTAGTGGAGGGAGATTACATATATATAAAAAAACATATAGATCCTATAGACAAGTGGAATGAGACATTGTAACTCCCCTTTCACGTATAAGTTAGATTAATAATTACACGTGAAATTCGACGAACAGGGGCACACACATGAAATGAAATGAGGTAGAATCTACTTTTGATACGATATTAGGATGTCCGACAAAAAAACTCAAGCTAATAGTTGGAGGGACACTATTCTCTAAAACCCACAAACAAGCGGCATGCAATACTATAATAAAAGTGGAAGTTAAATCGGATCTTTGAAATTCTGATGGATCAAGCCAACCGACCATGTCACGAATGGTCAACTTTGATCCTACAACCCTAAAGGCTAAAAGATACTTCATCCGAAACCGCCAAGGCCTAGATTTTGGGTTTTGGAGAAAGGCTGAAGCACGGAAAAATTATCATAAAAGTCCTAAATTTATTATACGAATCAAATAGTCCTAAATTTGACTAATTTAAACTCAAATCTTTTGATAATTTTTCAATACATGTGACCTAAATTGTTGATGTGACGGTCCAATTAACAACACCTGCTCCACATGGCACATTTGACAATGAAGTGAAAAATTTTAGCAATTTTTTTTTTTATTTTATGATTTTTTTTCCTTTCTCTTTTTCCCTATTGCACTCCATCAATCGCTAGGGCCTTGGCAATGGCTGATAGAGTTCATGGTCTACAAGCGAGGGCGTCATGGTCTTGCCTAGATTTGGCGAGACGGGGTGATGGCATCATCGCCAAATCTAGGCGAGGGTCAACAAAGGCGTTCCGGCCCTCACTTGCTTAGGCTTTCTGTCTAAGAAAGAAGGAGATCCCATATTCAAATTTTCTCAATCCTAGTTCCTAGAGTCACCTTCTTGAGTCACACCCCCGTGTGACTTTGTAATTATCCGGTGTGTTCAAGATGGGACTGCTACACTTGTTTAGAATTAGTTAGTTGCCAACTGGCGCCTGACACTCCTTATATAAAAATCAAAATACGAGTCAAAATATCAAATACTGAGAGAGACAACTTGAATTGAAATCTATTAGGAACAGATGGAGTGAAGATGAAAACATATCGGAACATTTTTTACGAAAGATTCTACAAATCCGTGTATTGCACTCGCTTTTTTATTATCATTTGTTATTGGCAATTTTAAATAGGTGGTATTATTTTTTCAAACCTGTAAGAAATTTTATGTCAGTGGATTTAATTATTTCAGAGTCACTTTTTTAAATGTGTTAATAAAGTAACGGTCATGGCGAATCATCCTTATTTTGCTCACATATTTCTAGAAAATGATCATTTTCATAGAGAAATAATACTTCTGCGACACTTTTTTTTTTTTTTCCGTTTATTAAATAGTGTAGCTGATCAATCGGTGAGTCTGGATAGGGTTGGCCAATTGCCATATACCAGGCCTAAAAGTCCTTGCTCGAGTCTGTCCATAATTTTAAATTTTTACTGTCGTTTATAAAATGACTGGTCGAGGGCGGTCCTGAACGGGCCTATGTGAGCAAGCCTAAATTCAAGAAGGAAATTACTTATCCAGACCGGTTTAAATTATGCTTTGGACCTTATTGGCTCGGGAGGGCCTAAGTGCCAACAGGCCACTAGGCCACGATCAAAATAATTAATCGATTAACTTTCCATATCTTAATTGGGGGTGATAACTAAAAACAATAAATCCACAATCACAAATACGTGGCCTCCAGACTTAGATAATCCCAACTTTAGGTTTAGTCTCAATTTTACCCATAACTTTTTTTTTTTTGGTCTTATAAAAAACCTACAACTTTAGGTCATATCCCTATTCTACCTCGCACATTTTTTTTTTTCATAAAAAACCCTCGACTTTAGTCTAGTACCAATCTACCCTATACTTTTTTTCGTCCCATAAAAAATCACAAACATTTACTTGAGTCCCAAATCTGCTCCCATTAACTCTCCGTCCAAAATTTCTCTTGACAACCGAGAGATGAAAAAACTACCAAGCATGAGCTATTTGAGGATCTTGAGCTTAAGCTCTTTAACCACAAGGAACGAAAGACTCTCAAGCACAAGATATTGAATATTAAGCACAAAAGCGAAGATTCCCAAGCAAGATGGAAGGAAAGCTCTCATAAGAGTAAAAGCAATTGAAGAAGCCTCATCCTATTTGCTCTAGATTTTACCTAAGTTTCAAATTTAAGAAGACGACATTTGGGCTAAAGTTAAAATTCATCTCTAAAAGACGACATCTTAAATTTGGGAAAAAAAGAAAAAGAACTAGAGTAATGATACCACTTCACTAACGGCAGAAGTTAAGGGTATAATTAGGTCTGTACCAAAAATTGAGGAATTTTTATGAGACAAAAACAAAATTCAAGGTACAATTAGAACTGAACCCAAAGTTTAGAGTTTTTTTTTTCTTCGGGTATCAGACCCAATTAGATGGTTTGGTTAAGTAATAAAAGAACTATTGATTTGATAACGTTAATCCAACATGTGAGACTCAACTTCAAAGTCCCCAAGAGAGTCATAGACGTACGTAGCTCTGTAATTACTTGGCCGTAACGGTGGGGAGACTGTCACAACTGGGACAGATCATTTGATTATCAATTGGTACCGGCCATCAAATGCATCTCCGCGTTTAAAGATATACACAAAATAGGAAAAAGGCACGATCCACGAGAGAGCCGCCAAAAACCGCGTAGTTTCACTTTGCCGTTTTGTTTCTGGGCCTTTCACTGGGTGAAGTCCAAGGAGGAAAGAGAGCACAATGGTATTCCCATCGCTGTCCACCTGCCTTTCCTTTGAATACTTTCAAAAGCCACGTTCAAATTCTTGCTCCCTATAAAATACCCCAACAACATGGCCATCTTCTCAATCTTCGACCGAACAGCTTTAAGAAAGATAGAAAGAGAGAGAGAGAGAGAGAGAGAGAGAGAGAGAGAGAGAGAGAAGAAAGTGGTGGCGGTGGCGGTGGCGGTGAATCTGCTTGTCTGTAATGGAGTCTCCTTCCCCCGTCCATGCGCCCAGGTGGACTCCGAGATCGAGTCCCACAATTTCATTCCTGCCTCGCGAGGAAGCCAACGAAGATGATGAAATACAGGGCTTGGCTTCTGAAGGAGATGACGATGGCCTGTCCACTGAAGGCCACGGCGTCGTCTTTCCATTCAGTATTGGCTTCGCCGCTGTTCGCGATGCCCATGATGACGAAGGAGCGCGACCTGATCTGTTCACGGGAGCACACGACGCCGGAAGCGGGATGTTCTTGACGTGGAAGGACTTGTGGGTGACGGTGAAGGCGCCGGACGGGAGAAACGGGACGCATCCCATATTGCAGGGGCTCACCGGGTATGCCGAGCCGGGTCGGATGCTGGCCGTCATGGGTCCTTCCGGCTGTGGCAAGTCAACTCTCCTCGATGCCCTTGGAGGTACCTTATCGAATAAATCTATCTTTCTACAATTATTCAGCAAGTCATAAATGCGCTTTTCAATTGCCATTATTCTATAGGTAAAGCAAGCTCAAAAAAGTTGACTTCTAGGTGTTATTAGAAATTCTCCACTTTGGCTAGTGAAATGTACGATAGCTGTACATTTTTTATATAATGGACAAATTCATAGTTTAATAATGTAGATCTTATAAGCAAAATTGTCTATAAATTACTCTATTACACATTATAAAATAAAAATATAAATCCCCCACTTCTCTAATTATTTATATTGTAATTGCCCCGAGTTATTGAAACCTTTAAATATCTTCTCTTTGGTTGGAATTTAAATTTTCTTTTTGCACTTTTTCACGGATACGCGAATGCTCCTTTATTTGTCAAGCCTAATGAAACAAAAATCTTATTAGTAAAATTAGTAGACATGCGTGACAAATTATATATATTTATTTTGAAATAAATGGAATGAAGAACTCGACCTTCGAGGAAAGATAAGAACCCAACCAGAGTTAGCTACAATCTTTTGTGATCCAACTTTATAGAATAATCTTTGTGTCATGGTATTATTCTTCTGCCCTAGCGACTGATTTGATAAGTGTGTAAGCCTTTCTATATGCCCAAGCACCAAGGGTTATTCCTCGCTCTATCACACAGATAAAGACTTAGATGGAGAAAAGGAAATCTTTATGATAAATCAGGACGCTGGAGACCTTGGACTAGAAAACAATCGATAATAAACAAATGGGCAAATACCACAACGAATCCTAAATCGGTACATCCGTACCACATTTATATTAAATTAATTTTATATCACAAATTATTTGAAATTCATACACCTATGACAGATCTATCAAAATCTTAGACCAAAATAAGGGATTTTAGTAGATTTTCAAAACATGAGGGAGCTCTTAGGTCAAAATTGTTTTATCACATTTCCTGATCTTAGTTCATTTTCTTTAGATCTGATTTCTTCAAAATGTCGTCGTTTAAAAGACCTATTTATTTTGAATTTTCACTTGAATTAACCTCACACACCAATAATCCGAGTTATTTGCCCCGTATGTTTCCATGTTAGTAATTTAAGAGGGATAAAGGACCGAAGTTAATAGAGAATATATTTGTGATAGGTGTACTAATTTTGAATTTTTCGCAGCATTGAACATTAATTCGGGGAAAGACTCTATTTGTTTTGTAAAAATGAATAATTTGGAAAAATTAGCCTAAAAATAATTATTTATATCTCTTACAAAAATGAATGAAGGAAAAATATCTTCATAGTTTATGAAAATATTTAGACATAAATCATTCGCGACAATGAAAATATTTTTTATTGACTAATTTCAAGTAATACAAAAGATCATTTTTAGGAAAATATTTTTAAATTATTCTATTTCGGTGAAACAAACATAGCCTAATAAATGTGGCATGAGCATATCGATTTGGGATATATTTATTTTATTTCACATAACAACAGTGTTTAGGTAATACTTTTTCCATCTACGATGCCCACATTTATCCCATTCATCTCATCGTGTGCACCAGATTTAGACTTTTCTCGTGTGTACTTATTCCCTCCTTTCATTACCATGTTTTACAAAATTTTGACAGAGTAAATTCAACAACTTGCGAATACGACCGAACGGCTCGAGTGATTTTTTTTTTTGGTTCAAATGATTTGCTGAAGTGTGAACGATTTTCATACGCATTGTTAGCCCCTTTGTGAGGAGGCACCCCTTCTCTCAAAATTACGGGGCTCTTTTATTGTGTTCCTTAAAGGAAAAAAACATATTCTCAAGGCAATGCATCTGTCAGCGTCATCCCAGGACATAAACCATGTAAACTAAACCATGTAAACTCCAATTTATTGGGAGATCGTTTCAAGTGGCTGTAGTTATTGACCCTAGATGCTTGCTAACCCAATATGATTACAGCTTTTTATTATCACATCGCCGAATATTTCGAAGCCACGTTGAGGCAAGCTGACTAATACTGAAGCCGATGACGTTACGTAACCCGCCAAACCTTAGAAAAGAAGCTGTAGAAGTCAATGAATCTTATCCAAGCTGTCTCGTCTCATTTATCGGGAAGTCAACGAATGATACGACTTCCCTCCCCCTTCGACAGCTTTCTTCTTTTCCTGACTAATCCCCACAAGACACAACGTTTCTATCGTCTCGGCCGCATTTGATAATCGATAGTTAGATAGGATTTCGTAACATGATATTACGGGCAGATGAATTTGAATTAGGTATGAATGAGAAAAACATGGATTTTCGATTTTGTCCATGTTGTGAGGGCATGAAATTAACCGAATTCTCCTTTTTATTTCAAATTCAAGCATTTAATCATTTGGAACAAAGTACCCAACAAATCTGTTATCTTTCCTTAACATTTATTGATCTATTTCATTTTTATTTACGGATTCTATCCCTTTGTTCTTAAAAAAAAAAAAAAAAAAAGCTTTTTGCAGGGAGATTAAATTCAAGCACTCAACAGAAAGGAGAGATCTTAATCAATGGTCGCAAACAACCGCTTTCATTCGGAACTTCCGTAAGCCTAGCTGATAGATCTAAATCTTAGTTTATACAAATCGTTCTTATAGTAAATTTTCACTTTATTTATTTATTTTTGTTTTCGGTTTTGCTATAGGCTTATGTGACTCAGGATGACACACTAATAACAACTCTAACGGTGAGAGAAGCTGTGTGCTACTCAGCTCAGCTCCAATTGCCAGAATCCATGTCGAAATCGGAGAAGAAGGAGAGAGCTGAGGCGACGATTAGAGAGATGGGATTGCAAGATGCGAGAGATACCAGGATAGGTGGGGGTAGCGCCAAGGGCCTCAGCGGTGGCCAAAAGAGGAGGGTCAGCATTTGCATTGAGATCCTGACGCGCCCGAAGCTCCTCTTCCTCGACGAGCCGACCAGCGGGCTTGACAGCGCGGCATCATACCATGTGATGAACCGCATTGCCAAGCTGGCCCAACATGACCGGAGGACGGTGATTGCCTCGATTCATCAGCCTAGCAGTGAAGTCTTTGAGCTTTTCCACAATCTCTGCCTTCTTTCTTCTGGGAAAACAGTCTATTTTGGCCTTAGACCAGGGGCAGAACAGGTGCTTGTGATATTGGACTAATAAGGACTACTAAGTTATAAATATTTGCATGTTGCAAGCAATGAACATTTTCCTAACCATTTTTTTGTCGCAGTTTTTTGCATCAAATGGTTTCCCATGTCCAACTCTTACAAATCCATCTGATCACTACCTCAGGACAATTAACAAGGACTTCAACTTAGTAAGTCCGCCACTGAAACTTGATTTATTCAACCATAATTTCAAGAATTGAAGGAAATTTCATGGACCCAATGAAACAACAAAATTTGTCAGGACATTGAACAAGGAAGCCATGGCATGAATGCCGAAGAAGCCATTGAAACTCTGGTCAAATCTTATGAGTCATCTCGGATGCGTCATGAAATTCGGCGGCAAGTGTCCAGGAAATCCAAAAAGGTATGCAATTTTTGATATTACGTGGATTGGAAAATTATAAAGATATACGAATCAGAAAGTTTCTGATAACTTGTATGTTTCCGCTAGAATGTTGGCGGAAATTTGGGAAGAAATGGAAGTCAAGCAAGCTTCATTACCCAGAGCATTGTTCTGACTAAGCGATCGTTCGTGAACATGTATCGTGACTTGGGGTATTACTGGCTTCGTTTAGCAATCTACATTGCATTGTGTCTGTGTGTTGGGACTATCTTCTACGATATTGGATCCACCTATGGCTCAATTCAGGTAAGGTTTGCTATTGGGACAGTATGTATGTTCTAAATAATCTAGTGAACAAATCATTGAAGAATGAGATTTATAAGTTATTGCACATTCCATTGACCAAGTTTCTTAAATTTTACGAGTTTACAGGCAAGAGGTTCGATGCTAATGTTTGTTGCGGCATTTCTTACTTTTATGGCAATTGGCGGTTTCCCCTCCTTTGTTGAGGACATGAAGGCACTTCTCTCTATTTCCTTTTCTTTTCTTTCTGGTTTAATGCCCTGATTGCTTATCATTATACCAAAGTCATGAGAATCCTACATTTTCATTTTACCAGGTCTTTGGGCGAGAGAGATTGAATGGGCATTACGGTGTAGTGGCGTTCGTTATAGGCAATACATTTTCATCCATCCCTTATCTACTAATCATCTCTCTTATCCCAGGAGCCATTGCTTATTATTTGGTTGGCCTCCAAAAGAGTTTTGAGCACTTTGCCTACTTCGCTTCAGTGCTCTTTGCGTGCATGTTGCTAGTGGAGAGCTTGATGATGATCGTCGCAAGTATAGTCCCAAACTTCCTCATGGGGATCATAACTGGTGCAGGAATTCAAGGTGTGATGATGCTAAATGGAGGGTTTTTCAGGTTGCCAGATGATCTCCCCAGGCCATTATGGAGATATCCCATGTATTACATCTCATTTCATAAATATGCCAATCAAGGTTTCTTCAAGAATGAGTTCAAAGGGTTAATGTTTCCCAACCAGATGGCAGGGTCACCTACAATTGGTGGTGAAGAGATCTTGAGAAACTATTGGCAAGTGGAAATGGGCTACTCTAAATTGGTGGATCTTGCTATCTTGCTTGGCATGGTGGTCGTTTACAGGCTCATGTTCCTTGGAATAATAAAGGTGACGGAGAAGATGAAGCCGCTGGCGAAAAACTTTAGTGCTAAATCTCCTAACCATCCCATACATGTCATGGAGAATCATTCTTCAACGTCCTGATGTGGCAGCAAGTTAGGGTTACTTATTTAATTGTGACAAACTGGTGTGCTTATCTTTAACTGTATTTCAAGTAATAAATCTCATTCCATGGATAGCAATAAAGTCTCTTCGGTCATGGGTCTGAAATGTCTGCTTCGTGCTTGATCATGAGGAAATATGTTGAATGGGCTCGTATGGGAAACATATCTCCATAGCATAGGACTAAAGAGCATTATTCTAAAACCCCACCACCTTTGAAGCTCAAGATAGTTCTGATGATGTACAGATTATGAATCCAGCCAGGGTTGTGGAGGATACCTCTTATACCAAATGATAAGAGTACACGAAGTTTTGCGCTCCAATCCTCATTTCTAGTTACAAGAAGAGTTGAGATGGTCATTTGGCCTCTTACTTATATCATGGGTGTGCATTTTGGACCTTTTTGATCCTTACAAAGGATCTCCTATTCATTTCCCTCGACAGATTCGATTCATTTGCAAACTCATCCCAGATTTTCCTTAATAAGGTCCCTTCTCATAATGCATTCTAATTAAAGTCAATGTCACGAAGAACCTCAAATTGATACACCTATGACAAATTTACCTCAAACTAATATTTTGATCACAAAAAACTCCAAATCGATACATTTAAAATAAATTTGCTCTCTGTTAGTTTGCGACCTATCTTTTTGGGCCTTGCGATAATCCCAATGAATAGGTTTAGAATAATTTATTTATAAAGTCAATTCGAATGGTTAGTACAAATGGCATCTCAAATAAAGTCACTGAACAACCCCACAAATAAATAGAAAATTTGAATAGTACATACGAACGGTGACCTAGAATGTCTCTTCCGATTTGTTAAAATTGCAAATAGATTGGCAATTATAAACATAAGTCCCCTCATGCTCATCCTAGAATGACGACGGTTTATTTAAAAGTTGTTTAGATAATCTAAAATATGAATCTAGGAGTCACCACTAGTCTCTTGTTTGGGGCTAGCTAGAGCAAGGGTTGAGAGACCACCCTTGATTTCCATGGGACCAGAGATTTCATGGGTTTGGGGACTTAGGCTATGGTAAAGATTTCTGTTAGTGCCCTTTCGATACCTATGAGTATGGTTATTATCTAAAGTGGTCAAACAGTCACATTGTCATACAAGTCTAAAGATAGGTGATCACACATGGATGGTTCATTTGTGCCATTTTTATGCTAACTATGGAAAAAGAAAAAGAAAGACAATCAAGGGCTAAAGTACAACGGAAGTGCTAAAACTTGGCACAATAGACACTTAAGTGTCAAAACTTCTCGAAGGTATACTTAAGTGTCAAAATTGGAGAAGAATGAGATACTTAGGCTGCGCATGGTAAAATTTCTGTTTCTCAATTTCTCAATTTCTCTGTTCCCCGGAACAGGTTTGGAACAGAAATCCGTTTGGTAACGCAAATTGATTTCTCTGTTCCCCGGAATAGAAATCTGTTTCAAAATTATTTTGGGTGAGAAATCGAAGCTAAAAATTTTAGCTTCTCTATTTCTGAAGTAGAAATAGAAATTGTTTTTCTATCCACCCCCGTCTTCTTCAAAGAAACACGTCGACTCCTTTTCTCTCCTCGAAATAGAAATTTTGAGTCGTTATCAAACGGATTTCTTTGCTCGAAACTCGTCCGGGAATAGAAATTGAGAAATTGATTTCTGGCCGAAATCAATTTCTGTTTCAGAAATTTTACCATGCGCACCCTTAAGTGCCAACAGCGAAAATTTCCAAATAAACGGTTGACAAGGCAATTTTCCAACGAATTAAGTACAAAATGACGTTATTTTGCGAAATGATTGACACTTAATTTTAGCAAATCTAGGAAAATAAAGAAAATAAAAATTGCATTGGAA
Source organism: Eucalyptus decipiens (assembly GCA_014182575.1). Classification (NCBI taxonomy): domain Eukaryota; kingdom Viridiplantae; phylum Streptophyta; class Magnoliopsida; order Myrtales; family Myrtaceae; genus Eucalyptus; species Eucalyptus decipiens. The sequence goes on from CM024617.1 coordinate 9,946,532, forward strand.
CAAGTAAAAGGAAAAAAAAATGAAAAAATGGGAGAAATTGATTTGATTGATTATGCATGGAAAATTGGAATTTTGATGGATATTCAAATTTTGTTAAATGCAGAAGAAATTTAAAAATCAAGTGAATAAGGGGCAACAATTTTCACAAAACGGAATAAATAGGAGGAAAATCGAGCTGATTGTGAAACCACGCTTTGATTTGCAGCTTTGATTTAATGCGACAGAAGATGGAAACTCGGGAAATGCCATGTAAAGGGACCGTTTCGAATCACTGTAAAAGAGAGGCTCATTTTTCATGACAAAGGGGAGCGATTTTCGAAAATTGAGAGCAAAAAGTTTCGGAGAGAAAATTCGTGCAAAAAATTCTTGTAGAAAAAGTGAGCGTTTTCCTTCGGTGGAGTTGAAAATTGAAGAGCAAAATTTTTATTTTGGTGAGAAGAAAAAAAGTCAAGAGGGCAGTGTCCTTTTGACTAAGGAAGGGACAGCAGAAGGTACAGAGAAAATGGGAAGAGGCGACGTAAGAGCAGAGGGAGGGAGATTTAAAAAAAAAAAAAACAAAGTCACTGTTTGTCTTCCTCCTCCACACTCGCCGCACGCGTCTCCATCCGTGCCGATCTCGCGCCTGCGCCTCCGCCATTGTCGCTCCGCCACCACCACTCTATCAGCATCCTGCCAGCCTTGCGTCGGATGCCGTTGCTCCAGTGCCACCCAACGCCGGCAGTCGAGCTCAGTCCGTCGGCCACCACTGTCGCAGGTTGCAGCATTGCTTGTCCACCTATCACCACCGCGCGCCCTTCGAGCGACGTTGCGCCTGCGCCTTCCCCCCGGTGTCCCCTGCAGCTCCGGTGTGACATCCCGATTTTCCAATTCTATTTTCGATAAATTGAGACGGGCATTTCGTTGGCACGCATATAGTTCTTTTCCTTGAGTCGGTCACTCATGTGGAAACTAGTCTATCGGGTGAAGCTGTTAAGAGTTTCTAATGCATCAAACTCGAGGATTTGACCAGGAAGCGATCTTTCGACCGAGCTAATCTGCATGGGTCGTTACGGCACAATTAAAAATCGATTAGAGATCGGAGATAGGTCGACTCGACAGAGGCATGTGATCAGGTGTGGGTGATTCCACCAGATCGCATAATTCGTGTCGATTGGCACTAGACCGACTTTTCTATCGATTGGGTACCCTGTGTTAGTATTTGAAACCTTGAGATTACCTCGACAACTGAAAGTCGCCAATGTTTCAAAGATGTACATTGTGGCTTGAGATGATCAACCACAGGTTAAATGCATGAAAATTTCTAAAGGCTACCCGGTAGGTTGGGTCGCGCTTGTATCGTGCCAAAGTGAAGTTAACCGTGGAATTAAGATCGAATTCAGAAATTTGAAGTGTGGGTGTGTCACAAATCATTTTAGGAATATTAACTCATCTTCGGAAGATTTTTCATATAATCAAAATTTTTCAGCGATTAAATCAGAGAATGACTAATTTGGCTTGAGAAATTAGTAGGCCCAGCCCACCTTTGATTGCGCTTTTGGGACTTAAGTTGGTTCTATGGACAAATGAAGATGTGAATTGAAATGTGGTGACATTCGATTAATTTTATGGACTCCAATTGGACTCAATTGGGAGAGAATTGATGGGAATTGAAGGAATTGATGTACAAAGTTTCGTGCCTCGGCAGAAAAATAAAATGGACCTATTGGAAAATGTTGTGGAGGATTTGAATTAGTGGAGTATGACATCACCTTAGGTCATGGTGGTTGGGCCATATTAAAGGAGAGTTTGACAAGTATAAGGTGGAGATTTGCCCAAAAAAAAGGTGACCCATCACCATCATCTTCCTCCTTGAATCAAGGGACTTGTCTTGGGACTTGAGGAGGAGAGAGAGAAGAGGCCGATCGGAACCAGCAAGCTCGACCAGCCGCCCTTTCGCCCGCTCGGTCGTCCGCATGCTCGTCGCTGGAGTTCCTCGCCGCCACCCCCATTCCGCTCGAGCTGTTGCTCCGCCCGCCAGCTCGCTTCTCTGTCGTTGTCCACTCGTCCAAGCCTTCGTTTTTCTTGGCCCGTGGTCGTCAGCTGTTGTCGAGGCCGTGCCACCACCGCTTGGTCACCGGAGCAGTCGAAGCCGCCTAAGCTACTGCCGCCCGTCTCCGCCGGTTCCGCGCCTGAACCGCCGCCGTGCAGCCCTCCGTCCGACCCCAATCAGCAGTTGCAGAAAATGGGTATGGCAGCCCGTGTTTGGCCCGTTTTGGCCGCCTTCCCGAGCCTGGATGCTTGGCCCGCCTTGAGGAAAGTCGATCCTCGCGTCGTCCTCGTCGTTTTGGTTCGCTCGGTTCGCTAATCCGGTGAGTTTAGCTCACTAAACCTTGATTAGAGGGTTAATTATGCTTTAGGTGTGCTTAGTTTATGTTAAGTGTTATTAGGTGGTTAATTTAATTTACTTAAGTGTAGATTATATTAAGGTGTTTGATTAACTTAAATTGTGTTTAATTTAAGGCTAAGTAAGTGATTATGATAATATAAGCTATGATGTGACATCAAGGAATTTACTTTTGATTTATTTAAATATTCCGAAATTATTAAATAATTTAATAATATATTATTATTCGAAATTATTAAAATATTATTATTTAATTATTTTCGGAATAAATTTAATTATTTATTAAATTCTGAAAATTTTGTCGGACCCTAAATTCTCAGAATTTTGTTCCGATCGCGGCTGTGTAGTCAGATTTTGAAATTGATGATTGGATATTATAAATTGAGAGTTGATTGTGAAAAATAGGGATATCATTATTTAATTAATTTTCAGAATAAATTTAATTAGTTAATAAATTTTGAAAATTATTTTGGGACCCTAAATTCTTAGAATTTCATACGATCACCTGTGTATTTAGAATTTGAATTTGATGAATGGATGTGGCAAATTGAGTGCTGATTGTGATAAATAGGGATTTTATTCATAAAAACCCAAGTGTTGGGTTTTAATGCAAAAATTGGATTTTCAATTTTATATTAAATAGTGGGGTTTGAAAAAGTGAGATATTGGCTTTCTGGTTCGAAATTAGCGTGCCCCCACACACGTGAGTAATTTCTGGAATATTTTTAATATGAAGAAAAATGGCCGGGATCACTATTTTAAGTGGAAGCATTGAGTGAAATGCAAAGTGTCTTGGGGCTGAGTATGCTTTGGCTATGTGATAACTAAGAGGAATCGTCCTGGGCTGTTGAGCCGGACTTGCCCCTATATGGGATGCCCACGTGGTGGTTGCGGGTCGCAGTAGATTTTGGGCCCATGCTCCTTCGGGAATGCCGTCAATGTACTGACGAAGCCGCGCTCCAAGGTAGGGAGGCGATGCCTGGCTATGTGCCAGTAGATAGCCGAACTGCGAGTAGGCTATGCCCTTTTGTGGCAGTGAATAATAATTGGAATGCGTGCTAAGTGCGATTGTGATTTATATGAAAGTGATGGCGTTCCAATTATTTGAATTATTATTACTACTTGAGATTGTGTGATACAAATTGTGCTAACCTGCAGGACGGAACTGAGGCAAGGTAAGTTCTCTTTGTGATGTGGCTAGGCCACTCGGGGCGTATTTTCTTTCTAATAGGGGTTTAGGGGGTTGAACTTGCTGAGACATCGTCTCATCCCGGTTTGGGGATTAAAATTTCAGGTCCCTGGTGGACGGAGCGGCTAGATAGCTTTGGTTGGCCTTGAGGAGTTGCAGAGGTGAAATCATAAGGATTGGAGAACGTGTCCGACTTGTAGATCGTAGGACAATTCCTTTTAAGAGCTGGTCTTTTGTAGACTTTTGGCTGTAGACCTCTGTTTGTAATTTTGTGGAATTATGAAAGTGTTATGTTGTGGTTTTGCTTCCTACTTTTCTATCTCGTATTTCATTGTCAGGGGTTTTATAATACGTTCCGCTTGCGCATTAATAAATGAATGGGATCGGCGACACTACCTGGGAATGTTGCATTTGCATGACCATGGAGGGATGTTGGCGCGCTCGAGGTTTGGAGCGTGACATCCCCGTTTAAGTGGTATCGGAGCATGGTCTGTGTATGGAGTGATAAAGTGCGATGAGTCATGGAATAGTTAGTAGGAAAGACTTTTCAATATGCTGATGCATGTGGTTGATAACTGTTTGGTAGTGTGTTTGTGGGGTCACTCAAATTTCAACCTGATGTTGGAATCGGAAAAGAGGCATCCATAAAGAGCTTGTAGCATGAGTGACCAGGAGTGGAGAACTCCTTGGAAGAGGTCGGTAAGACCTATACCTCTGGGTAGGATGCTATGAAGAGCTAGTACCTGAGGTAGAGCGCAGGCTTAGACTAGCGTGAATGGTGAAGCATTGCCTTTAGTCAATGCTAGGGTAGTAGCCCCTGAGGATTTAAGGTTCGCTGGGTTAATGAGGATGCTTGAGATACTGGAAAATAGAATGGATCAGTAGGCCACCGCCTCAGCCGCCGTTGCCGCCAATGCTGTAACCGCTGTTGTTGTTGCACCTGTTAGGGCCTAATCTAGAGTTGTGATCAAGGATCAAGCCACCGTATCTCGAGTCAAGGTTCAATTTAGACAAAGATGGAAATCGATTGGGGAGAAAGGCCGATGTCAGAAGAAAGGTGCCCTGTTTCACCCAACCGGAAGAGTAGAATTGGAAAGTCAAAGCTTAACTCGATAGATGTGTGTCGTGTCTGTAAGAAAAGACACAGATCAGTTCCATATTGTAAGAGGGAAAGAACTTGTTATAAGGGGCGCCATTATAGCCATCTGATCAAAGATTTTCCGTGTAAATAGATGGAGTCACAGCTGTTCCTAACACCGCTGTTGATAAGACAGAACAGAAGAAGCGTGCTTCAGGACGTTTAATGGGGTACTTGGAACAGACCCTATTGCAAGGAAGGGTGCATGATATTCCTTGATAGGAGGTAGATGACTCCCTGATTGTGTGCCGAATCTGTGGAAAGGAGGCATGAGTCAGTTCAGTGTCAGAGTAAAAATGGAGTATGATTTGAATATGGCCAGCACGACCATCAGTTTAGGAACTGTCCGTGTAAGTTCAGGAGAGTGTAAGCACTATTACTATAGATAGGACGCCACTAGGATGGCTGGAAGAGCATGAATCGATCGACCAAGCATCGATCAAGGGAAGAATGTTTCTGAGATGTTTTTATCAGAGTAGTACAGCAGGATTTTCAATGAGGGTTGTAGGATTTTTGGATTTGTAATAAAGTAATATAAATATAAATCTCTGACTATAGTTGTACTTGAAGGGGTTTGCTTAAGTATGACTTGGAAGTCATTTATAAAAAGGTTTGGCTCAAGGAGCTTTCTGTTGTTTTGAATCATGGTATTGATATAATTCAGTTTGTTTAGTTAGCATGTGAAAGTTTTGAATTATTGAAAGTTAAAGAGGAACTTCGATCCTTGTTATTTGTCATTGAAGATGACTTGGTTCTGGTTGTTGGTTATCGAAAATCTACATGGCAATTGTAATGGATGCGTCGCCTGAGGAGCCGAATATGGAGAACATAATCGTGGTACATAGTTCTCTAAGGAATTTTTGAAGAATTGTCAAGTTTGCTTTGTCGAAAGAGAAATAGAGTTCGTGATTGAATTAGCACTGAACGAGCTAGTCCCCAAGGCTCTTTACCGGATGGTGTTACTCGAGTTAAAATGACTGAAGGTGCAGATGCATGAATTATTGGATAGGAGATTCATACGTTCTGGTGTATCACCTTAGGAAACACCTGTTCTAAGAAGAAAGTTGGTTCGTTGTGTTTGTATGTCGATATTCCTCAAGATCAATTGGAGGTCAGGGTATCATTAGTTGATGATTATGAAGAAAGACATACCGAAGTTAGCATCTCGCACTTGATACGGCAATTATGAGTTCATTGTAATACTGTGTGGTTTGATGGACACCTTAGCTATTTGTTGGGTCTTACGAGCAGAATGTTTAAGGTTACTTAAATCAGCTTTAATCATTTTCATTGAAGTTACCCTAGTGTGTCCAAAGAGTGCAGAGGAGCACGAGAGATATTTGGAGAGGGTACTTTAGACCTTGAGTGCTCTTGGACTTTACAATAAGTTTAGCAAATGTGAGTTTTGGATGACTCGTGTTGTGTTCCTAGGTCATGTGATTTCAGTAGAAGGAATTTCCGTAAACCTCGTCCAAGATTTAAGCTATGATCAGTTGGCCGAGATTGACTGTAGTGACAGAGATCAGAAGTTTTCTGAGTTTAGCAGGGTATTACAGACGGTTTGTAGAAAGGTTTTCAATGTTAGCATCGCCGTTGACAAGAATTCTGAAGAAGGAAGAAAAGTTCGTGTGGACAGATAAGTGCGAGCGTAGTTTCAAGGGCCTAAGAAGAGGCTAACTACCGCACTTGTGCTTACTATTCCATCTGGTCCTGAAAGTTATGAGATCTACAGTGATGCGTCGATTAAAGGATTGGGTTGCGTGTTGGTACGGCATGATAGGGTTGTTGCATACGAGTCCCGTCAATTGAGATCTTGTGAGTTGAATTACCTGACGCACGTTGTAGAACTTGCAGTAGTTATGTTTGTTCTGGAAAATTAGAGGCACTATCGGTATAGAGAAGAATTCTACATCTTCATTGAACATCAAAATCTCAGGTACGTATTCTCTCATAAAGAGTTGAAAATGAGACAGCACCGTTGGATGGAACTCCTTAGGGATTAATGACTATGATATGTTGTATTACTCTGGAAAGGTGAGCAAAGTCGTAGATGCACTAAGTCAAGAGTCCTTAGTTGTGTAGTTGGTACTCAGGGATTGGATCTTATTTAAGAAAGTTCGAAATCCAATTTTCAAATCTAAGGTAAGCCACATTTGAATCTTATGACTACTCTCAGAATTGAGCTGAAAGTTCAGATCATAATCAAAACGCTTCAGTGGACAGATTCAAAATTTCAAAATACTTTATAAGAGAATGCAGATGAGAGAGAGGTTGATTTTTAGATTTTTGAAGACAGAATGCTAAGGTTCTGAGGACGATTGTGTGTAATTGATGATACAGAGATTAAATAAGAAATCTTATGGGAAGCTCATCATAGCAACTTCAGCGTTGTCCGGACAAATTTAAGATGAGTCGGAATCTACATCATCGGGATTGGTAGATCGGTATGAAGATAGATATTGTCGAACAAGTTGTAAATGTTGGATGTATCGGTAAGTGATAATTTGGTAATGTAAGCCGGAAAGCTTTTTTCAAGTACTAGAGAGAGTCTTGTGTGGAAATGGAAGTATAACATGATGGAATGTTATGACAGGCTTATTAAGGAGTCAGGAAGAGCATTGATTCCTTATGGGTTGTGGTCGATAGATGAACATAGTCAACTCACCTTAGTACGGTACGCAAAGACTCTCGATTAGAAGTCCATTAACCTAGTTTTAGGTAATGCACCCAAAAATTAGGTCGCGACAGCTTAGCGACTCCACTGGGGACTTGTGTTAAAACACTTAATAGACTTAGGGCAATTTTTCTTTATCTTTTAAAAATGTTTGGTAGCGAGAACACCAAATACATCCCTAACATTTCTAAGGTGTTAAATGTTTTTTCAGATGGGAGGTATAAGGGGAGTTTTTGCTAACCTTTGTCTTGCAGGTTGGAGTGTGGGATGAATGATTTATTTTTCCCTAATTAGAAGTGTGGGATGAATGATTTATTTTTCCCTAATTAGAAGTGCTGTTTGCATTTAAATTGTTATGCATGCTTTATTGCTTTAGCACTACACTATTGCACACACAACCTGTGGCCGGGCCTAGGTTGCGATAGGATTTCTAGGATGGTGTTGAAAATGATACTTCCTCCAAAGCGAGACTGCTATACGGAGGTTGACCTTCTCTTCCCCGAAATTTCTTTAATGGTGTCAAATGTGTTTGTCCATATCCGCGAGACTGCGTGACTATTGGGCATTCCATTCGACTGAGCCGGGGTTAGGAGGACCTGACACGTTAATGCGAGACTGCAACAGTCAGATCATCCTCTTAGCTCCACTTTGTTAAGCCATCTAGATAGAAATCGAGCCTCACACTTCATGCGTGTGTCTATGTGATTGTCATCCATTTCCCGTGAAAGTCAGTTGTCTGGACTCTCACTTTGTAATTCACTTACTTTGTTGTAATTTTCGTTGGTTCATGACAATGTTTCGTCCTTCGTCTTGTCTTATATGCCTTAGGGAAAATTGCCGTACCATTCATTTCCATTTTTGGGGTTTCAAGATGATGTCATATGGCCTTGAAAGAAGAGGTCAAGGCATTCGGAACCCTATTGAAGCCCCTTGGAGGTCCCGTTCTACTGAATTAAGGCACCATGGAAGAAGTGGGGGAAGTTCTGAAGGACAAAGACAAGAAAGGCAAAACTCGTCACCTGACCAAGGGCAAGGGAGGCAAAACCCACTACCCCCGAGCATTCACGAGACATTCCCTGGTCCTCCAAGAATGATGCAGGATGAAGCGGAAGTGATAGACACTCTGGGACAAGCTAGTGGCAAGTTTGATTACCTGGTGAAGTATTCGACCTCTCCCAGCTCCTACATTGATCCTAGTGAGATAGTCCCAGATGGATGGGGTGGCATGGATGATCCGACACCCCCAAAGACAGAGAACCCTGATGATGAGATTGAAGGAGTTGCAAACTTATTCGACAACTTCATCATAAGAGCCATTGATAAAGGATCCCCTGAAGAGATGGGTCTTGGCCCACAAGAGTAACTCTTTTACTGCTTTTGCACATTCCCTACGTGGGAATTTTTATTTTCTCAATGATTTTTTCAGTTTCTTCTTTTAGTGATTGAATGTTGCATTTTTTTTCCATTCAATAAATGTAATTGATTGATGAATTTTAATAAAATTACAAATTTTATTTTGAAAGCATGATGGGGTACACCAAACCAGCCCTGATGATGATAGCCAACGATAAAAGAAAAAAATCCAAGGAGAACTCGAGGCTTGGGCTTCATCATGCTTCCTTGTGTCAAAATGTTTCAAAAAATGTTTTTGCCAAAGATTTAAAAAAAAAGCAAAAAAAAAAGAAGAAAAGAAACAAAAGCAAAATATAGATTATTCTGTTTGTCCTTCTAATTTATCTACTTCATGTCTCAGGAACAATCTTATGGCATGCAACGGTGTGGAAATGGTCAAATCCAATGCAACAAGTATTGATAATAATTATCCTAAAGACTCAATCGAAGACTCCATTGAAGTACAATGTAGCTGGGAACAACATGAAAAAGCTAAGGCTCTCACATTTGAGCAGACCGTCATTATTAATTTGAGTGACACTGAAGAAGCGAAAGAGGTGAAAATTGGGGCGAGTCTCCCCAAAGATGAGGTTGAGCACCTAAGTCAATTACTGAAGGAATATCAAGACATTTTTGCATGGACCTACGATGACATGCTTGGACTAGACTCGTCAATTGTGGAGCATTGCCTACCTATTAATCCAAACGTGCCATCTAAGAAGCAAAGGCTGCGGAGGACTAAGCCTGAGCTCTCGAAGAAGATAGAGGAAGAGGTGATGAAGCTATTGAATGTGGGATTTATTGAAGTCTCACAGTACCCTGAATGGATGGCTAATATTGTGCCGGTGATGAAGAAGGACGGTCGAGTTCGAGTTTGTGTTGACTATCGGGATCTAAACAAGGCTATTCCAAAGGATGATTTCCCATTACCACACATAGATGTCCTTGTGGATAGTACTGCTGGCTTTGAACTATTCTCATTTATGGATGGTTTTTCTAGGTACAATCAGATAAGGATGAATGAGGAAGACAAGGAGAAGATTGCATTTATTACCCCGTGGAGAGCCTTTCATTATAAGGTCATGCCCTTCGGACTCAAGAATACAAGGGCAACCTACCAACGAGCCATGGTAGCATTATTTCATGACATGATGCACCAAGAGATTGAGGTTTACATTGATGATATGATTGCAAAGACCTGATCGGGAAGAAGCCACATCAAAACCTTGAAGAAGTTGTTTGATCGTGAGTTCAAGCTTCGTCTAAATCCTGCTAAATGCGTGTTTGGAGTAACATCCGGTAAATTACTCGGATTTACTGTAAGCAGTAAGGGGATTGAGATCGACCCTTCCAAGGCTAAGGCCATATGTGAGTTGCAACCTCCGTCAACGGTGAAAGAAGTCCGGAGCCTTTTAGGGAGATTGAATTACATAGCGAGATTCATTTGCCAGCTTTCGGAAACTGCCAAGCCGTTCTTCAAGCTTCTAAAAAAGAATGCACAAGTCAATTGGGATGATGAGTGTCGAGAAGCGCTAAACAAGCTGAAGCAATACTTGATGAATCCACTAGTTCTTGTCCCACCCACATCAGGGCATCCTTTGATTCTCTACCTCACTATTCATAGTGAATCATTGGGTGCAATGTTGGCTCAAGAAAGTCCTATTGACAGAAAAGAACGGGCCATTTATTACCTTAGTAAGAAGTTCAATATATCGGAGTTGAAGTATTCTGATGTTGAAAAGACTTGTGTGGCATTGGTGTGGGTGTTGCATAGGTTGTGACAATACACACTACATTATCAGACATTCCTCGTGACTAAGAATGACCCTATCAAGTATTTACTTGATCGGCCAGCTTTGGTGGGTAAGTTGGCCAAATGGCAAATCTTGATTTCCGAATTTGATGTGCAATTCATGCCACAAAAGTCGGTTAAGGGCCGAGCGATCTCTGATCTATTGGCCGAGAATTCAGGATTCCCTAATGATGATGACAGTTTCCTTGATGATTGTGTCTTAAGTGTAAATGAAAACTCATGGAAGATGTTCTTTGATGGAGTTGTAAACCTATCTGGTTCGGGTACTGGGGTAGTTCTGATATCTCCAAATGGACAACACCATCCAGTAGCTGCAAAATTAATATTTCTGTGCACTAACAATGTGGCCGAGTATGAAGCTTGCATCCTCGGACTTCAGGTTGTAATTGAGATGGGTGTGACTAAGTTAAAAGTGTTTGGAGACTCTGCACTAATCATACTGTAGACTGTGGGAGAATGGAAGACCAAGGATGCCAAGTTACTTCCATACCACAAGTATTTAGAAAATCTAGTGGAAGAGTTTGAGGAAGTTTCGTTTGAATACTTGCCGAGGTCTCATAATCAATTTGCAACTGCACTTGCGACGTTGTCCTCTATGTTGCAAGTCACTGATGGGTTAGAGGTTGAACCTCTGAAAATAAAAGTTTTGCCAAAGCCGGCTTATTGTATGATTGTGATTGAAGAACTTGATGGAAAACCATGGTATTACGATATCATGAATTACATTAAAAAGTAGGAATTTCCCGAAGGAAGCACTCAGGCTGATAGGAAATACATCATGAAGATGGCTTCGAAATTTTTCGTCAGTGGTGAGAATTTGTATAAGAGATCTTACGATTATGTCTTGTTGCGATGTATAGATGCAGTCGAAACCACTCAAATCATGCAAGGAGTGCACGGGGGAGTATGTGGTCCCTATATGAATGGACACATGTTATCCAAGAAGATTATGAGATTAGGCTACTACTGGCTCACACTGGAAAGTGACTGCATCCGGCATGTTCGAAGTTGTCACCACTGCCAGATTCATGGAAATAAGATGAACGTTCCTCCAACTGAGCTGCATCAGTTTTCTGAGCCATGGCATTTCTTGATGTGGGGTATTGACGTTATTGGCCCAATCAATCCCAAGGCTTCAAATGGGCATCGATTTATTTTGGTGGCGATAGATTATTTCTCCAAATGGATCAAAGCGACATCCTTTGCAAGTGTCACTACTCGTAATGTTGTGAAGTTTGTCAAACGTGACATAATTGCTCGCTATGGTGTCCCTGAAGCAATCATCACTGATAATGGGATCAATTTGAACAACAAACTTGTTGATGAGTTGTTCGAAGAGTTCAAAATCAAGCATATGAATTCGTCTCCTTATCGCCCTCAAATGAACGAGGCCGTTGAAGCGGCCAATAAGAACATTAAGAAGATTTTGGCTAAGATAGCGAAGAATTATCGAGATTGGCATGACAGGTTACCCTTCGCACTGATGGCGTACCAGATATCGATCCGCACTTCCACTGGGGCAACCCCTTTTGCTCTGGTATACGGCATGGAAGCAGTTTTACCTATGGAAGTGGAGATTCCTTCTCTGAGAGTTTTATCCCAAGTGGATTTGTCTGAGGCGGAATGGTCACAACAAAGATTCGAGTAGTTGAACTTGATCGACGAGAAAAGATTGAAGGCTCTCTGCCATGGCCAAGCATATCAACGAGAGTAGCTAGATCTTTCAACCGAAAGGTGCGGTCGAGATATTTCGAGGTAAATGACCTAGTCCTAAGGAAGTTGTTGCCAATCTTTCCAGATCCTAGAGGCAAGTTTGCTCCAAACTACAGCAGCCCATATGTGGTAAAGAAGGTACCTCCTGGCGGTGCCTTGATCTTGGCAGAAATAGATGGTCATGAATTTTTCACTCCTATTAATTCAGATGCTATCAAGAAGTATTACCCATGATAGAATTTGCCATGTCATGTTTTGAACTACAAGCATTTCAATGATTAATAAATTGCTTCAATGAGTTCAATTGTTCAAATTTGTTGCAAATCTTGCATTGTTCTTCCTTGATGAATTGTGTGAGATAAATTGAATGTGTCAAATGTGATACTTTGGAATGATGAAAGGCAGACCTTGTTCATACACTATTTCATACACCAATCTCTAGTGAGTCGTGTGAAAAATTCCGTGCTTGCAAGGAAAAGTTGATCTCGCAAAGGGTACTCAACTGAAGTGATGATAGGCTTTCTTTTTTTCTATCCCAAACACTACAGGTGATCCATAACTTAACTCTTTTGAGCCCCATATGCTTATGGAGATTCTTTTTAAAAATTATCCCTGTCAAGAATCATCCCACATTGGGACAAATTTGAAATGAATGGTAGGAATCTTCTTGCTCCCACTTGCATCAATCTTCAAATATTGCTTTTGCAGTGTAACTCGTACGGTAATTTGAAGTTCCTTAGGATGACGAAGAGCAGTTCTTTCTTTATACTGTACACTTTCATCCATTGCATAGCCCACTTGAGCCTATGAATTTATTTCATATTAAACCCAATTGGTGATCATCTCCCACACTGGGGCAAGGCAAAAAGAACCATTCAAGTAACATGGCTTAGAATGCTAACAAAGGATTGTTGTGCAAGTTCAAAAAATAAGTGCAAAATAATGTGGCATGAAAAAGCAGTGTGCCTAGTAAAAGCAAGGCCAATGCCAAGAAAAGAGAAAAAAAAATCAAACTCTTGATATAGTAAGTCGTATCCCCAACAAGGTGGTACCAAAAAACTCTCAAATGCTGTTGCAATCAATGGAGTTGTGATAAAAAAAATCTTCGATAGTGGAGAAGGAAAGTGGTGGAAATGTCAAGATGATCACCAACTTTAACCCTCCCCTAAACACTTTTTGAGCCTAATGATCCTTTCATTTCTCAACCCATGAACCAAGCCTACTTTACGTCCCTTGCAAAGTCTCTTATGATTAGGGCACTTGAATTAACTTAGGGGTTTACATGTTTTAAGCATCGCTTGAAGGAGTGCGAGCAAGATTATTTCTTTCTCATTTTGCAGGGTTCTTGACTTATAAACCCAGAGATGATTATAGAATATCACTCATTCTTTCAAAAGCCTCAACTCAAAGAGTCCCTTTTGTTAGGCTGTTGACCAGGCCCACATTACGGTCCCCATTAAAGACCTCTCAGATTGGTAAGGTCGTACCGCTTGCGAGATTGCACAAAACCTTGTTTGGCATGACGATAGTGAGATAGAGTGATTGCTAAAATTCTGCATCAAAGGTTAGGATGAAACAACCCTTTTGATAAGGATAAGAGAAAAGTCCTTTTAGACTAAAGGATCCCTCATTTGGCACATCCATGACACTCATGTGTTTAGATTGGAATATTCTTTTGAGATATTTCCCAATGGATATTAGGTAATGCAAGATTGTTAGAAATCATCACGCATGAACCTCATTTGAATTAATGCATGTCTATGAATGCATATTGTCTTTCCTACAACTGTGTTTTACAGGAAACGTATCCCCAAAGAATAGAGATGTCACCAGGTAAGTCTATCTCTATCCATACCTTAAATATTTGTCATTGTATAGGTATTCCTTTTCAAGCACTGGCGCTCGATGGAGTCGCCCCCTAAAGATTTTTCTTAGATTCATTAGGCGACCGTAGAATGGTACGGGTCCTGGAAAATGAATCCCAGCTCAGGCGACTGTAGAATGGTATGAGTCTTGGAAAACGGATCCCCGTTTAGGTGACTGTAGAAAGGTACGGGTCCTAGACAACCTCAGTTTAGGCGACCGTAGAATGGTACGGGTCCTGGAAAATCATTTTTTCGTCAAGGTGACCGTAAAATGGTATGGGTCCTAAACAACACTCAGGTGACCGTAGAATGGTACGGGTCCTGGAAAATCATTTTTTCATCAAGGCGATCGTAGAATGGTACGGGTCCTAGACAACACTCAGGCGATCGTAGAATGATACGGATCCTGGGAAAGCAGTCACTTTGCGAAGTCATGTTACTATTCTGGGCGATCGTAGAATGGTACGGCTCCAGGGAAAGCAGTGACTTTGCGAAGTCATGTTACTATTCTAGGCGACCGTAGAATGGTACGGGTCTTGGACATGTAACACTAATTTATCTTGAGTTACTCCACCATCCCCGAAGGTAAGTAATTCCAGGTAAGTTCCTTTATCATTTACATTAGCATTTCCATGCATCATATAAATTTCATTTCAAAATAGGATTCATTTTCCCAAAAGAAAAAAAAAAAAGGAGTCACTCAGTACATGTGCATGATTAACATTTAGGTCTCAACTTGTCTTTGAAAGCAACCTCTACGAGCTTACCTTTAAAGAGAGAGGCAGCTTGACACTTAATTTTAGCAAATCTAGGAAAATAAAGAAAATAAAAATTGCATTGGAATAAATAAAAGGAAAAAAAATGAAAAATTGGGAGAAATTGATTTGATTGATTATGCATGGAAAATTTGAATTTCGATGGATATTCAAATTTTGTTAAATGCAGAAGCAATTTAAAAATCAAGTGAATAAGGGGCAAGAATTTTCACAAAACGGAATAAATCAGAGGAAAATCGAGCTGATTGCGAAATCACGCTCTGATTTGCAGCTTTGATTTAATGCGACAAAAGATGGAAACTCGGGAAATGCCATGTAAAGAGACCGTTTCGAATCATTGTAAAAGAGAGGCTCATTTTTCATGACAAAGGGGAGCGATTTTTGAAAATTGAGAGCAAAAAGTTTCGGAGAGAAAATTCGTGCAAAAAATTAATGTAGAAAAAGTGAGCGGTTTCCTTCGGTGGAGTTGAAAATTGAAGAGCAAAATTTTTATTTTGGTGAGAAGAAGAAAAGTCACGAGGGCAAAGTGTCCTTTGACTAAGGAAGGGACAATAGAAGGTACGGAGAGAAAAGGGGAAGAGGCGACATAAGAGCGAGGGGGAGGGAGATTTCAAAAAAAAAAAAAAACAAAGTCACTGTTTGTCTTCCTCCTCCACACTCGCCGCACAAGTCTCCATCTGCGCCAATCCCGCCAGCCTTGCGCCGAACGCCGTTGCTCCAGCGCCACCCAACGCTAGCAGCCGAGCCGCCGATCCCCGTGAAGCCACTGCTCCCTCGCCGGTCTCCGCTGTTCCTCACCTCAGTCCGTCGGCCACCACTGTCACAGGTTGCAGCATTGCTTGTCCACCCATCACCATCGCACGCCCTTCGAGCGACGTTGCGCCTGCACCTTCACCCCGGTGTCCTCTGCAGCTCTGGATCCTCACCACGCCACACCCATGAACTGCAAATCGCACTGTCATCTTGCCCGACGTCCATATGACCCAGCGCCAACACCCGCTTCTCCGCCCCAGCCCGACGCCGCCTGCTGCATCACCATTGCTCGACCTCCCCTGCGACGCTAGCAGCCGCCAGCCCCACGATGCCTGCAACCCGCGCTTAGCAACTCAGTGGTCCACCCCCATTCGGTCGATGCCACTGCGCCAGCTTTTCCGTTTGCTCATTACTATTGCTGCGCCTCTGAGTGGCCGACGCTAGTGCTTGACGCCTGCACCAGCAGCCCGCGTAGCCTTCGCCGCACCTCAGCCCGTGCCAATCCGCTCACTACTACCAAAGTCGCTGCCTAGCGACCCACGGTCCAGCTCCGCCTCCGCCGCTGCTCCGAGCTCGAACCCCTCACCGTCGCCGTCCACCGCTCCCACCGGAGTCTCGATGCCGCCACCGTGCGTCCGGCGCCAATCAACATTGCAGCAAACCCCCTTTTTCTTTTGGTAGTTTAGCTTTTTCTTTTCACTTATTTTATTTTATCTCATTTTAGTTTATCTATTTAAGTTGTAATATTTGATGTCAATAAGTATTGTAGGCATTATTCGCAGGGATTTTGTTCGAATTATTGTAATTATTAATTTAATCCGAGAGACATCGGATTATTTTTTTAATTATATTAATTTTTGGGCTTTTTGGTAGAATTTTAATTGTTAAATTACTATAATTATTAATTTGATCTCGTAAGAATTCGGATTAGATTTTTAATTATTTTGATCTCTTTGCCGTGATAATTAGGGTTAGGATAATCGTTAATTTGACCTCGTAAGACAACAGTTATTTTTTCGATTATTTTAATTCTTTATTTTGTTGATAACTTAGATTTAATATTTATTTAATAATTACTTATCTTTGAAAAAAAAACTAAAAATCAAAAATCAAAAATCAAAATTATGCATGAGCATATAGGTTTAGTAAATCAAACATGTAGGTTTAGTAAATTAGAATTTTTTTAGGATTACATTTTTAGGGTCGCACTTTTAGAAATAAGTTAGGGTTTGACCAAAATTAATTTTTTAGATAATGATCGCACATTTTAATTATCTCATTTTTCAAAAAATGGTTTTCTAAGATAGGATAGGGTTTAAGTCAAATTAATTCCTAGAATAAATTAGAAAATTATCCCTTTTTAGATAGTTTAATTAGGGTTTTTATTAATTCTGAATTTCAATAGAAAAATACAAAAATACTAGGTGCATGTTAACTAGTTTGCATAATAGGCCCATTTAATTAGAATTTGCATATTAATAAGATTAATTCATTTAGTTAAAAAAATGCATTTTTATAAAAGAATTCTAATTTTCAAGAAAACCCAAAAAACATTGTTTGCTTTGTGTGATGTAATTTATTTATTGAATGCTTGAGCATCTGTATGATCAATGTTAGGTTTGCTCCCTTTAATGATACACCAATACATATTGGGAGTGGGCCACCAATCAATCATCAATTTTAACACCATTTGTTGGGAGCGCGCAGTAGAAATCTTGATACTATCAATCAGAAGATCGGTAAGAGGAAGCTCAAGTCCAAAAAGCTCATCAATATATTTATTTTGATTCATCTTCACTCAAAAGCTTCAGTTGATTAGTTATGGGCCAATTAAAATATATTAATTGTTCCACACCACACCAATTTTCCATTGTGGAACTTTCTAACATAACTCACACGCGCAACTCAACAACACTTGTTATCAATTCGCATTGAGCCATATCATCTAGTGATACTCCCTTTATTTTATATGCAATCTGGTCATTTGTCTCATTTGTCAGAGCCCTCATGCACAAACAATCACTCCCAATATTTGTCAGATCAAATATGGGTGTAGTCTGTCCACAACCAAGCCATTATTGGAGAGGGTCCAACTCTAATACTATATGTAAAAACTTCGCTCGTTCCACATGAGCCATCCTTAGAAGGACTAACTTGAGTAACCAAAAAAGGCTATGGCTATTTGGGGTTGGGCATTAATTTATAAATCATTGAAGAGAATATCTTTCTTCGATATATGGCTCTTCACTAAATATAGAAAGGAGAGAGATGTCAAGAGGACATCTAATACAAACCAAGTGTTGGCGCAAATAACTTGGGGCTAGGAAGAATATTTTCTTTTAAATAAAGTAGTGCATACTCTACTATTTTGACCAAGCTTGGCTAAGGAAGGGTTACAACGTAGATAATAACTTATCAAATATAATGGGACACTTACGAGCAAATATTGGCACTAATTTTTACCACATACATTTCTAGATAAGGTTGACATTAAATGTTCATACACCCTTTTAGCCAAGGACAGTGTACTTTGGCAAAGTCGGCTTTTACCACATACTATTGCCAGAGCTATTAATGTTTAGGATTAGCGTAACTAGAAAGTTAATTACTTCCTCATCCAAGAAAGTTCACTAATCGATAAGAAGTAAGTGCTTTTCAGTGGTACGTGTGAGTCATGTTAGAAAGTATCACATTGAAGATTTAATGTGGTGTAGAGCAATTAATATCATAATTGGTCTATAATTTGAGTAAAGGTGAATCCAACTAGATATGTTGACGGGGTTGAACCTGAGCTCCATCTTGGCGATCTTTTTAGGTGAAGGCATCAAGACTTCTATTGTACACTCCCAACAAATGATATCAAAGTCCATGGTTGATTAGTGATCCACTCTCACTGTGTATCAATATTTGGTTAAGGGGAACAAACCTAACACCGAGCTCACATGTAAGGGGAAAATTGTTTAGTTACATGTGTGAGTTGTGTTAGAAAGTCCCGAATTAGAGAATTTGTGTGGTGTTGAGTAATCAATATATCTTAGTTGGCTCATAACTAATTGGCTAAGTTTTTGAGTAAATGTGGGTCCAACTGGATATGTTGACAGATTCAAACTTGAGCTCTCTCTTGATAATCTCTTTGTGTGAAGGTATTGGGATTTAGATATGCACGAAAAAGCAATTGTAGAAGAAGTTGGAAATTCATATTGGCATGTGATTTGCAAATGGAGACTAATGTGACAAGTGGAAGCATTAGAGACTTAGAGAAGCTTGTTTATCATCAAATCAGAAAAAGTTGTATGGGAAATGGGGGCTAAAACGTGGATGAAGAGGAGTTAGTCCTTCCGACTACATTGAAATTTTGCACGATGATTTTAGTAAAATCAAAATGTTTAGAACTGAATTGACATCCATATAACATGTTTGGAATTGATTGAATAATTTTCCTATTCAGCTCTTTGCCAAGAAAATATCAAACATGTCTATGATTTCCATGTAATCTCATTTCCCCGTGTTTTACATTTCCTTGTACTTTAAATTTATGTAGATTCATCATCATCCAAAACTCATTTGTGTTTTCTGTGCTTGAGTAAGGATATGTGAAGCGATATCTGTCAGTCTCCAATCTTCTAAAGTGATGATAGCCTTAACAAATATCGATTTTAATAGACAACAGTTTACTAGAATTGAGTAGCTTGCAAAGGGTGTTATAATATGTTTCCCCGATGATTCCATAGGGTAAGTGTTATCAACGAAGCAATATCAGAGATCAAGCAATCACAACAAGCATCGAGGCACTAGTGAGGGTGCCAGCGATTGAAGCTTTGTCCAAGAGCAACTTCAATAGTCACTGGGAAGAATATCAGCTTTTTTGGATGATGAGTTCTTGAGGTCTCAAATGAATGGTTTCTAAGGGGTATTTATGGTGGGGAAACATGAACCAAAGCTCCATATATTTCATAGAAGTTGAATGATTTGGAAAATATCTTCTTAAAAATTGTTGCTTATATCGCGTAAAATAATAAGCTAATGAAAAAATCATTTTATTATCGACAACAATTTATATCAAAATATTTTCATGGACAACGAAAATATTTTTTTTTTGTTTATTCATTCTTGTAAGTGATATAAACATTCATTTTTAAGAAAACAAATTTCAAATCATACATTTCCCGTGAAATAAACAAAACCTAAATATTAAAAGAGATTACACAATGTGGAGATCCATAAATGCTAAACACACAAATGATACTTTGTTGCATGTTGTTAGGACATAGGACAAGCTCACTATAAAGTGTTAGGGGGAGGCCAAGCTAGGATTTCACAGTTAAGTCATGATATGAACTTATCAAGTCAAGAGTCTCTAGAGCATATCATGGAAATTGAGATAATGTTTGAAGGGAATCCATTAGTTGGTTAATAAGAGGAGTTTCCTTACTTATTATATAGGCATTTTTGAAGGTAATATCGTCCATTTAAAGTGGTAGAGGTGTCTCCAGCTATATTTAAGGCAAAATTAAAAAGTACAAACACCGGGAATAATCTTTGCCAGCAATATAGATATTACAAAAAAAAAAAAAAAAAAAAAAAAAGAAGGTAAATTTGTTGAAAGAAAAATTCTATATAACACAAAATTATTTTATTGATTATCGGGGCTTTTAAATAATACAACGTGGACATTTATAACCTGCAATCCACGATCATTCACAAACACTTATAAAATTTGAATGAACAAATAATCTCCAATCCTATGTTTGGCTATGGTTACAAGAAGTTATAGTATATCCATGATCTTCTTCTAGCAGTGATAATCTACAAGAAGTTAAAGATTTGAAAATATCGATTCCGCTACTTCAAAGCAACATACCGGTATCGCTGACCTTGTCCACTAGCGAAAGGCTCTCATCACTGGCGATGTCAATTATGAACAACTTTATTGGCGAGTTGTCGATCTCCTTCAACTTGTCAATTGTTTTGTGCATTGATCCCTAAACTCTATCTTCATCGGCTAAGCCAGTCACTCATAGATAATAACTAAAATTTGGTATTTCTTTGTTGGCTAAGGGTCAGAAAACGAAGGGAATCATTCTAAGAGACGGATTGAAGATGCTCAGCTAAAATCACGATGGGTTTCAAGCCAATTGTCTTTCCATCCAACTTTGGTTGCACTTTGCAGTCTGTCGCATAAATTTAGATCTCACAATATGCAATATGAGGCGGATCTCCTTAATTAGAATGGTTTGTGAAAAGGGACGTACCGTTGACATAGTTAAGCTTCCGAAGACGAAGCGGGGATCATTCGTAAGGACCAAGTGGCCCTAAAATGCCTACACCCATGTTATGGGTAAAATGTCAAATCACCATATCGAGTCTTCCAGTAAACTTGAAATTAGGACTAGAGCATAAAAGTCCTTACTTATGAATATTAATTTTACGATGATAATTTAACAATTGAGTTGTTTGATCTAAGTAATCAAAGAACTATTAATTTTATAACGTTAATTTGACGTATAAGACTGAGCTCCGCCATCGCCAATATCTTGGGCGACCCTTGAGAATTACGGACCCATGTGACTTGGTAATTACTCAGTATTATTAATAGCTTTAAGGTGGGGAGACTGTCACAAGCGCTGCAGATCATGCGATTGTCAATCGATGCCCATTACTGTAATTGTTATTTTAAATGAAATATACGTACGCTTCTAAAAATCCCCTGAAAATAGGAAAAAGGTCAGATTCATGAGAGAGCCCCCAAAGACCAAGCGATTCCACTATGCCATTTTGTTTGAGGCAGTTCAATGGGCATAAAGTGGGAATGTCCTGCGAGAAAGAGAGCATAGGTATTCCCATCACTGTTCATACTCATTTCTATCCAGCCCCTGCCTTTCTTTTAATACTTACAAATCCACGTTCAAATTCTTGCTCCCTATAAATACCACGACAACATTGCCATCTTCTCAATCTTCCATCGAACAGCTCTGAGAGAGAGAGAGAGAGAGAGAGAGAAGAAAGTGGCGGCCCTGGTGCTGGCAGTGAATCTGCTTATTGGCAATGGAGTCTCTTTCTCCCAACCATGTGCCCAGCAGCCTCTAAGGTCGAGTCCCACAATTCCATGGCCAACGAAGGCCACAACTACGATGAAACATGGGACTCAGCTATTGTAGGAGATGATGATAGCGTGTCCACTGGAGGCCACAAGGTCGTCTTTCCATTCAGTATAAGCTTTGCCGCTGCTCAAGATGCCCGTGACAACAAAGTGCTCCTGGGGGGAGTCCATGGCAAAGGCCAAGGATCGGAACTCGATCCGTTTACAGGAAAGCACGAGAATGGGAATGGAATGTTTTTGACGTGGAAGGACATGTGGGTGACGGTGACGGACCGGATAAATGGGACACATCGCATATTGCAGGAGCTCACTGGGTATGCCGGGCCGGGTCGGATGCTGGCGATCATGGGTCCTTCTGGCTGTGGCAATTCGACTCTGCTCAATGCCCTAGGAGGCGCGTATCGAATGATTCTCTATTTCTACAAAATGTAAACTTTCAGGAAATTAATGATAGATTAAGGTGCTATTTGGTAACCATCCCAACAGTAACCGATTCTGAGTTTTTGTTCTCGGGAGCAGTTTGGGAACATAATCACGTTTGGTAAAGTTTTTGTTCCTGGGAACAAATTTTGAACAAAATCAAGAATTAAAAAAAAAAAAGTTGATTCTTGTTCCAAGAACAAATCTGAAAATCAAGTCTTCTTCCATTTTCTCTTCTTCTTCTCCTTCTCTTTTCTTCTTCTTTATCTACCGCCATCCCGCGATTGCTGTCCGCCGCCGTTGCCACCGTTCGTCGGTCACTGGCAATCGGTTTGGCAAGCTCGCCAGGCTAGGGCGAGGTCCGGCGAGCTCGCCGGAGGCAATCCCAGCCTCACTGGTGGCCAAGTGGGCCTCGCCGAGGCTAGGCAAGCCTCGTGACACCCAGCCCCGTCGATGGCCAAGCGAGGCTGGGTGAGCCTTACCGATGGCCACGCGAGCCTTGCCTAGCCCGGACAAGGCTTTCCAAGCCCCGCCGGTGGCCAGGCAGGCCGAACCTTGGCGGGGCTGGGCGAGCCTTGCCTAGCTGCCGATGAGGCTCAACCGATGTGGGCTAGCGATGCTCCGGTGAGGTTGCCGCCCTCGTCGGCGGTCGCCGCCGCACCGGCAACCGGCCACAAGAAGAAGAAGAAGAATAGGAGAAAAAGGAAGAAAGAAAAGTAAAAAATAATATTTAAAAATTAAAAGAAATTGATTTTGAACAAAATCAATAAGCACGGTATCAAACACAATTCTATTCCAGAATCAGAAATTTTTTACAGTTACCAAACGGCTTAAAATGCTTAGAAATTGTTCTCGGGAACGTAATAAAAAAGAATCATTTCTGATCAGAATTTGTTCCCAGAATAGAATTGTTACCAAACGTGCCCTAAGACCCCGCGGATCTTGGGTTAGAATGTAAGAGTTTTTCCTAATGTGGACTAAATTAATTGATATTGTAATTTACTGTTTTTATGGTTATCGTAAAACAGGGTTGGTCTAAGGTGAGATAGAATGTTTCTTAATTAATCTAATATGGGCTAGCTAGTATGGGCCGAGTTGAGCCTGGCCCGTAATGAGGGGCACTGGCTGGAAACTCTATAAATAGTGCTCAAGTCTCTCCTCTAACCCTAATTCTCACATGTATCCTCACCTAATGGGCGTTTACCTAACGCTGCACGTGAGGGGGGCCGCCTCATTGTGCCAGTGATATGGAGGGTAATAGAGAAGAAGGACTTGATGCATGGATCCCCTTGATATATGTGGGTAATCCTTTTTCTGCTTCCGCTTTATGTTCGATGGATCCCAAAAATGGTGCGTTAATCTTTCTACTCAATTATGCATGTTCTTGTTCTGGTTATGGAGATCTTAGGGTTGCGCAATTTGCGTCCAACATGTGGTATCAGAGCAACTGTAACCCTAGAACTTGAACGCATAAAATTTTTGCCATAATTTGTGATTTTTGAGATTTTTTGTTCAATAAAAATAAAATTAAATCACAAATTCGGACTGGGCTCGATGAGACAAGCAAGAGGGTCGGTGGCGCATCGGCGGAGGATGCCGCACGCGCCCCCACGCGCGGCCACGCGCCGCCGGGGCGTCAAACGCGCGCCTCGTGTGAGCTCCACGCGCCGCGTACTCAGGCGGCCCATGTGGGCGTGTGGAGGCTCCAATCAGCACGTGGTTGGTGGCGTTGGACTCGTATGGTGATTTCCTATCTCGTGGTATATTTATTTTACATGTTTGATAATTTTATGGATGTGAAAATACATACGGAATCCTAAATACTTGTATTTTTAGTGTATTTTTGCGTATTTTTCTTGTATTTTCTATGATTTTGCAAATACAGGTGATGGGTTACTAGTATGTTATCACATAATCATTATAAATGTGTGATTCATCAATAAAAATCAAACTTTATTGTGAACTGAAACTGGTTTAATGAGATACAATTAGTATGAGATTGTATTTGAGCTATGTGTTAAGCTGATGAGAAATAGTAAAGATTATGAAACTTTGTTACTCAAGTATACTCCTTTACACACTGGTAATCTTTGAATGATAGACGACTTAAGGACTCGTGAACAAACTGATTGTACTGACTAACACATCTACTGAATGTGGGTAATGCATGTCGATTAAGTTACTGCATATTGTACATGAACTCATCTAGTCACTTGTTAATGTCTATCAAGTTGAATATTTTTTATGGTTAAGGAGTATGATAACATTTATGTAGAGCAATAGTATCTACTGTTAAACTTTAGATATTTGGTTCTCTGGTTTGACTCAATTAAATAGGCCATTGGTTGATTACAATGATAATTTGTTACTTTGGCTAATAAATCAGTTGTTGGCCTTGGAGTCATGTTTTGCCGTATGAAACTCATGAGCAATAGTTGATTAGTTATCAAGCTTGTCAATCTGGAGTATCTTGTATTGCTATTGATGTTAACTTGTGAGGGATCCTTTGGATCGGCATTATTTTAATGTTGTTTTGGTAATATGTAATCATGGTGCATAAGAGATGTTTTATTCTCTATTATGAGAATTTTTTTTTTTGTGTTACTGTGATCAGTGATCTCATTGGAATCTGTCTTTTAGGTTTGATATATATATATATATATATGTATAAATAAAGATTTTATTAATGAATAAAGCAATGTAATTAGCATGATATGTGATTTTGGTGATATGTTGCCCCTATCACTAAAGTTAAAATCACATGTATATGGTATTTGTGAGGAGTAAAATTTATATCCCTGGTATGAGAGAATTTCAATGATTCAATTGAGTAGTGACCGCCAAAGTGGCACGCTTGATTGGGTCTGAGAAATTTCCATATTGTATGATGATTGTGATGTCTCCTGATCTAATGTGTGGTCATACTTCCAAAGGCGGTGATTGTGTATTAGTTCATGGAGGGATACATGATAGTGTGGTGGAGGAGTGACTGATTCTAGTGATTCATATGCCCAAAGGTGATGAATTCACGAAGAATTGGAATATATTCTCATAACCGCTATCATGTGGGGAGTGTACAACTGCATGTCATGTATTTTGCCCAAAGATGATTATATAATTATGCGTGTAACTCTCTGGATGTATACTTGTACGTTAAGTTATACGGTACTCACATGATGCTAATTATATACATTGCTTGATTTTCAGTCACCTTTTCTGTAATTAATAACTTCACTATTATTGAGGTTTTTATTGTTTCAAATTTTAAGTTGTGGACATATGATTTGTTGCTTGAAAAAAGAGCAATTGAATTTGCTTACTGTCCATGAAGCGTTTCGTTCTGGAACACTTGAAAAGAGGTTTGCCTACGGACTGCACTGCTATAAGATGATAGAAGTCTTAGTTGCTTGAAATTATGTCTTGTTTGATATTGAAATTAGGACACATATGCAAAGATTGTGTTTAAATCCTAATGACATATACATCTCGTATATGGTTAAAAGGTTGTTTCCGGAAGTTTTCTATTTAAAGAAATTGATTGAGATAAAAAAATAAACTGGTTCAAATTAGTCTTAAAAGTTGTCAGGCCTGATAGTAGCGGTAAGTATTTTGGCAAGTATGACAATACTAAATTGCTTAAAGGGTCATTTGTCAAATACTTGGTAAATTTTGGGGTGGTAATTTAATTACTATACTTGAAAATTCTGACAAGAAAATTTAGCCGAAAGACATAAATGCACCATATTGAACATGGTGATGAGTATGATTAGTAAGACTAATTTATCTGGTTTTTTGTGTGCTGATATTATGAAAGCAATTCTTTTACATACAAAATGTGTCTCCTATCAAAGTTATTTCATAAACTTCTTTTGAGTTATAGATTAGACATAAATTACTTGAATCATATGAAATTTAGAGGTGTCATGCAAAAGTGAGGTTATCTAATCCAATATTAAGTGCGTTGGAATTCAAATCCACTTGGAATTATTTTGTATCTTATCTAGATTGTTAAAGAGGTATTGATTTTATGACCCTAAATAAGGTACAAGAATTATGGAATTACATACTCTAAAGTTTCTAAATATTGACGTAATTGTAGAGGATAGCTGCTCTCAGACTATTGAAGATTATAGTATGATGGGGGTTACTATGTTTTTGTCTTTACCTATACAGATAATTATGGAATCTCATGTACCATAGACTAAACTTGTTGAGGTTCAAGGTACTATTCTTGATATAGTTTATAATGAAATTTCTTAAACCTCTCAAGTGCAGAATGAAGTGGTTGCAGTTTTATTAAGGAGATTTGCTAAGGAAAGACGATCAGTTATACCATCAGATTATATAGTCTATTTGTGAAAACATGATTACAATATCCACTATACGATTAATGTAATGACATATTTATAAATGTCGTTTCTTATTCTCAATCAAGTATGTGATTAGATGCCATAAAAGGCGATATACAATCTATGAAATATCATAGTGTTTGGAAACTAACTTACTTGCCTAAAGATTACAAGTTCATTAGTTGCAAATTGGCGTACAAAATTAAAAGAATTTCAAAAAAGATTGTGGAATTTAAAGCCAAATTGGTAACTAAAGTTTTTACTTTGAAAGATGGGTGAATTGTTTATAGTGAAGAAATAAATATTTCTTTCTAGCATTTTTAAAGATTCTTTCAGAGTGAATGTGGCATTAATAATTTATTTTGATATGGAGTTACACCAAATAGATACAAAATCTATATAATGCAACTGGTTGATTTTGCAGCAGATTCAAGTAAACTTGTATGTAGACTGAAAAGTCTAATTCATGGTCTTAAGCAAGTTACCGACAATATTATTAAAGTTTCATAGTGTTGTTATTTTGTTCAATTGGGAACAAAGTAATTCAATATACTTTTGCAAGGTCGTGTGGGAGGAAATTTATTTTTCTCATACTTTATGTACATGATATTTTGCTTACAAGTTGTGACCTTGAGATATCTTATATCCTTTGTACTGAAGTCTGTAAGGATTGTTTTTGTCATATTATATTAGATTTTCTCGGAGGACATTTGCTGATTGTATATTGGAAATATTCAATATACATCATTGCAAGCCAGGAGTTGCTCCTGTTGTTAAGGGTGATGGACTAAATCTATCACATTGTCCTCATTTAGATATTGAGAAAATCTAATTAAATGGTATACCTTGTGTAAGTGCACTTAAAAGTATAATGTATGCTCGAAATTGCACTAAACTAAATGTTGTCTTTGTGACGGGACTTCTAGGCAGATATTGATCAAATCCAGGATGCGATCACTGGGTTGCTGCCAAGAAGATTTAAAGGTACTTAAAGAAGACAAGAGATTATATGCTAATTTACAGACATGTTCAATTCTTGCAGTTAGTAGGGTATTTAGATGTAAACTTTGCTGGCTATTCTGATGACATACAATCAATAACAGAATACATATTTATATTAGCAATAAGTGCAGTAAATAAAGTTCTATGCCATCTTCTACTATGTAAGCAGTGTTAGTAACATTCTTTTAGGCTGTTACTTGGGCTTTTAGGTTCCAGAATCTCATGAAGAAGTTAATCGTTTTAACTTTATGGATAGACCCATACGGTTGTATTGAGATAACAAATTTGTAGTATTATTTATTTATTACAGAGGTCTTAATGGGTCTAAATATATGGTAGTCAAAATTTTTTGACCATAAAGAAACGGTACATAAATGTGACTGATAATATAACATATTTTCACAGATGATGTGGTTGCAGATCCACTAACTAAAGGCCTACGCCCGTGTTTATTTGAGTGACATATTATTAGCATGGGCTTAGGAGCATCATGAGATACTGTTGTTTAGTGGGAGCTATCTTGACTTTACTCTAATAAAGTTCACATTTGTGGTTCGTTACATTTAGTAACGGTTTGATATGTATCAACTTTTGCATTCAATAAAATATTTTTGAATGTGTTGTTATTACGTTGAATACATATTGATAAAGTCTCAAGGGATTGTATAAACCTTGAGTGAAGGCTAGGGGCATCCGGGCATCCGGTTATTAGCCTTGTACATATGTCTTGTGATACATAAAGAAATGTTAACCATAAGGACAAGACATATGTGGGTTCATTGGAACCATAAAGCATTCTCTAGTGGCACAAGTTTTTGTGACGCCTAAAGTTAAGAGAATGGTGACTGACAAATGGGATCTCTCTATGAGAGACGTTATCCATTTGCCACACTACCATATTGAATCCATATCAATAAAGTTAAGAACATTCGTGACCATGGAAGGCTCTGTGTGTATACATACAGTTACCACCATGATTCGGTGTTTAAGACTTTATGGGATACGATTGACTATTAAGAATTATCTCTGGACCAAATGTGCGCACATACAATACGATTTCAATTAATATAGTCCAAGTGGGAGAATGTACGAGTTTTTCCAAATTTGGACTAAATTAATTGATATTGTAATTTACTATTTTTACGGTTACTGTAAAACAGGGTTGGTCTAAGGTGAGATAGAAAGTTTCTTAATTAGTCTAATATGGGCTGGCTAGTGTGGGCCGAGTTGAGCATGGCCCGTAATGAGGGGGACTGGCTGGAAACTCTATAAATAGTGCTCAAGTCTCTTTTCTAACCCTAATTCTCACATGTATCCTCACCTAAGGGACGTTTACCTAACGCTGCACGTGAGGGAAGCCGCCTCATTGTGCCAGTGATACGGAGGGCAATAGAGGAGAAGGACTTGATGCGTGAATTCCCTTGATATATGTGGGTAATCCTTTTACTGCTTCCGCTTTATGTTCGATGGATCCCAAAAATGGTGCATTAATCTTTCTACTCAATTATGCATGTTCTTATTCTGGTTATGGAGATCTTGGGGTTGCGCAATTTGCGTCCAACATAGAAAACAAACAAAAATCTAACAAATAAGAGCAGGACTCGAGTATTTTAAAGAAAAAAATTAATGCTTAGGGTAAATACCTTTTCAACCATCTATTTACAGGTTCTTTTCCTCGTGGACATCATGGATTAGAAAACAAACAATAATATATAAGTAACAAAAGCAGAAGAACGCAAAGTTGCGATCGACCGGAGGCGGAGTCGACTTATTGGAAACCCAATTAAGTTAATTGACCCGCTGGTCACGTCTTATCAGTCATCTCCAATTTGTCACCAAGTTCAGCAGCAAGTGTCCAAGACATCCGAAAAGGTATGAAATTTCATTATTATGTGGATTGGAAACTTAAAATTTATTAGGAATCTGAGAGTTTCTGATAAGTTGCGTGTTTCCGTTAGAATTTTGGAGGAAATTTGGAAAGAAATGGAAGTCGAGCAAGCTTCGTTACCTACTGAATTAGAATTTTGGAGGAAATTTGGAAAGAAATGGAAGTCAAACAAGCTTCGTTACCCACAGCCTTGTCATAACTAAACGATCGTTCGTGAACATGTATCCCGACTTGGGGTATCACTGGCTTCGTTTAGCAATCTACATTGCATTGTCTGTGTTGGGACTATCTTCTACGACATCAGATCCACCTAAGGTTCAATTCAAGTAAGCTCCACTAGTGTGACAAACTCAGTGCAGAATGAGATTTATAAGTTTTCTGCACATTCTATTTACCAAGTTTATTAATTTCTACGAATTTGCAGGCAAGAGGTTCGATGCTAATGTTCGTTGCGGCATTTCTTGCTTTTTATGGCAATAGGCGAATTCCCTTCCTTTGTTGAGGACATAAAGGTACTTCACTTAATTTCTCTTTTCTTTTTTTTCTTTTTTTTTTTATGCTCCGATTGCTTTTCACTGTGCCAAAGTAATAAGATTCCTGCATTTTCATTTTACCCCAAGTCTTGGGGCAAGAGATATTGAATGGGCACTATGGTGTAGCCGCGTTCCTTGTAGGTAGTAAATTTTCATCGGGGAAAGTGCCAAAAAAGTTCTAAACATTTTGTGTTTGTGTCGATTTAGTCCTAAACGTTTTTATATTGTGCCAATTCATTCATTTCCGACCAATTTTAGCCTGATTTTGCTGATTGGACACCGGTCGGCCGATGTGAATAACTTTTAATAATATTTTAATTATTTTAATTTTTTTTCTTTTTTTTTTTCTTCTCTTCTTCTTCCTCCAACCGGTCGCCAGACCTTGGCGACTAGTCGACCTCGCCAGCCACCTCGCCCACCCAGCGTGAGGCCGCATTAGAGGCCTAGACGGTGAGGCTCTCCCTCGCCGGATCTGGCGAGAGTCAAGCCTCGCCCATGGCCAATGAGGGCAAGCCCCACCAGCTCGGTGAGGAGGCGGCCCGGGGGCAGCGAGGATGCCGGGGTGAGGGTACAAGGACTGCCGCATCATCGCCGCTGCCTTGGCCTCTATTGTTGTTATCGTTGCATCTTCCTCCAGCTCAAGCTATCGAGTTGGAATTAGGGCTCGAGGTCAAAGACGAAGAACGAAGAAAATCACGAAGGACAAAAAGAAGAGAAAAACGAAGATGAAGAACAAGATGAAACCCTTGGTGGAGGGGGCGCCTATGGAGATGAGATTACAGAGCGATGCTGAGAAGGAGAGGGAGGGAGAGAGACTCGACCCTCGCCAGATCAAGCGAGGTGGCCGGTCGCCGAGGTCTGGCGATCGACTAGAGGAAGAAGAGGAGAAGAAAAAAGAAAAAAAGAAAAAGAAAAAGAATTCAAAAATATTAAATATTATTAAAAGTTCTCCACGTTAGCGCCGATTAAGCCACGTCAACCAAATTCTGTCCATTTAGCAAAATTTGGCCAAAATTGGCCGGAAATGACTAAATTGGCACAAAGTAAAAATATTTAGGACTAAATTGGCACAAAGACAAAAGGTTTAGGATTTTTTTGGCACTTTTCCCCACTTTCGTCCATCCCTTATCTACTAATCATCTCTCTTGTCCCGGGAGCCATAACTTATTACTTGGTTGGCCTCCAAAAGAGTTTTGGGCACTTTGCATACTTCACTCCATTGCTCTTCACATGCATGTTGCTAGTCAAGAGCTTGATGATGATCGTCGCAAGTATAGTTCCCGACTTCCTCATGGGAATTATAACTAGTGCCGGAATTCAAGGTGTGATGATGCTAAATGGAGGGTTTTTCAAGTTGCTAAATGATATCCCCAAGCTATTCTGGAGATATCCCATGTATTACATCTCTTTCCAAAAGTATGCCAATCTAGATTTCTTCATGAATGAGTTCAAAGGGTTAATGTTTCCTGACCAGAAGGGAGGATCACCTCCAATAGATGTTGAAGAAATCATGAGAAGTTATTGGCAAGTGGAAATGGACTATTCTAAATGGGTGGATCTTGCTATCTTGCCCGGAATGTTGGTTGTTAACAGGCTAATGGTCCTTGGAATAATAAAGGCCGTGGAGAAGATGAAGCCACTAGTGAAAAACTTAAGGGCTAAATCTCTTAAACGTCCTAAACTTGTTGTGAAGAATTTGTCAACGCCAAAATAATATAGGGAGCTAGGGTTAGTTATATGATGGTGTGAAATTTGGTGTGTTTATCTTCAATTGTTGTTGAAGTAAATACATCTCCTTGTATGGATAATAATGAACTCTCTTAAATCATGTGTATGAAATGTTTGCTTTTATGCTTGAGCGCAAAGACATTTTAAATGAGATTGTATCACACAATGCTTAACCAACAATCTCCCTATCTCACAAAGGAATTCTTAAGAACTATACCACAATATTCTCTAACTTAGACACTCATCTTTTGGATGCACTTCATGAGAATGCACAATTGATAGTTGCTCACTTATGGGCAAAAATCCGATTTCCTTTGTTGGCTCTAATGGAGACATAATCTCAATGAGATACTTTAAAATTCTGATAATCAGAGCTATCATTTTCATTAAAATGATTGGAACAATTCCCTCAAGGACATTTGTTGGATGTTCAAATAGGAAAATTTGTTATCTTAAATACACTATCCCTTTCTTGCTACATATGATGAATGCATTCAGAAATCAAGACATTTCCTTATTAAGTATCCTTAATAATTGCTTTGAGAGCATTGGTTGGCAAGACCACAAGAAATGGCTTATTAGAGAATAAAAGTTAGTTGGCAGCACTATTTTCACCCTCTATATAACTAAATCTACCCAATTTTCATCAAAAAGACAAAATTACCCGCTATCATTCAATTGCAATGTAGATTTTGTGTTCTCAAATGCATTTACTTTCCTTTGTAGTTTTTATTTTTTTATTTTTTTATATCTATGTAGGATCTACTTACTATACATAAGAAGTTCATATGTTTATTTTTTTATTTATTGTAGATTTCCCATTAATATTAAAAGCACTATGTTTTTTTTTTTTTTTTTTTTAGAATTAATCCCATAAAGATTTATTTTGTTGAAAAGAGATTTTCAAAAACCTAGTTCTTTTCCACATTATTGATCATATATTATGGATAAATTGTTAAGTAGATGACATTTAATTATATTAGAACATTATATAAAGTAAGAACTTTTTTGGAAATGCCAGTGAAATGTCATTATTTTGATTTGACAAAATTTAATATTAAAAAAAATGAAGACACCTTATTATGCATAATGTTTTTAGTGCACTCCTATATATTCCTATTAACGCCTTAGATGCTCTATATAAAAAATCTCTCACCCGTATAATAAGGAAAAAAAAGATAAATTCTTGATGTAGTAAATAAAGAGACTTGATATATGTTCTAGACTAATAAAATTACTAAAAAGTTCACGAAAAAAGTGAGCTTTTCAGATAAGAGAGACAAAAAATAGACAAGTTGTTAAGATCAATGATGAAACAAAAAAAAAAAGCTTTCTAGTTTTATACTATATTAAAGAATATATTTTTTGTCTCAAAATACGCTCAATATTATCAAAGACCGATCTCGGTAGGATGAATACATTAGCCCAATAAACTTGAACAGAGTGGAGCACCGATCGGATGAGTTGTAATCAGCCTGCATAGGAGAGAAATCGTTGTGTCCACAATTATACCCTTGAAGTGATGATGTTTACTAGAGCGATACAATCAACTTTTCGAAGCCTGGATGAGATTATTGGAATCCCAAGATATCGAAAAGGTAAGGATCCCTCCTCAAAGCCAAATAGAGAGATGAAGGCATTGTGGTAATCTAGGGTAACCCCTGAGAAGTAGATCTCGCTTTTGAGGAGGTTTGGTTGAAGCCCAGACCAAAGGGAGAACTTGTCCAAGCCAACTTTGAGGAGAGATAGGGCTGGCATAGACGCCTCGTAAAACAACAACAAGACATCGTTTGCAAAAATAAATGAGAAAGTCTAGACGGTTTACATCTCCAGAAATATTGAAACGAAGGGTGGTCAATTTGCATATTCAAGATGCCAGTGAAAACTTCCATGACAAACGTAAAGAGATATGGTGACATGGGGTCACCTTGTCTAATTCCTCTACCACTAGGAAAAAATCCATGCTGTTCACCATTTAGAGAGATAGAAAAGTGCGGTGATCGGACACAGCTCATAATGAGATTAATGAGGTGTAGGGGAAATTGGAAAGCTTGAAGAGTTACCTCCAAAAATTCCCAATTTAGCATGTCGTAGGCCTTGCTAAAATCAACTTTGATGGCGCATTTAGGCTTACATGGCTTGAGGTGGAATCCGGCAAACAGCTCCTGAGCTAGAAGAATGTTGTCACTAATCCGTCTTCCCTTAGCAAAGGCATTTTGAGCATGGCTAATTACCGAAGGCATAAAAACAACCATCTGGTTTGCAATGATCTTTGTAATGCATTTATACATCATGTTGTAGCAAGCAATCGGTCTAAAGTCATTTACCGTCGTGGCATTAGGGCATTTGGGCACAAGGGTAAGGATAGTGTTGTTGGATTCCTTTAGAAGTTTCCCAAAAGAGAAGAAATCTTTTACCACACAGGTAAATAAAGGACCAACAATGTCCCAACAGTGCTTAAAAAAATCCACACCAAAGCCATCGGGGCCTGGAGCTTTGCCAGTAGCTAAGGAGAATAAAGATTCCCGGACTTCAGTATCTAAAACTGGTTTTGATAGGTGGAGAACCTGGTTGTCATCGAGCAAGCCAGGAATAACCGAGCAAATATCTTGTACAGACGGCACGGTGGATAGAGGAGAAGAGGCCAACAGCTCTTGAAAATGAGAAACAACAAGTTGCTGGATTTGGGAAGGGTCTCGGATCGTGTTCCCTGCATCATCTCTAAGAGATAGGATTCTATTGAGAAGATGCTTCCTATTCACCAAATGGTGAAAAAATTTGGTATTGAGATCACCCTCTTCAAGCCACTTGACTCGCGATTTCTGTTTATAGAAGCTTTCTTCCCGCAAGCGAAGGTCCGAGAAAATGTTTAAGCACTCTCCTTCACGAGCTGCAAGGTCAAGATTGAATGGATTCAGATGAAGAGCTTCCTGAATAGTAGACAAAGCATTATGAGCCTCAGTAGTTCTACCCGAAATGTCCAAAAAGGACTCTTTGTTAAGACTCTTAAGCTTAGCCTTGACCAGCTTCAACTTTACATAAAAGGTAAACATGGCAGTGCCCTCAACCAAAGAATCCCAAGCTTGGCAAACTAACTAATTGAAAGAGGGCCTCAGACCTAGGCAAGGGTGGAGCCAAAGTTGCCTGGTCTGACGTTTGCCTCCCAAAGTCTGAAGGAGGCCTGGGTATCCGAAGACTAAGGGAAAGCAATACGGCTGCCATGCTAAAGCACATTTGGCTTTTATTCATAGACAAGGAATCCCTTTGGTGCAGATGGATCCATTCGGTCTTTTTGAAGAATGTAAATTTCTGGTTCGTCTCTAAACCTACAACTTGTTCTTGGTCCTGAAAAAAATCCTAGACCTCCGTGGCAAATTGCGCAAGTCCTTTTCTTGGCATGTGGGGGATGGATGCTCGATTTTCCTTTTGGTTTGACAACTAGCATCCCAAAGGGTCGCTTAACTTATTATTCTCCAATGCAGATATTTATCGAACTAGGCTTCCCAAAGGGGCTACCGTTGCCGATTTCATGGCTTTTCTGAACCCTTCTTCGGGTGTTTCGGAAGTGATTAACTCTTGGGCTGACCCCATTCCTCATCTTACTGGTGATCCTGATCGCTTCTCCTGGTTTGGCAACCCTTCTGGCAACTTCTCTGCAACCTCAGCATGGGACGCTATTCGACTGAGAGGCCAACTGAATCAGTGGGCTCCCTTCATCTGGAACTCTTCACTAGTTCCCCGCTACCAATTCCTACTTAGGTTGATCATAACAAATAGACTACCAACTCAAGTTCTACTACTCACATATCCATATCCCGGTTGTGAATTGCAGTTTTTGCTCTTCTCGACCTAATTCGGTTGACCACTTATTTTTTGGTTGCCCTATTCCTGCTGCCTTAATCATGTTTTGTGCAGCTAGATTTAATTTATCTTGGTTGAATAAATCTTGGGTGGATAATTTGCTCGGGCGATAAAGTACTTATCTGGTGCTTCTTTTCGCTCCTCTCTTGCTCGGTTCGGGTTTGCTGCTACTTGCAATATCATATGGATGGAGCGGAATAACATACTTTTCCGAGGTAGACCCCCTTCCCTCCCGGCCATGAAAGGACGTCTTAAAAGAGTTTTAAAGGATAAAGCTTTATCCTTCCATCATGTTCCTCCCACTGCTCCAAATAGAAGACTACTACAAAGCTGAGTGCTCAATCCTTCCATTTTAACGGACTAATCTTCTACTTTGGACATTTAGCTTTTGAGGAGGGGGTTTCTCCTACAACCTTTATTGTTCGGAGGTTCTTTTGAATTCCTAGATGTTGCATTGGATGCTTGGAATGAAGGACTTCGCTCCTCACTATGGCAACCATCGCTTTCTTACCTTCTTGTCCTAGAGCGGGCTTTTGGGTTTCTCTTTTGTTTTGCTATTCCCTCTCTGGGTTTCGGGGAAGGCTAGCTGGTTCTCTTTGGCTGCTATTTGGCCCTCTCTTTTCGCCACTTGGATTGTTTTCTTTTTACCTTGGCATCCTTCCACTCGCTTTGACTTCTGTCTTTGTGAGTGTAGGTTTTTGGGTTCGAGTTCTCGCTGTATAGCTCTATATAGCTTTATGGGTTCTAGTCAATATATATCTTACCTTTACAAAAAAAAAAAAAAAAAAAAAGAATATGCTTTTTCCCTACGACTATCAAGATGATTTTACACAGAGTATTTAAAACATTATAGGAATATCTAAGAATGCTTTTTTCTATAATAAGCTAAAAAGTAAAATATGTGAAATATTTAATAAAACTATCAGAAATAGAAAAAAGGAGTTGGGTCATCTAGTCTGGTCTTTTTAATGTGAATAAGGGTGGACTTAATCATTTAGTAAGTGGGATGAAAATAGTGCTGCAAAAAGTGGGCTAAATTCTATAAAATAATGGCTAACACATGCAATCCGAGTTTGTCCAAATAGTTAAATATATAACAATATAGTCCACAACAAAGAGGGCTGTTCATGAACAAGTTGGCTCATCAAATTTGGAATTTGACCGGGCCAAAACGATCTTTGAAAGACAAATCTATCTTTATTGTGATCTTGAAAATGGTTTAGGTTGTCTTCTTTATCACACTAAAAGGTTGAGGAATATCTGAATTTTTTAGTATTGCGTGACTGTGATCCAAGTTGAAGTGATCTATGAGCTATACCGAGACAAGCCATCTAATAAATAAAAAAAGTGTGAATTTCCCACAATAGCTGTTGAAGTAGTCCATGATTGTAAAATATAATTATTTATGTAAAAGATAATTATTTAGTTTCTTTTCCTCTGCTGACAAAACTCTTGTTTAATCAACTACTTGACTATGGCCGTTGATTCATGATTACTCAAAAGGGCCTCTCCCAATCAATATGAGAATTAAGACGTCGCAAACTCTCCCACTTAAATAATTGGCATCCTCATTAGGGTTGAGTTGTATCACCTGGTGATACCCCCTCTATTTGAAGTTCGGTCCAGCCATTTGTCACATCTTGTCTGAGCCCTCACACACAAGCAATCACTCCCTATCTTTGTCGGATCAAATATGGGTGTAGTTTGTCCACAACCAAGCCTTTATTGGAGATGGTCCAGCTCTGATACTATCTGAAAAAGCTCGGCTCATTCCACATGAGCCAACTAATCTAAGCAAACACAAAAGGTAGTGGCCATTCAGGGGTGAGTGCTAATTTATAAATCACAAAAGATGACATCTTTAAAACAATGTATGGGTCTTGATTAAATATAGAAAGGAGAGATATATCATGAGGACCGAGTTGACGCTAGCAAAATGTAAACAATGCCATACAATCTTAGCGAGCATTACACGATTCAAGTTCATCTAATTTCAACAAAGCAAGTGCTAAGAAGAAAATTTTCTTTGAAATAAACCAAGGCCTAGTTGACGAAGGCGCAAAAAACATCTTATCAATTTAACGAGACATTTATTGGCTAATGTTGGTACTCATTTTTACCACATACTTTTCTAGATAAGTTTGACATTGAATGTCGGTACACCTTTTAGTCAGAGAAGTGTAATTTAGTGAAGCCAGCTTTGACTACATTTTGATTAGAGTCATTAATATTTAGAATTAGCGTGACCAGAAAATTAATTGCTTCCTCGTACAGGAAATTTCATAAATTGATAAGAAGTAAATGCATGGGGCTTAGGACTCAGATCTACCCGTGAAAACAATGCTAGAAGTTATTAGAAAGTCCAATTTAAAATCTTAAGTTGGTAATTAGAATGGATAACGAAAAAAGACCTAATGTGAGCTTGGTTAAGGATTCGGAAATGAACAGGTGATCCTTTGTAAGGATCAACAAGGTCCAAAATACATTTGGTACAGTAGGGATCCTCAATAATCATGGCTGGATTCACAATCTATACTTCATCAGAACTGTCTTGAGTTTGAAAAATCAAATGGGGGTTTAGAATAATGCTTTTTGCTCCTATGTTATCGAGATATGTTTCCCATACAAACCCATTCAACACTTCTGTATGATCAAGCATAATGTACATTATTATCCATGGAAGAGATTTATTAATTCATCTACAATTTAAGATAAATACACTAGTTTACCACTGAAAAATAAGTAACCCTAACTTGCTGCCATATTAAGGCTTTGAAGAAGGGTTCTCCATGACATGTTTGGGATCTCTAGGAGATTTAGCCCTAAAGTTTTTCACCAGTGGCTTCATCTTCTCCGCCGCCTTTATTATTCCAAGGAACATGAGCCTGTAAACGACCACCATGCCAAGCAAGATAGCAAGATCCACCCATTTAGAGTAGCCCATCTCCACTTGCCAATAGTTTCTCAAGATTTCTTCACCACTGATCGTTGGTGACCCTCCCATCTGGTTGGGAAATATTAAACCTTCAAACTCATTCTTGAAGAAACCTTGGTTGGCATACTTATGGAAGGAGATGTAATACATGGGATATCTCCAGAATGGCTTGGGGAGATCATCTGGCAACCTGAAAAACCCTCCATTTAGCATCATCACACCTTGAATTCCGGCACCCGTTATGATCCCCATGAGGAAGTCGGGGACTATACTTGCAACGATCATCATTAGGCTCTCCACTAGTAACATGCACGCGAAGAGGACCAAAGCGAAGTATGCAAAGTGCTCGATACTCTTTTGGAGGCCAACCAAGTAATAAGCTATGGCTCCTGGGATAAGAGAGATGATTAGCAGATAAGGGATGGACGAAAATGTATTGCCTATCACGAACGCGGCTACACCATAATGCCCATTCAATCTCTCTCGCCCAAAGACCTGGTAAAATGAAAACGTAGGATTCTCATGACTTCAGTACAATGAAAAGCAATCAGAGCATCAACAGAAAAGAAAAGAAAAAATGAAGATTAAGAGAAATACCTTCATGTCCTCAACAAAGGAAGGAATCCGCCGATTGCCATAAAAGTAAGAAATGCCGCAACGAACATTAGCATAGAACCTCTTGCCTGAAAATTCGTTAAAATTATGAAACTTGGTCAATGCAATGTGCAATAACTTTAAATCTCATTTTTCATTGATTTGGTCACTAGATTATTTAGAACATACCGTCACGCTAGAGAGCTTACCTGAATTGAGCCGTAGGTGAATCCAATGTCGTAGAAGATAGTCCCAACGCACAGACACAATGCAATGTAGATTGCTAAACGAAGCCAGTAATACCCCAAGTCACGATACATGTTCACGAACGATCGCTTGGTGAGAACAACGCTCTGGGTAAGGAAGCTAGCTTGACTCCCATTTCTTTCCAAATTTGCTCCAACGTTCTAATGGAAACACACAATTTATCAGACTCTCTCAGATTCTTATATTTTATAAGTTTCCAATCCACATAAAATCGAAATTGCATACCTTTCCGGATATCTTGTACACTTGCTCCCGAACTTGGTGACACATCAGAGATGACAAATAAGATTTGACCAGATTGTCCATGGCCTCTTCGGCATTCATGCCATTGCTTCCTTGTTCAATGTCCTGACAAGAAATTTTTGTTTCATTGGGTCCATGAAATTTCCTTTATTTCTGGAAATTATGGTCGAACAAATCAAGTTTCAGTTGCATGGCTTACTGCGTCAAAGTCCTTGTTAATCGTCCTGAGGTAGTGATCAGACGGATT
This sequence comes from Eucalyptus decipiens, assembly GCA_014182575.1. Lineage (NCBI taxonomy): Eukaryota > Viridiplantae > Streptophyta > Magnoliopsida > Myrtales > Myrtaceae > Eucalyptus > Eucalyptus decipiens. The sequence goes on from CM024617.1 coordinate 9,986,395, forward strand.
TCTAAGAGTTGGACATGGGAAACCATTTGATGCAAAAAACTGCAAAAAGTAAATAAGGGGAAAAAAAAAAAAAAGAAAGTCAGGTAAATGTTCGTTGCTTGCTACAAGCAAAAATTCATAACCTAGAAGTCCGGTATCGCAAGCACCTGTTCTGCCACTGATCTAAGGCCAAAATAGACCGTTTTCCCAGAAGAAAGAAGGCAGAGATTGTGGAAAAGCTCAAAGACTTCACTGCTAGGCTGATGAATCGAGGCAATCACCGTCCTCTGGTCATGACTGGCTAGCTTGGCAATGCGGTTCATCACATGGTATGACGCAGCGCTGTCGAGCCCGCTGGTTGGCTCGTCAAGGAAGAGGAGCATCGGGCGCGTCAGGATCTCGATGCAAATGCTCACTCTCCTTTTTTGGCCACCACTGAGGCCTTTGGCGCTCCCCCCACCTATCCTAGTATCTCTCGCATCTTGCAGTCCCATCTCTCTAATCGTTGCCTCAGCTCGCTCCTTCTTCTCCGAATTCGACATGGATTCCGGCAATTGGAGCTGAGCGGAGTAGTACACGGCTTCTCTCACCGTTAAAGTTGTTATCAGTGTGTCATCCTGAGTGACATAAGCCTATAACAAAACCAAAACAAAAAATAAATAAAGTGAAAATTTACTACGAAGAACGATTTGTATAAACTACGATTTGGCTGGGAAATCTGCACACTGAAATTCAACTCAGCGCCACATCTATCAGCTAGGCTTACCGAAGTTCCGAAAGAAAGTGGTTGTCTGCGACCATTAATTAAGATCTCTCCTGTCTGTTGAGTGCTTGAACTTAGTCTCCTGCAAAAAGTTGCTTCTTAAGAAAAGGGAAATGGTGGAAACCGAGAGTAAAAATGAAAAAAATTAATAAATGTTATTTAAAGGTTACTGATATGTTAGTTACTTCGTCGATTGTTCTCCCCGAAAACAAATTAATGTACTTCTAAATGATTAACTGCTTGGATGTGAGGTAAAAAAGCAAATTCGATTAAATCTATTCAGCTGCATCACAGTTGAATATGCAACAACAATCCAAGAGGGCATACTAAGAATAAAATTTAAGTTCCCACTCATGACCCTCATAGCGCGCTACACTGAGGAAGAAGTGTAGAACAATTAGCTCAAAAAGATCGCCGTTGTATAACCATACATCAACAGATGCTACTTCCCATATTGGGTAGACAAATCGTGACTGGAAAGGTTATAACAGCAAAAGCCATTAGAATCTTTCATTTTGTACATTGGAAAAATCCGTTTACGACATGTCTTCAATGGGAATTCCATGTCATTTCATTCACATTCGATGTTGGTCGCCGGGATGTGTGAATAGCTAGGACCGTTGCCACACATGAGGATTGATCCGATGTCATGATGTCTGACCTCGACAACATATAAACAAGAAAAAGCTGTCAAAAGGGTCATATCACTGGTTGACTCTGTTAGAGATAATTAGGATGATTCTCTAGAATGTTTTCCTATATTTAAGATAATTAGAATAATTATGTTTGTTTTTAGTATCTCTTTTTGTTGGTTTTCTGTATCTTTCAAGTTGGTGTGATATCTCCTTTGATTGTGTATATCTTAATTAAAATATGTTACCTTTAATAGTATCTTATAAGGCCTATAAATAAGCTGATGTACTCCTCATTAACATATATCAAATTATACAGAAATTCATCAAATCTATCTTCCGCATTATTGTTCTCAACTTAAAATCAAAGCCCAAATTAACAACAAGTTTGGACGTAATAGTCACATGGGAGAGTTATGCATTGTTGCACCTCCGACCTAAGCTCAATGTGTGAAAGGGATATTGTTGATGTTATCCCACATCGGTTATAAAGAGGGCTGGTGGTCGATTCATAAGTGTGAGAAATTATCTCACCTCTTAAACTAGTATTTTGAGTGATGGAGGCCCAAGACAGTAACTTTTCCCTCAACAAAGCCTAGTTTATTGTGCTTGTTGTAACCATAGAAATACAACTATTACAAAAAGTACTCATCTTCCTTAGATGAGACTTGCACATACGAAGTGAACACTATTGAGCTGCGATGATAGGGATGATTTTATTGGGATGCGCACTAGGCTGCTTGATGCTATGACACTAGTTGTATAGGCCACGTTGCACAATTATTGTTTCGCAAGCCGCCGCATAGACCTCTTCTTATTTTCCCTCTAATTCTTGACCTTTTGTTGTCATTTCAAGAAGCCGACACCATAACCAAACTCAACAACCTCAGACAAGCCAAATCTAGAAGACTATACTCAACAACCTCAGACAAGCCAAATCTAGAAGACTATCTCACACACTCCCCCACCATGGATCAACAAGCCTGATGCCCCGTGGAGGTTTTAGATAGTTTTCGTGGTACTGAACGACATTAATTCAAACTCCAATTGACTTCTTCCATATTACCTTGAGTTTGAGGGAGGATGTTAGAAATAATTAGGATATTTTCCTATATTTAAGATAATTAGAATATTTCTGTTGGTTTTTTGTATATCTTTATGATTGGTTCTTATCGCTCAAGATTGTGCGATCTCTTTTTATTGTGCATATCTTGATTGATATATGTTACCTTTAATAGTATCTCATAAAACCTATAAATAGGCTAATATACTCCTCATAAACATATATCAAATTATACAGAAATTTCTCAAATCTATCTTCCGCATTATTTTTCTCAACTAACTCCTCCATGAGAGAAAAGGTGGGACAAGATTCATTGACTTTTCCTTTGTTCTTTTTAGTGACTGTGAAATATTTGCGTTCTGCTTTCATTTATTTATCCTTTCTTTGTTTGTTTTCTAACCCAGGATGTCCGGCGTCTTAATTTATCATGAAAATTAATATAATTTAAAGGACTGAAAGATTTATATCTGTATTTTATAAAGTGAGAGCGTGACGTGTGGACAATTTGCGAACAAGATCTACATTTGTATATAGAAATGGCTGCTTACCAGTCAATTTAGTTGGAATTTTCTCATAGAATCTAGGAGGTTAGATCTCATTTTGAGCTTGCTTTACTTGTAGCATATTAAAACATGAAAAGGACATAAATCACCTACCCATCTATATAGAAAGAGAGATTTATTCGAAACGGTACCTCCAAGGGCATCGAGAAGAGTTGACTTGCCACTGCCCGAAGGACCCATGACGGCCAGCATCCGGCCCGGCTCGGCATAACCGGTCAGCCCCTGCAATATGGGATGTGTCCCGTTCCTCCGGTCCAGCACCGTCACCCACAAGTCCTTCCATGTCAAGACCATCCCGTTCCCGTTCTCGTGTGCTCCGTAGCCTGGTCAGGTCGAGATCCTTCGCCTCCGCCATGGACTTCCCATGGGGACACTTCGTGGTCACGGGCATCTCGAGTATCGACTTCACCAATACTGAATGGAAAGATGACGTCGTGGCTTCGGGCGGACACACCATCATCCTCCTCTTCGTTAACGTCGTCAACTTTCTCGGGAGGCAGCAATGAGATTGTCTGAGGCGGGCTCGGACTCCACCTGGGAACATTGATGGGAGAAAAAGACTCCATTGAAAGGAGGAAAATTCGTTCCGCCGCAGCCCCTTTCTTCTCTCTCTCTTTTCCTAGAGCTGTTGGATTGAGGAGTAAGAATATGGCGATGCCGTTGTGGTATTTATAGGGAGCTAAGAATTCGAACGTGGGTTTTGAAACGACTTAAAGAAAGGGGGCAGATGGTGGATGGAAAGGAGCGTGAACAGTGATGGGAATATCACTTTATGCTCTGGCTTTCCTTGTTGGACTTAACAACTTTATGACCAATGAATAGCCCCCAAACAAAATGGTGAATTGGGAATCACCTAGGGCGCGTTTGGAAAAAATTCTATTCCTGGGAGCTGATTCTGATCAGAACTGATTTTTTTTTATTCTGTTCCCGGGAACTGATTCTAAGCATTTTAAGCCGTTTGGAATCGTCCAAAATTTTTGATTCGGAATAGAATTGCGTTTGGTACCGTGTTCATTAATTCTATTCCAAATCAATTTCTTTTAATTTTTCAATAATTTGTTTACTTTTTTTTTTCCTTTGTTTTCTTTTTTTTTTTTTTTTTTTTCATTTTTTTTCTTTTCATTTTCCTTTTTTTTTTTTTTTTTTTCCTTTTTTCTTTTCTTTTTCTCATCTTCTTCTTCTTCTCCAGGACGAGGGCCGGCGACCTCACCGGAGCATCGCCGGCCCTCGGCGAGGCCGACCCTCATTGGTCGAGCCTCGCCGCGCCGGCGAGCCTCGCCTAGCCCCGCCGAGGCTTGGCCGAGCCGGATCTGGCGAGGCCGACCTCATCGGGGTTGGGCGAGGCCCCGCCAGCCACCGACGGGCCGGGCATCGCGAGGCTCGCCCGGCCCGGCCCGGCGAGGCCTTGCCCGGCACCGGCGAGGCCCGCTTGGCCACCGGCGAGGCCCGCCTGGCCACCGGCGAGGCTCGGCCTCGCCAGATCTAGGGAGGCCGAGCCTCGCCAGTGGCTGGGCAAGCCTCCGGCGAGCTCGCTGGTGGCTGGGCTTGCCTTCGGCGAGCTCGCCGGACCTCGCCCTGGTCTGGCGAGCCTCTGGTGAGCTCGTCGAACCGGCGGCCGGCGGCGGCGGACGGCGGCCGGCGGCGGCGAACAGCGGCGGTGGACGGCGGTGGCGGATGGCGGACGGTGGCGGGCGGTGGTGGACAACGGTCGCGAGATGGCCGAAGGGAATAAGAAAATTTATTGATTTTGATTCTCAAATTCGTTCCCGGAACAAGAATCAATTTTTTTTTGTTCTTGATTCTGTTCCCAATGTTCCCTGAACAAAATTTTACAAAACGCGATTCTAGGCCGAAACCGATTCCGGAACAAAGAATCAGAATTTGGCCTTGTTTGGATGGTTACCAAACAGGCCCTAGTCTCTGGCGGCTTTCTCAAGGATAGTAGCTTCCTCCTAGATTTAGCGATTTTCTAAACGCGTACAAAAATCTGATTTTTTATTTTTTTAATAGCTATTGCATTAGTCAGCACCAATTGGCAACTGACTAATCTACAATAGTTGTGACGGTCATTCCATCCCAACCACGGCGAGTCCGTTGAATTAATACTACCAACTTAAATATAATTTGACCATGTAATTAAATAACATCCGTGGCGAGCCTGGTAGCTCAATACTTAATATCAGGGAAAAGTGTCAAAAAAGTCTTAAACATTTTATATTTGTGCCAATTTAGTCCTAAACATTTTACTTAGTGCCGATTCAGTCATTTCCGGTCAATTTTGGCCGGATTTTGCTGACTAGACGTCGGCTGGGCCGACATGGCCTAATCAATGCTGATGTGGACAACTTTTAATAATATTTTAATATTTTTGAATTTTTTATCCGTTTTCTTTTTCTTTTTTTCTTCTCTCCTCCTTCCTCCGACCACTAGCCGAACCATAGCAACCGGCTAGAGGCAACGACCGGCGAGGTTGACCTCGCCGGACCTTGCTGGCCACCTCACTAGGGTGGCCTCGCGTTGGGCAGCGAGGCTCGCTCTCGCTGGATCTAGCGAGGGTTGAGCCTCACCCATGGCTAGCAAGGCTCGACCTCGCTCGATTCAACGATGGCGAGCCTCGCCGGCATCGCCCAGGCCATAATTCGACGAGGTTAAGCCTCACCAGCCATGGGAGAGGCTCGACCCTCACCAGCTTGGCAGGAGGTCGAAAATCCAGGCTCGCCGAAAATTCTTCAAAAAATGAGCCGACGTCCTAAAAATAAATCGTGACACGCCAGAACTTTTGATTCCTAAAACCGAGTTCAATTTTGTGGTTAATTTCAATTGGACGGAATTTTAGTGTGACCTAACCTACCGGGAAGCTTTTAGGAATTTTATCATGTTTGACCCGTGGTCGATTATTTTTTATCCACATTGTGCATCTTTGACTCATCGGCAACTTCCAGTTGTCGTAAAAATCTCAAGGTTTCAATTACGGGCACCGGATAAAGAATCGATAGAAAAATCGGTTTAATGCCTTTCAACACGAATTTTGCAATCAAGTGGAATCACCCACACTTTAATTACATGCCTTTGTGGAATCGACCTATCTCCGGTCTCTAATCAATTTTAATGGCGCCATATCGACCCTTGCCAATTAGCACCATTGAGCAGTCGATTTTTGGTCAAATTCTCAAGTCGGTCGCATTTATATCCATTAACGGCTTCACATGATAAATTAGTTATCTCGTGAGTGATTAGCTTAGAGAAAAAATGCCATTGGTACGTCGATGAAAAGCCCATTTCACAAAGTCAGGACAAGGCTGAAAATCAGAATGTCATAGGTACCTTATCGAATAAATCTATCTTTCTACAATAATTCAGCATGTCATAAATGCGCTTTTCAATTGCCATTATTCTAAAGGTAAAGCAAGCTCAAAACAAGTTGACCTCTAAATGTTACTAGAAAGTTTTTATTTTGGCTAGTGAAATGCACGATAGCTGAACATTTTTTTTATATAACGGACAAATTCATAATTTAATAATGTAGATCTTATAAGCAAAATTGTCTAAATATTACTCTATTACACATTATAACATATAAATATAAATCCCCACTTCTCTAATTATTTATATTGTAATTGCCCCGAGTTATTGAAACCTTAAAATATCTTCTCTTTGGTTAGTATTTAAATTTCCTTTTTTCGCTTTTTCATGGATACGCGAATGCTCCTTTATTTGTCAAGCCTAATGAAACAAAAATCTTATTAGTAAAATTAGTAGACATGCGTGATATATATATTTATTTCGAAATAAATGGAATGAAGTAACTCGACCTTCGAGGAAATATAAGAACCCAACCAGGGTTAGCTACAATCTTTTGTGATCCAACTTTATAGAATAATCTTTGTGTCATGGTATTATTCTTCTGTCCTAGCGACTGATTTGGTAAGTGCGTAAGCCTTTCTATATGCCCAAGGACCAAGGGTTATTCCTTGCTCTATCACACAGATAAAGACTTAGATAAAGAAAAGGAAATCTTTATGATAAATCAGGACGCTGGAGACCTTGGAGTAGAAAACAATCGATAATAAACAAATGGGCAAATACCACAATGAATCCTAAATCGGTGCATCTGCACCACATTTATATTAAATTAATTTTATATTACAAATTATTTGAAATTCATACATCTATGAAAAATCTATCAAATCTTAGACCAAAATTAGGGATTTTAGTAGATTTTCAAAACATGAGGGAGCTCTTAGGTCAAAATTGCTTTATCACATTTCCTGATATTAGTTCATTTTCTTTGATTTGATTTCTCCAAAACATTGTCATTTAAAAGACCTATTTATTTTGAATTTTCACTTGAATTAACATCACACACCAATAATCTGAGTTGTTTGCCACGTATGTTTCCATGTTAGTAATTTAAGAGGGATATAGAACAGAAGTTAATAGAGATTAGATTTGTAATAGGTGTACTAATTTGGAAATTTTCACTGCACTAAACATTAATTCGGGGAAAGACTCTATTTGTTTCGTAAAAGATGATTAATTTGAAAAATATCAGCCTAAAAATAATTGTTTATATCTCTTACAAAAATGAACGAACAAAAATATCTTCATAGTCTATGAAAATATTTACAACAATGAAAATATTTGGACATACAAATGATATTTTTAGGAAAATATTTTTAAATGATTCTATTTCGGTGAAACAAACATAGCCTAATAAATGTGGCAAAAGCATATCAATTTGAGATATTTTTATTTTATTTCACATAACAACAGTGTTTAGGTAATACTTTTTCAATCTACGATGCCCACATTTATCCCATTCATCTCATCAAGTGCACCAGATTTAGACTTTTCCCGTGTGTACTTATTCTCTCCTTTCATTACCATGTTTTACAAAATTTTGGTAGAGTAAATTCAACAACATACGAATACGACCGAATGGCTCGAGTGATTTTTTTTTTTTTGGATCAAATGATTTGCTGAAGTGAACGATTTTCATATGCATCGTAATCCCTTTTGTGAGAAGGCACCCCTTCTCTCGAAATTACGGGGCTCTTTTCTTGTGTTCCTTAAAGGAGAAAACATATTCGCAAGGCAATGCATATGTCAGCGTCATCCCAAGACATAAACTCCGTAAACTCCAATTTATTGGGAGATCGTTTCAAGTGGCCGTAGTCATTGACCCTACATGCATGCTGATCGAGTATGATTACATCTTTTTATTATTTTAAAAATGTCTTTTCCCACTTGGTCTCCAGTGAAGACTTAGACGAAGAAAAATGAGAGTTTTTCATGATAAATTAAGATGCCAGACATCTTGGATTAGAAAACAAACAATAATATATAAACATTGAAATCACATCGCCCAATATTTCGAAGCCACGTTGAGGCAAGCTGACTAATAGTGAAGCCGATGAAGTTACGTAACCCGCCAAACCTTAGAAATGAAACCGTAGAAGTCAATGAATCTTATCCAAGCTGTCTCGTCTCATTTATCAGGAAGTCGACGAATGATACGACTTCCCTCCCCCTTCGACAGCTTTCTTCTTTTCCTGACTAATCCCAACAAGCCACAACGTTTCTATCGTCTCGGCCGCATTTGATAATCGATAGTTAGATAGGATTTCGTAACATAATATTACGGGCAGATGAATTTAAATTAGGTATGAATGAGAAAAACATGGATTTTCGATTTTGTCCATGTTGTGAGGGAATCAAATTAACCGAATTCTCCTTTTTATTTCACATCCAAGCATTTAATCATTTAGAACAAAGTACCCAACAAATCTGTTATCATTGTTAGGGAAATCCCTTATGATGTTTTGAAGATGACAAAATAAATCAAAGGCTACTAACATGTTTGATGGTTAAGTAATAGACCATGCAGATTATAGAACATGTAAAGGATATTGTCAAAGTGTGAAGACGACCGAAGACTGAACGTAGCTCATGTCCAAAGTATATTCTGAAGATATCCAGACTTCGTGTCAAAGTCCGAAGACCGCGACTCAAGACTCAAAGTCCAAGACCGCCGAGACTCAAGACTCAAAGTCCAAGACGCGACTCAGATTGTAAAGTCTACGACTCAAACTTTACATCCAGATTTCGATGAATTGTAACTCAAGCCCAATCATACAACGGCTAGTGATCTGGTTTGGATTCCACATCAAGATTGATTTGATTGATTCAATCTATTTGATCGACGATTGGATCTTGAAGACAAAAACTTTCTACACGAAGAAGCTTTACTTATGGAAACCAAGATTTCGTTTGTATGGGCGATCGGAATCAATTTGGGATTTTACCTTTGTCATTCAACGGCTACCAAATCTTCTAGATACAGAGCTGTCCAATGGGTATATTGGAAGACGATTCTTCGGGATGCTGTCCAACGGGTAGTTTGGAAGTGGAGGAGTATTTAAGGAGATCATGGACCGATGAGCAAGTAAGAGACGGAGCGTAGAATTTATAATTCCAAAGTCTGAGCGATCTTCGATTATACACTTGTCTTTGGAGAGCTTAAACGTTTGTAATCGTGAGAGAAATACCGAAAGAGTGACTTAGTGAGATAGTGTGATCTACTAAGTGTTTGCACTCGAAGTTGTAATCTCTTGTTGATTGCATAGTGGAATCCAGCCAAGGAGGCTGTCATCGTGGGAGAGTGGACGTAGGCTTGGATTAAGCCGAACCACTATAATTTCTGTGTTCTTATTCTCTTCCCTAACTACTTTATTTTGTTCATACTAGCACTCTCAATTGGTATCAAAGCCAAGTGCTCGGTTTATAAAAGTGTTTTTACTTTTGAGCTAAAGATTCTTTATGGCTAGTATGTTGGCACAGGACTTATGGAAGGGCAAAGCAACACAAGGCCACCATATTTTGATGGAAAGGAATACGACGTATGGAAGAACAAAATGAAAGCATTTCTAAGATCCAGAGATCTCTTACAATGGGATGTTGTGGAAAGAGGAATCAACCTCATTGCAGCGTCTACATCAAATAAGAATGGCAAAGACAAAGAAACCAAACCCCCCGCTCCTATGTCTCGGACGGAGTTTTCCAAAAGAGAAGCGCTTGATGCGAAAGCAATTTATTCTTTATATTGCGCTTTGTCTCCTGCTGAATATAACAGAATCTCTTCATGTGAAACAGCAAAAGAAGTTTGGGATAAACTTCATGTTACATATGAAGGGACCGATCGTGTAAAGGAGACAAAAGTAAACTTCTTGCTTGGCCAATATGAATCATTCAAGATGAAGCAAGGAGAGTCAATTGGAGATATGTTCGATCGTTTTACAGAAATTGTAAACGGTTTGGCATATCAAGGTCACCCAATTTCTTCTCCAATGAAGGTCAACAAACTCTTGCGAGGTCTTTCAAAAGATTGGAACCATGTCAAGACTTCAATCCGGGAGACTCGAGAGGATTATGCCACTCTCCGTTGATGAATTGATTGGCACTCTTCAATCCTATGAAGTGGAACAACTTAATGACGAAGATCCCGAAGGTAAGAAGTCCATTGCTTTAATATCTAATGCTGTTTTTGATGAAACAGACTCAGAAAATGACATGGACGACGAAGAACTTGCTTTTATGATTGAGAAAATCAAAAGTTGAGTAGAAAAGGAAGGAAATTCGATGGAAGAAGTCAATACAAGCATAATGGCCATAAAAGAATCATGAAAGAAGATGACGAGCAAGGAAATCTATGCTTGATGGCACATTCAAAATCTGAGTCTAACTCAAATACAGACTCAGAATCAGAGTCTGACTCAGACACGACGTACTCGGAATCGAGTCCGACTCGCATAATACGTACTCGGAATCGTAGTCCTACTCGGACACGTACTCGGAATCCGATGAGGAAATCGAGGTAAGCAATTCAAAAATTCCTCTCAAAGTTTCAAAATATATAAATGAGCTTTGTTCAAATCTTAAATCTTCTCTTAAAAGGATTTTCAAACTTAAAAAGGAGAATTCTCGACTTAGGCAACAAGATATTTCTCAAGTCCGGAGACCTATTAAGAAAAATTGGATAAAAGCAACATATTCTGCTAACTCTCATGGACCCAAGAAAAATGGGTACCAAAGGAAAGATAAGTTATTTTTGCAGGATATAAAGAAGAAAGAAGAAAGAGGATTTGGTAAGGAATTTTTTATTCTCAATTTGACTTGGGCAATAATTCTCATTATGCTTGATATTCGATATATCCTTGGTTGATTGAGATTTTATAATGATCATATTTTGTTTTATGGAAGAAAGAATCGTATGATTTATTTTTGTGATTTGTGAGTTAAGATTTGATTTAATACGTGTGATTATTTGAGATAATTCAGATTATTTTGTCTAATTTTATACTCTCAGATATAATCATATTTTGCAAAGTGAAAATCTGTTTTACGAGATGATGCAAGATATTCTTAGATATTCAAAGATTTCATTCTCCTTGATTTTATTGTGCTTTGACTAAGTGATAATTTATTTTTCAAAATATCATTGTGCATAATATTCTTTCTTTGAATACTTTGTTATGATGAATTAAGAAAGAATATTTGATTATGGAGATTATATATTTTGCTCTAACGTCAAGGAAGGATCCAAATTGATGGATACCAAAAAGGGAAATGAGTTGATTGCAGGAAATTCAATAAGGCAAGAATGATTACAAATCTATGCAGATTTTGGAGCAATAAGAAAATATCTCCTGTGACAATTGCAACAATTGTTTCTATTCGCAAATATTGTCATGATGACAATTGGGGGAGAAATCAAATCCAAAAGAAAAGGAAAAGAATCGTTATCATCTCAAAAAGGCAACAAATTGAGGGGGAGCTTTGATCAATTATGGAAAAATCTTTTTGGATTGATCGTGATCTTATTATGAATGAAAGGAAGGTAAATGTGTCAGAATTTATCTAAAAAATCCGGTTAGTGCATCTTTTATTACCTTTTGTCATTAATAAATCTTGTATTGATATTATCATTTTATTATGACAAAAATGGTACGTGCAAGTTATGATGCATCCGTGATTTTCATTGGATATTTCCTGATATATATGATCGAAGTGAGCTATATTGCATATCTTTAATATTCGACTTGTTTTATAAAAATGCTGATTTTTGGAGATTGTGATTCATGCAAGATATTGATTATCATTCTCTACGTGAATCTATTGTTATCGCTTTTGATTATGACAAAAAGGGGGAGAAGATATAAATATACATATGTGTTGATTGGTTTGATATTATTGCATAATATTGAGCTGCAATTGTTTTTCTATATATTGTTATGCTCAATTTATTTGCTATCTTATGATATCCTTTGATTTAAATTAATATTTTTAAAAAGCATGTTTACAAATCTCCATATTCAGAGATTGTTTTGTCATCATCAAAAAGGGGGAGATTGTTAGGGAAATCCCTTATGATGTTTTGAAGATGACAAAATAAATCAAAGGCTACTAACATGTTTGATGGTTAAGTAATAGACCATGCAGATTATAGAACATGTAAAGGATATTGTCAAAGTGTGAAGACGACCAGAAGACTGAACGTAGCTCATGTCCAAAGTATATTCTCCAAGATATCCAGACTTCGTGTCAAAGTCCGAAGACTGCGACTCAAGACTCAAAGTCCGAAGACTCGCCAGACTCGGATTGTAAAGTCTACGACTCGTACTTTACATCCAGATTTCGATGGATCGTAACTCAAGCCCAATCATACAACGGCTAGTGATCTGGTTTGGATTCCACATCAAGATTGATTTGATTGATTCAATCTATTTGATTGACGATTGGATCTTGAAGACAAGAACTTTCTACACGAAGAAGCTTTACTTATGGAAACCAAGATTTCGTTTGTATGGGCGATCGGAATCAATTTGGGATTTTACCTTTGTCACTCAACGGCTACCAAATCTTCTAGATACAGAGCTGTCCAATGGGTATATTGGAAGACGATTCTCCGGGATGCTGTCCAACGGGTAGTTTGGAAATGGAGGAGTATTTAAGGAGATCATGGACCGATGAGCAAGTAAGAGACGGAGCGTAGAATTTATAATTCCAAAGTCTGAGCGATCTTCGATTATACACTTGTCTTTGGAGAGCTTAAACGTTTGTAATCGTGAGAGAAATACCGAAAGAGTGACTTAGTGAGATAGTGTGATCTACTAAGTGTTTGCACTCGAAGTTGTAATCTCTTGTTGATTGCATAGTGGAATCCAGCCAAGGAGGCTGTCATCGTGGGAGAGTGGACGTAGGCTTGGATTAAGCCGAACCACTATAATTTCTGTGTTCTTATTCTCTTCCCTAACTACTTTATTTTGTTCATACTAGCACTCTCAATCATTCCTTAACATTTATTGATCTATTTCATTTTTAATTACGGATTCTATCCCTTTGTTCTTAACAAAAAACTTTTTGCAGGTAGATTAAATTCAAGCACTCAACAGAAAGGAGAGATCTTAATCCATGGTCGCAAACAGCCACTTTCTTTCGGAACTTCCGTAAGCCTAACTAATAGATCTAAATCTTAGTTAATACAAATCGTTCTTATAGTAAATTTTCACTTTATTTATTTATATTTGTCTTTGATTTTGCTATAGGCTTATGTGACTCAGGATGACACACTAATAACGACTCTAACGGTGAGAGAAGCCGTGTGCTACTCAGCTCAGCTCCAATTGCCGGAATCCATGTCGAAATCGGAGAAGAAGGAGAGAGCCGAGGCAACGATTAGAGAGATGGGATTGCAAGATGCGAGAGATACTAGGATAGGTGGGGGTAGCGCCAAGGGCCTCAGCGGTGGCCAAAAGAGGAGGGTAAGCATTTGCATTGAGATCCTGACATGCCCGAAGCTCCTCTTCCTCGACGAGCCGACCAGCGGGCTTGACAGTGCGGCATCATACCATGTGATGAACCGCATTGCCAAGCTGGCCCAACATGACCGAAGGACGGTGATTGCCTCGATTCATCAGCCTAGCAGTGAAGTCTTTGTGCTTTTCCACAATCTCTGCCTTCTTTCTTCGGGGAAAACAGTCTATTTTGGCCTTAGATCAGGGGCAGAACAGGTGCTTGTGATATTGGATTACTAAGGACTACTAAGTTATAAATATTTGCTTGTTGCAAGCAATGAACATTTTCCTAACCATCTTTTTTTGTTGCAGTTTTTTTGCATCAAATGGTTTCCCATGTCCAACTCTTACAAATCCATCTAATCACTACCTCAGGACGATTAACGAGGACTTCAACTTAGTAAGTCCGCCACTGAAACTTGATTTATTCAACCATAATTTTAAGAATTGAAGGAAATTTCATGGACCCAATGAAACAAAAATTTTGTCAGGACATTGAACAAGGAGACCATGGCATATATGCAGAAGAAGCCATTGAAACTCTGGTCAAATCTTATGAGTCATCTCTGATGCGTCATGAAGTTCGACGGCAAGTGTCCAGGATATCCAAAAAGGTATGCAATTTTTGATATTACGTGGATTGGAAAATTATAAAGATATACGAATCAGAAAGTTTCTGATAACTTGTATGTTTCCGTTAGAATGTTGGCGGAAATTTGGGAAGAAATGGAAGTCAAGCAAGCTTCATTACCCAGACCATTGTTCTGACTAAGCGATCGTTCGTAAACATGTATCGTGACTTGGGGTATTACTGGCTTCGTTTAGCAATCTACGTTGCACTGTGTCTGTGTGTTGGGACTATCTTCTACGATATCGGATCCACCTATGGCTCAATTCAGGTCAGGTTTGCTAATGGGACAGTATGTATGTTCTAAATAATCTAGTGAACAAATCACTGAAGAGTGAGATTTTTAAGTTATTGCACATTCCATTGACCAAGTTTCTTAATTTTTACGAATTTACAGGCAAGAGGTTCGATGCTAATGTTCGTTGCGGCATTTCTTACTTTTATGGCAATCGGCGGTTTCCCCTCTTTTATTGAGGACATGAAGGTACTTCTCTCTATTTCCTTTTCTTTTCTTTTAGGTTTAATGCTCCGATTACTTATCATTATACCAAAGTCATGAGAATCCTACATTTTCATCTTACCAGGTCTTTGGGCGAGAGAGATTAAATGGGCATTATGGTGTCGCGGCGTTCGTTATAGGCAGTACATTTTCGTCCATCCCTTATCTACTAATCATCTCTCTTATCCCAGGAGCCATAGCTTATTACTTGGTTTGGCCTCCAAAAGAGTTTTGAGCACTTTGCCTACTTCGCTTCAGTGCTCTTTGCGTGCATGTTGCTAGTCGAGAGCTTGATGATGATCATCGCAAGTATAGTCCCAGACTTCCTCATGTGGATCATAACTGGTGCAGGAATTCAAGGTGTGATGATGCTAAATGGAGGGTTTTTCAGGTTGCCAGATGATCTCCCCAAGCCATTCTGGAGATATCCCATGTATTACATCTCGTTTCATAAATATGCCAACCAAGGTTTCTTCAAGAATGAGTTCAAAGGGTTAATGTTTCCCAACCAGATGGCAGGGTCACCTACAACTGGTGGTGAAGAGATCTTGAGAAACTATTGGCAAGTGGAAATGGGCTACTTTAAATGGGTGGATCTTGCTATCTTGCTTGGCATGGTGGTCGTTTACAGGCTCATGTTCCTTGGAATAATAAAGGCGGTGGAGAAAATGAAGCCGCTGGTGAAAAACTTTAGGGCTAAATCTCCTAACCATCCCATACATGTCATGGAGAATCATTCTTCAACGTCCTGATGTGGCAGCAAGTTAGGGTTACTTATTTAATTGTGACAAACTGGTGTGCTTATCTTTAACTATATTTCAAGTAATAAATCTCATTCCATGGATAGCAATAAAGTCTCTTCGATCATGGGTCTGAAATGTCTGCTTCGTGCTTGATCATGAAGAAATATGTTGAATGGGCTCGTATGGGAAACATATCTCCATAGCATAGGACCAAAGAGCATTATTCTAAAACCCCACCACCTTTGAAGCTCAAGATAGTTCTGATGAAGTATAGATTATGAATCCAGCCTGGGTTGTGGAGGATACCTCTTATACCAAATGATAAGAGTACACGAAGTTTTGCGCTCCAATCCTCATTTCTAGTTACAAGAAGAGCTGAGATGGTCATTTGGCCTCTTACTTATATCATGGGTGTGTATTTTGGACCTTTTTGATCCTTATAAAGGATCTCCTATTCATTTCCCTCGACAGATTCGATTCATTTGCAAACTCATCCCAGATTTTCCTTGATAAGGTCCCTTCTCATAATGCATTGTAATTAAAGTCAATGTCACGAAAAACCCCAAATTGATGCACCTATGACAAATTTTCCTCAAACTAATATTTTGATCACAAAAAACTCCAAACTAATACATTTATAATAAATTTGCCCTCTGTTAGTTTGCGACCTATTTTTTCGGGCCTTGTGATAATCCCAATGAATAGGTTTAGAATCATTTATTTATAAAGTCAATTCGAGTGGTTAGTACAAATGGCATCTCAAATAAAGTCACTGAACAACCCCACAAATAAATAGAACATTTGAATAGTACAAACGAATGGTGACCTAGAATGTCTCTTCCGATTTGTTAAAATTGCAAATAGATTGGCAATTATAAACATGAGTCCCCTCATGCTCATCCTAGAATGACGACGGTTTATTTAAAAGTTGTTTAGATAATCTAAAATATGAATCTAGGAGTCACCAGTAGTCTCTTGTTTGGGGCTAGCTAAAGCAAGGGTTGAGAGACCACCCTTGATTTCCATGGGACCAGAGATTTCGTGGGTTTGAGGACTTGGGCTATGGTAAAGATTTCTGTTAGTGCCCTTTCGGTACCTATGAGTATGATTATTATCAAAAGTGGTCATACAATCTTTTTACATTTTCATACAAGTCTAAAGATAGGTGATCACACATGGATGGTTCGTTTGTGCCATTTTTATGCTAACTATGGAAAAAGAAAAAGAAAGACAATCAAGGGCTAAAGTACAACAGAAGTGCTAAAACTTGGCACAATAGACACTTAAGTGTCAAAATTTCTCGAAGGTACACTTAAGTGTCAAAATCGGAGAAGAATGGGACACTTAAGTGCCAACAGCGAAAATTTCCAAATAAATGGTTGACATGGCAATTTTCCAACGAATTAAGCACAAAATGACGTCAGTTTGCGAGCTGACGTAGCTAGGTAAGTGCATGATGATGTCGTTTTTGGTGTTGACGTGGCTATATAAGCCCAAAACGATTTCATTTTGCATTTGAATTCGAATTTTAATATAAATAATAATTAACATATTAAAAAAAAACTAAATTTATTTTTAAAAAATAGTAGTAGCAACGTTTGGTGAGGGCTTGCACAACCTTTATTGCTGTCGCCCCACTGTTGCCGACCCCATGCACTTATTGGCACCGTGCAAATCCCAAGTCCGAGCCCATCAAATTTAGTTAGACCCACTTTCACTAAAAAACTTAAGGCAATTAATTATGGACCAATTAGGATATATGAACTACTCATCACTATACTAATTCTTCGGTGGGACTTCCTAACACAACTCTCAAGCGCAACTCAACAATCTCCCCCTCAATGTGAGCTCAATGTTAGGTTTGCTCCCTTTAATGATACACCAATACATATTGGGAGTGGGCCACCAATCAATCATCAATTTTAACGCCATTTGTTGGGAGCACGCAGTAGAAATCTTGATACTATCAATCAGAAGATCGGTAAGAGGAAGCTCAAGTCCAAAAAGCTCATCAATATATTTATTTTGATTCATCTTCACTCAAAAGCTTCAGTTGATTAGTTATGGGCCAATTAAAATATATTAATTGTTCTACACCACACCAATTTTCCATTGTGGAACTTTCTAACGTAACTCACATGCGCAACTCAACAACACTTGTTATCAATTCGCATTGAGCCATATCATCTAGTGATACTCCCTTTATTTTAAATGTAATCTGGTCATTTGTCTCACTTGTCAGAGCCCTCATGCACAAACAATCACTCCCAATATTTGTCAGATCGAATATGGGTGTAGTCTGTCCACAACAGAGCCATTATTGGAGAGGGTCCAACTCTAATACTATATGTAAAAACTTTGCTCGTTCCACATGAGCCATCCTTAGAAGGACTAACCTGAGTAACCGAAAAAGGCTATGGCTATTTGGGGTTGGGCATTAATTTATAAATCATTGAAGAGAACATCTTTCTTCGATATATGGCTCTTCACTAAATATAGAAAGGAGAGAGATGTCAAGAGGACATCTAATACAAACCAAGTGTTGGTACAAATAACTAGGGGCTAAGAAGAATATTTTCGTTTAAATAAACTAGTGCATACTCTACTATTTTGACCAAGCCTGGCTAAGGAAGGGTTATAACGTAGAGAATAACTTATCAAATATAATGGGACACTTACGAGCAAATATTGGTACTAATTTTTACCACAAATATTTCTAGATAAGGTTGACATTAAATGTTGATACACCCATTTAGCCAAGGACAGTGTACTTTGGCAAAGTCAGCTTTTACCACATGCTATTGCCAGAGCTATTAATGTTTAGGATTAGCGTAACTAGAAAGTTAATTACTTCCTCATCCAAGAAAGTTCACTAATCGATAAGAAGTAAGTGCTTTTCAATGGTACGTGTGAGTCATGTTAGAAAGTATCACATTGAAGATTTAATGTGGTGTAGAGAAATTAATATCATAATTGGTCTATAATTTGAGTAAAGGTGAATCCAACTAGATATGTTGACGGGGTTGAACCTGAGCTCCATCTTGGCGATCTTTTTAGGTGAAGGCATCAAGACTTCTATTGTACACTCCCAACAAATGGTATCAAAGCCCATGGTTGATTAGTGATCCACTCTCACTGTATATCGATATTTGGTTAAGGGGAACAAACCTAACACCGAGCTCACATGTAAGGGGAAAATTGTTGACTTGCATGTGTGAGTTGTGTTAGAAAGTCCCGAATTAGAGAATTTGTGTGGTGTTGAGTAATCAATATATCTTAGTTGGCTCATAACTAATTGGCTAAGTTTTTGAGTAAATGTGGGTCCAACTGGATATGTTGACAGATTCAAACTTGAGCTCTCTCTTGATAAATCTCTTTGAGTGAAGGTATTGGGATTTAGATCTGCACGCAAAAGCAATTGTAGAAGAAGTTGGAAATTCATATTGGCACGCGATTTGCAAATGGAGACTAATGTGACAAGTGGAAGCATTAGAGACTTAGAGAAGCTTGTTTATCGTCAAATCAGAAAAAGTTGTATGGGAAATGGGGCCTAAAACGTGGATGAAGAGGAGTTAGTCCTTCCCACTACATTGAAATTTTGCACGATGATTTTAGTAAAATCAAAATGTTTAAAAATAAATTGACATCCATATAACATGTTTGGAATTGATTGAATAATTTTCCTATTTAGCTCTTTGCCAAGAAAATATCAAACATGTCTATGATTTCCATGTGATGGATTTATTAGATGGGCTTAAGGCCCGTCCGCCCCTGCTGGGCCCAAAAGGCCCGGCCCACGGGAATAGGGCCCGTGGATGGGGGAAGGTATAAAAGGGAGGAGAGAAAGAGAGAAGGCACCGGTTGGAAACACAATCAACGTACGTTTCTTTTTTCCCGCGCTCTCTTTCTCTCAAAACGCTCACGGCGACGCACAACTCCCTTCAAGGCCAATCGGATCGAATCGATCGTAATTTCTTCCTCTTCTTCGGCGTCGGTGTCTAATCTCGTGGCTAACAAGGTACGCTCGAATCCGTGGTGTGCTTTACGATCGGTGATACGTGTAATTCCCGGGCTTCGTCTTCCGCATTGATTTAGGGGTTCGATTCGGTGTTGAATCCGGTTTTCGGGGATCAGTCATTCCCCGCCCGCCCGTTGACCCTGACCGTTGACCGCTGACCGTTGACCGACGACCGTTGACCGTTGACTTTGACCGTTGACCCGAAAAAAAAAAAAAAAAAAAAAAAAGGCATTTGGTCCTTTTTCATGTTTGCCTATGTGGCTTATATGTAATCCATTTTTATTTTTTTTATTCTGCATTTGTTGCATGAATTTTTTTTGAAAATTATGTATTTTCCCGTATGTGCATTATGGATTATAAGTGATCCATTTTTAGTTCTGCATTTGTTGCAAGAACTATGATGCGTCATGCACGGATACCTGCAATCCCGAGAACGGACGAGGGAAATGCAAGACTTAAAAGGCTGATGAAAGAGTTAGCTGATCATCGGTGGCATGACGGTGATTTAGTATCACATGTGGTCAAGGTCAATAAGATGATACAGAAATCATCCGGAATGGTTATCTAATGCCGGATTTTGAGAAGGTGCCGGCTATGATGAACACTCTTCCACCTGAATGGCAAGCAGTGTTAGATCGGTTATGGGAGGTCAACGTGGTCCCGAGCTATAGGGAGCTAGTGGAAGCTTTTGTAAGAGAGTACTATAGGATTGAGTTGGCCAAAACTTCAACCCTTAGAATGAGCGCCACATGGCGTAGGGTGAATGCGCCTTGGTGGCGACATGAATGCTCTCCAAAAGTTTTTCCATGGTTGGCAAATGTGCCTTCGGTTTTCTCGATGTTTTGACCGATAGATTAGAAGGGACATTCCCTAATTATTTCTTTGATTAATAATGTAATGTTTACTACCTGATTGTTGTTGATGTAGCAACCGATATATTAGTTGTATCATATGAAAGCATTGTTATTTTATTTGATGTTAAGATTTTATTTGCTTTCTGTTATTGCTGGTTCTTTGGGGTAATTAGTCAGGTAGTTTTAGAAGCTTTTGTAGCTTCATAGAATTGATTTTGCATATGACAATCATATTAATGATAGTTTTAAGTTAGGATTTTTGGAGGATGATTGGAAACGTAGTGACCTTTTGATTCTCAAACCTTACTTGAAATTATTTATTAATATGATGGGTCTATGCAAATAGGGATGCATAAATGATAGGCATTAATTATTCGTGCATGTATGTCTGATGTGTTCAGACTGATGGTTTCAGCAACTAAGAACGTGATTGCTGATATGAACGGCAACAATTGTAAAATATTGAATATGAAGATTCAATATGTGCTGAAATAGCTAGAAGCACTAGAAGCTCTTGACCATATTATGGAAGATCTTAAGGATGCCGTGCGCCACCTTGAGCTAGTAGAAGACTGCCTATCGACATTTGAGTCGATAATAGATATTAGCAATGCTGGTTCTAGCTCAGAAAGGGCTTTGTGCTCTAAGCGCAAGCGTATTGATTCGTTCAATATGTGCACATGCAAAGGATCAAGTCCTTATTGCAAGAAATCAAGAGTTAACCAACACAAGAGAGGAAAACGTCCTCAAGTGAAGAAAATGTCAAGGGTGAGGTGTTACAATTGTGACAAGAGAGGTCACTATGCTCGCGACTGTCGTGAGCCAAAGAAAGTAAACACCTCTTGTACATTTGAGAACTTTGCTTATGTGTCAAGTTCTATATATTATTAGCTGAATCCAATCCTTTGTGGACTGTAGATTCAAGAGAGACAGACTATGTAAGAAAGGATAGAGGATCCCTCGTGAAATTCCGACGATACCAACTGAAACTATGTGGATCTATGTGGGAAATAACTTGAGCTGAAGTTAAAGGGATTGGCACCTGCCAATCAAACATGCGTGGTGGACGCACCTTGTTCCTACATGATATCCTATATGCTCCGAGATTCGTCGAAATTCAAGTGTCTGTTTTGGTGTTGGTTGAGCTTGATTTTAAAATGAACTTCCATAATAGAGGTGTAGATTTGTATTTGGATACAAACTACTATGGTTGTGGTCACTTTCTGGATGGTTTCATTGTAATAGATGTTGACTATGATGATGTTAATATGTTATTCCCCTGTTTCACGTCTTCTACTTTATATGATAATGATGTGAATATGGTGGCATGCTAGACTTGGTCATATGGGCCAACAACATATGAAAAGACTAGCCAAAGAGGGCTTATTGGGCAACATTGAAAAAGTCGATTTGCCAATATGTGAGTATTGCCTAGTAGGGAAAACGACAAGGAAACCATTTGGAAAAGATAAAAGAGCTGAATTTCCTCTGCATTTAATCTATTATGATGTCTGTGGTTCAATGAATGTGAGAGGAAGGCATGGGGCTGTTTATTTCATCACCTTTATTGATGATTATACTCGATTCGGATATGTCTATTTGATTTCTCACAAATCCGAAGCAATAAGTTGTTTCAAAAGGTTTATGACCTTAGTAGAAAATCAATTAGACAAGAAGATAAAAGCATTGAGATCCGATCGAGGTCGAGAATATTTATCGATGAGTTCAGAAAATTATGTGATAAAAAGGAATAGAAAGACAGTTGTCTATTTCGTATACTCCTCAACAAAATGGTGTTGCAGAGAGAAGAAACAGAACCCTACTGGAAATGGTTAGGTCCATGATGGCGCATGCTAACTTACCTATCACCTTTTGGAGTGATGCGTTGTTAGCTGCAGCCTATATACTTAACCAGATGCCTTCTAAATCAGTTGCTTCCACTCCATATAAGTTATGGACAGGTAGAAAACCGGACTTAAGTTTTCTTGAGTCATGGGGTTGTGCTGCTTATACACATGAGTCCTCTCACAAATTTGGGAAATTGGGTTCCAAAGGAAATAAGAGTATTTTCATGAGATACTCCGAACACTCGAAAGGGTATGTGTTCGTATGTGAGCAGGAAAGTGGAAGTTTAACTGAATTTGAATCACATGATGTCACATTCTTAGTGAATGAATTTCCTAAGATGGGCGAAATAAGGGAAGATTATTCCCTATTTGAAACCTTGGATCAAGATAATGATGTCAAGAGAGTTCATCCAAGTGGGAGTAATATGAGAAGTGATGAATTGAATTCAACTTATTCTCAATTGCAACCACATGACGAGACGACATCATCATTATCTAATCCTAGTGGGAGCATAATGGGTAATGATGTGCTAAGTGTACAATCTCCCATATGGCGAACAAGTTGCCAAAGTATTCCCCGTCAACGTTTTGACATTGAAGGGGAAACTTTTGTGGTTGCTCCACGAGATGAGGATGAGCCAAGAAATATTAATGAGGCTCTAGATTGCCCTAGTAAGGAAAAATGGATTTATGCAATGAAAGAGGAAATGGAGTCAATGAAGTCAAACCATATTTAGGAACTGGTTGATCTTCCAAAAGGACGCAAAGCTATTGGGAACAAGTAGGTTCTCAAAATAAAGCAAAAAGCTGATGGCTCGATAGAAAGGCATAAGGCTCGCCTTGTTGCGAAGGGTATAATCAACAGGAAGGAATTGATTATGAAGATACGTTTTCTCCTGTAGTAAGATTTGCCTCGATTCGCATAGTTCTGGCAATAGTGGTAAGTATAGATCTTGAGTTACATCAAATGGATGTAAAGACTGCTTTCCTCAATGGAGAATTAGAGGAAGAAATATATATGGAACAACTTGCTGGTTTCAAAGTGAAAGGCCAAGAAGAAAATGTATGTCGACTTTGGGGGTCGATATATGGCCTTAAGCAGTCGTCGAGACAATGGTATATACGTTTTCATAATGCCATACTGGCATATGATTTTACAATGATAGATGAGGATCATTGTGTATATATCAAAAGATCCAAAGATCAATCTGTGATCATATCATTATATGTTGATGATATACTAATTGTCGGAAGTAATATGGAGTTATGTTAATGCTGTGAAGAATTGGTTATCTTCCAACTTTGATATAATTGCCATGGGTGATGTTGCATATATTCTTGGAATTAAGATTTCAAGATTGCAAACCTATAAACACTCCTATTGCAAAAGGTGAAGGATTGAGCCATAGACTGTGTCCAAGGACTCCAAAAGAGAAGGAATAAATGAAAGATGTTCCTTATGCTAGTGCTTTGTTGGAAGCTTGATGTACACTATGATGTGTACAAGACCTGACATATGTTTTGCAGTTGGAATGGTGAGTAGTTGCCAATCCAATCCAGGTCAAGCACGTTGGAAAGCCGTTAAAAGAATACTGAGGTATCTAAAAGGGACTGCTGATTATACGATGAGTTATTAAGGAAAGGATCTGCAACTTTAAGGCTATTTTGATATTGATTGGGGAGGAGATTTAAATGAAAGGAAATCTACCTCTGGGTTTGTTTTCTTACCGAATAATTGCACCATATGTTGGAGCAGTAAGAAACAAAAGTGTATAGCCTTGTCCACGATGGAAACCGAGTCCGTGGCATTATCAGCAGCAGCAGTATATGAGAAGATGTTTGGCTTAAGAGATTATTGGATCATTTAGGTGTTATTGGAAGTGCTGCAGATTCGTTATTGGTTAACGATGATAGCCAAGCAGCAAAAGTGTACACCAAATATCCAAAGTATCATAGCAAGACCAAACATATAGATACCAAGTATAACTTTGTCAAGTATATGGTTGCACGAAAAGATGTGAACTTAGAGTACATACTACGCATAGAATGGTAGCGAGATCCTATGACAAAGCCAATACCTAGAGATGTGTTTTGTGGCCATATGAAATCTCTAGAGTTGCGTAGAGGTGATGTACTTGAATATTGTAATTTCCCTAAGTGTTCACAATTTGATGAATTTGTGTTTTCATCATTAATGCCTATGAATCTTTGTTTGATCTTTATGCATCTTAATGCTCAGTGCATTACTTTAAGTTGAGAAGTATGTCGGACAGATTTAAGATTAGCCCACTCACACGGGTAATCGCCTGCATTTCTTGTGTGATAAATAGAGATGAGACTGTTTTTAAGCTTATTATCTAGGTGATAATCGAGAGCTCAAGCTTAAAACACGTATGTCGCCTTAATCGGGTGTTAAGATGAGGACATAATACTTACAATGTCCGAAAGTAAAATACCCCACATATTTTACTTTATCTGTCTAAGATGCCAGATGTGAGTTCTGATGAATTTAGTGAATGAGTAGATAGGTGAACTCAAGTTAGACATTAGGTATGTCTAAACTATCATCTGTACGGTATTGAAAGTGAAGACATACGCTCCATGGGAAAGGAGTTAATACCGTAATACGTATTTCATACTACGTATGCATGAGCCGACCAATAAGAGTGGCAAAAGTTTGATCTCAACTTTTTATGTCGTGTGAGACTCTTGAGGAAAAGAGTTCCTCAATTTTTAGTCCCCTCATGACTCTTACTTATTCTCAAGATTTCTATTTAGTGTTTGCTATCTTAGGATGTTGCCAATGGTCATGTGTTTGATTCGATCTAATGGGGCATTTCTAGAAAAGCGAGTTGGACTGAAATTGAGAGTTTGAAGGAAAGAGGAAGATCGATTTTGGAGAATCACATTGTAGTTTTGTATTCACCGGTTAACCAATTATGACTGTCTTTGTGATAATCATAATTGTGAATACAATATATATATATCATTGTTTAAAAGAGATCAAGAGAGGTATAAATGTGATCGATCGATCTAGGGTACTGCATACTAAATCTACTCGGAGTGTGATGCCCATTATGAGCTGCTATATATTCCTAACAGATGTATAGCAACGAGCTCTCAAAGTATGCTGGTCGCACGGATTATTCACCAGTATGAATGTTGAAGAGAGGAAAAGAGGATTCTGTTCGGCCCATCATGTTAAGTGAGAGTCTATTATGGATTTTTCTCTGATGGGGATGAGTAGGGCATGTCCGCCCATGTTGGTTTTGTACCACCATGTGCGAGTGGGAGATGATGGATTTATTAGATGGGCTTAAGGCCCGTCCGCCCCTGCTGGGCCCAAAAAGGCCCGGCCCACGGGAATAGGGCCCGTGGATGGGGGAAGGTATAAAAGGGAGGAGAGAAAGAGAGAAGGCACCGGTTGGAAACACAATCAACGTACGTTTCTTTTTTCCCGCGCTCTCTTTCTCTCAAAACGCTCACGGCGACACACAACTCCCTTCAAGGCCAATCGGATCGAATCGATCAGAATTTCTTCCTCTTCTTCGGCGTCGGTGTCTAATCTGTGGCTAACAAGGTACGCTCGAATCCGTGGTGTGCTTTACGATCGGTGATACGTGTAATTCCCGGGCTTCGTCTTCCGCATTGATTTAGGGGTTCGATTCGGTGTTGAATCCGGTTTTCGGGGATCAGTCATTCCCAACACCATGTAATCTCATTTCCTCGTGTTTTACATTTCCTTGTACTTAAAATTTATGTAGATTCATCATCATCCAAAACTCATTTGTGTTTTTTGTGCTTGAGTAAGGATATGTGAAGCGATATCTCGATCTCAATCTTCTAAAGTGATGATAGCCTTAACAAATATCGATTTTAATAGACAACAGTTTACTAGAATTGAGTACCTTGCAAAGGGTGTTATAATGTGTTTCCCCGATGATTCCATAGGGTAAGTGTTATCAACGAAGCAATATCGAGATCAAGCAATCACAACAAGCATCGAGGCACTAGTGAGGGTGCCAGCGATTGAAGCTTTGTCCAAGAGCAACTTCAATAGTCACCGGGAAGAGTATCAGCTTTTTTGGATGATGAGTTCTTGAGGTCTCAAATGAATGGTTTCTAAGGGGTATTTATGGTGGGGAAACATGAACCAAAGCTCCATATATTTCACAGAAGTTGAATGATTTGGAAAATATCTTCTTAAAAATTGTTGCTTATATCGCGT
Source organism: Eucalyptus decipiens (assembly GCA_014182575.1). Classification (NCBI taxonomy): domain Eukaryota; kingdom Viridiplantae; phylum Streptophyta; class Magnoliopsida; order Myrtales; family Myrtaceae; genus Eucalyptus; species Eucalyptus decipiens. Next base: position 10,013,065 of record CM024617.1, read on the forward strand.
AAAATAATAAGCTAATGAAAAATCATTTTATTATCGACAACAATTTATATCAAAATATTTTCATGGACAACGAAAATATTTTTTTTTTATTCATTCTTGTAAGTGATATAAACATTCATTTTTAAGAAAACAAATTTCAAATCATACATTTCCCGTGAAATAAACAAAACCTAAATATTAAAAGAGATTACACAATGTGGAGATCCATAAATGCTAAACACACAAATGATACTTTGTTGCATGTTGTTAGGACATAGGACAAGCTCACTATAAAGTGTTAGGGGGAGGCCAAGCTAGGATTTCACAGTTAAGTCATGATATGAACTTATCAAGTCAAGAGTCTCTAGAGCATATCATGGAAATTGAGATAATGTTTGAAGGGAATCCATTAGTTGGTTAATAAGAGGAGTTTCCTTACTTATTATATAGGCATTTTTGAAGGTAATATCGTCCATTTAAAGTGGTAGAGGTGTCTCCAGCTATATTTAAGGCAAAATTAAAAAGTACAAACACCGGGAATAATCTTTGCCAGCAATATAGATATTACAAAAAAAAAAAAAAAAAAAAGAAGGTAAATTTGTTGAAAGAAAAATTCTATATAACACAAAATTATTTTATTGATTATCGGGGCTTTTAAATAATACAACGTGGACATTTATAACCTGCAATCCACGATCATTCACAAACACTTACAAAATTTGAATGAACAAATAATCTCCAATCCTATGTTTGGCTATGGTTACAAGAAGTTATAGTATATCCACGATCTTCTTCTAGCAGTGATAATCTACAAGAAGTTAAAGATCTGAAAATATCGATTCCGCTACTTCAAAGCAACATACTGGTATCGCTGACCTTGTCCACTAGCGAAAGGCTCTCATCACTGGCGATGTCAATTATCAACAACTTTATTGGCGAGTTGTCGATCTCCTTCAACTTGTCAATTGTTTTGTGCATTGATCCCTAAACTCTATCTTCATCGGCTAAGCCAGTCACTCATAGATAATAATTAAAATTTGGTATTTCTTTGTTGGCTAAGGCTCAGAAAACGAAGGGAATCATTCTAAGGGACGGATTGAAGATGCTCAGCTAAAATCACGATGGGTTTCAAGCCAGTTGTCTTTCCATCCAACTTTGGTTGCACTTTGCAGTCTGTCGCATAAATTTTGATCTCACAATATGCAATATGAGGCGGATCTCCTTAATTAGAATGGTTTGTGAAAAGGGACGTACCGTTGACTTAGTTAAGCTTCCGAAGACGAAGCGGGGATCATTTGTAAGGACCAAGTGGCCCTAAAATGCCTACACCCATGTTAATGGTAAAATGTCAAATCACCATATCGACTCTTCCAGTAAACTTGAAATTAGGACTAGAGCATAAAAGTCCTTACTTATGAATATTAATTTTACGATGATAATTTAACAATTGAGTTGTTTGATCTAAGTAATCAAAGAACTATTAATTTTATAACGTTAATTTGACGTATAAGACTGAGCTCCGTCATCGCCAATATCTTGGGCGACCCTTGAGAATTACGGACCCATGTGACTTGGTAATTACTCAGTATTATTAATAGCTTTAAGGTGGGGAGACTGTCACAAGCGCTGCAGATCATGCGATTTTCAATCGATGCCCATTACTGTAATTGTTATTTTAAACGAAATATAACCACTGGGATTCGCTCAAGTGGCCACCCTTCCAACATGGAAGGGGGAGGTGAGGCGTACAAATCCCCACCTTCTCAGGGAGATGGGGTGGGGACGCGTAAGTTTCATGAGTGGGTTTCGACTCCCACGCCCTGCAAGAGGCAGGGCAAAAGTCTGAAAGTAAGTGTAGAATAGGAATAGAGTAGGACTGACAAAAAAAAAATGAAATATATGTACGCTTCTAAAAATCCCCTGAAAATAGGAAAAAGGTCAGATTCATGAGAGAGCCCCCAAAGACCAAGCGATTCGACTATGCCATTTTGTTTGGGGGCAGTTCAATGGGCATAAAGTGGGAATGTCCTGCGAGAAAGAGAGCATAGGTATTCACATCACTGTTCATACTCATTTCTATCCAGCCCCTGCCTTTCTTTTAATACTTACAAACCCACGTTCAAATTCTTGCTCCCTATAAATACCACGACAACATTGCCATCTTCTCAATCTTCCATCGAACAGCTCTAAGAGAGAGAGAGAGAGAGAGAGAGAGAGAGAGAGAGTGTGGCGGCCCTGGTGCTGGCAGTGGATCTGCTTATTGGCAATGGAGTCTCTTTCTCCCAACCATGTGCCCAGCAGCCTCCAAGGTTGAGTCCCACAATTTCATGGCCAACGAAGGCCACAACTACGATGAAACATGGGACTCAGCTACTGTAGGAGATGATGATAGCGTGTCCACTGGAGGCCACAAGGTCGTCTTTCCATTCAGTATAAGCTTTGCCGCTGCTCAAGATGCCCGTGACAACAAAGTGCTCCTGTGGGGAGTCCATGGCAAAGGCCAAGGATCGGAACTCGATCCGTTTACAGGAGAGCACGAGAATGGGAACGGAATGTTTTTGACGTGGAAGGACATGTGGGTGACGGTGCCGGACCGGAGAAATGGGACACATCGCATATTGCAGGAGCCCACTGGGTATGCCGGGCCGGGTCGGATGCTGGCGATCATGGGTCCTTCTGGCTGTGGCAATTCGACTCTGCTCAATGCCCTAGGTGGCGCGTATCGAATAATTCTCTATTTCTACAAAATGTAAACTTTCAGGAAATTAATGATAGATTAAGGTGCTGTTTGGTAACCATCCCAACGGTTAGAATAAGGTGCTGTTTGGTAACCATCCCAACAGTAACTGATTCTGATTTTTTGTTCCCGGGAACAAATTTTGAGCAAAATCAAGAATTAAAAAAAAGTTGATTCTTGTTCCAGGAACAAATCTGGGAATCAAGTCTTCTTCCATTTTCTCTTCTTCTTCTCCTTCTCTTCTCTTCTTCTTTATCTACCGCCGCCGTCGCCACTGTCCGTCGGTCGCTGGCAACCGGTCTGGCAAGCTCGCTGGAGGCTCGCCAGGCTAGGGTGAGGTCCGGCGAGCTTGCCGGAGGCAAGCCCAGCCTCACCGGTGGCCAAGTGGGCCTCGCCGAGGCTAGGCAAGCCTTGTGACACCTAGCCCTGCCGGTGGCCAAGCGAGGCTGGGCGAGCCTTACCGATGGCCACTCGAGCCTTGCCTAGCCCTGGCAAGGCTCACCAAGCCCCGCCGGTGGCCAGGCAGGCCGAGCCTTGGCGGGGCTGGGCGAGCCTCGCCTAGCTGCCGGTGAGGCTCAATCAATGAGGGCTAGCGATGCTCTGGTGAGGTTGCCAGCCCTCTCGCGTCGGCGCGCCGGACCGGCAACCGGCCACAAGAAGAAGAAGAAGAACAAGAACAAGAATAGGACTAAAAGGAAAAAAAGAAAAGTAAAAAAATTATTTAAAAATTAAAAGAAATTGATTTTGAACAAAATCAATAAGCACGATATCAAACACAATTCTATTCCAGAATCAGAAATTTTGGACAGTTACCAAACGGCTTAAAATGCTTAGAAATTGTTCTCGGAAAAAATAATAAAAAAGAATCATTTATGATCAGAATCTGTTCCCAGAATAGAATCGTTACCAAACGCGCCCTAAGACGCCGCGGATCTTGGGTTAGAAAACAAACAAAAATCTAACAAATAAGAGCAGGACTCGAGTATTTTAAAGAAAAAAATTAATGCTTAGGGTAAATACCTTTTCAACCATCTGTTTACAGGTTCTTTTCCTCGTGGACATCATGGATTAGAAAACAAACAATAATATATAAGTAACAAAAGCAGAAGAACGCAAATGTTGCGTAGTGACTGGAGGCAGGTCGACTTATTCGAAAGCCAAATTAAGTTAATTGACCCGCTGGTCACGTCTTATCAGTCATCTCCAATTTGTCACCAAGTTCAGTAGCAAGTGTCCAAGACATCCGAAAAGGTATGAAATTTTATTATTATGTGGATTGGAAACTTAAAATTTATCACAAATCTGAGAGTTTCGATAAGTTGCGTGTTTCTGTTAGAATTTTGGAGGAAATTTGGAAAGAAAGTGAAGTCGAGCGAGCTTCGTTACCCACTGAATTAGAATTTTGGAGGAAATTTGGAAAGAAATGGAAGTCAGACCAGCTTCGTTACACACAGCCTTGTCATACCTAAGCGATCGTTCGTGAACATGTATCCCGACTTGGGGTATCACTGGCTTCGTTTAGCAATCTACGTTGCATTGTCTGTGTTGGGACTATTTTCCACGACATCGATCCACCTAAGGTTCAATTCAAGTAAGCTCCACTAGTGTGACAAACTCAGTGAAGAATGAGATTTATAAGTTTTCTGCACATTCTATTTACCAAGTTTATTAATTTCTACGAATTTGCAGGCAAGAGGTTCGATGCTAATGTTCGTTGTGGCATTTCTTGCTTTTTATGGCAATCGGCGGATTCCCCTCCTTTGTTGAGGACATAAAGGTACTTCACTTAATTTCCCCTTTTTTTTATTTTTTTTATTTTTATTTTTATTTTTATTTTTATGCTCCGATTGCTTTTCACTGTGCCAAAGTAATAAGATTCCTGCATTTTCATTTTACCAGGTCTTGGGGCGAGAGATATTGAATGAGCACTATGGTGTAGCCGCGTTCCATGTAGGTAGTACATTTTCATCGGGAAAAGTGCCAAAAAAGTCCTAAACCTTTTGTCTTTGTGCCGATTTAGTCTTAAACATTTTTTTTGTGTCGATTTAGTCCTAAACTTTTTTATATTGTGCCAATTCATTCCTTTTAGGCTAATTTTAGCCTGATTTTACTGATTGGACACCGGCCGGCTGACGTGGATAACTTTTAATAATATTTTAATATTTTAAATTTTTTTTTCTTCTCTTCTTCTTCCTCCATTTGGTTGCCGGACCTTGGCGACCGGTCGACCTCATCGGCCACCTCGCCCACCTGGCGCGAGGCCGCACTAGAGGCCTAGACGATGAGGCTCTCCCTCACCGGATCTAGCGAGAGTCAAGCCTCGCCCATGGCCAATGAGGGCAAGCCCCACCAACTCAGCCCGAGGAGGCGGCCTGGGGGGCAGCGAGGAGGCCAGGGTGAGGGTACAAGGCCTGCTGCATCATCGCCTACTGCCTCGGCCTCTACTGCTGCTGCAGCTGCATCTTCCTCTAGCTCAAGCTACCGCATCGGATTTAGGGCTCGAGGTTGAAGACGAAGAAGAAGAAGAAGAAATGAAGAACGAAGAAAATCACGAAGGACAAAAAGAAGAGAAAACAAAGATGAAGAACAAGATGAAACCCTTGGAGGAGAGGGCGCCTATGGAGATGAGATTACAGAGCGACGTTGAGAAGGAGAGAGAGGGAGAGAGACTCAACCCTCGCCGGATCCAGCGAGGTGGCCGGCGAGGTTGACCTCAACCTCACCGGCCGTCGCCTCTGACCGGTCGCCGAGGTCTGACAATCGACTAGAGGAAGAAGAGGAGAAGAAAAAAAGAAAAAAAGAAAAAGAAAAAGAAATCTAAAATAGTAAAATATTATTAAAATTTCTTACGTTAGCACCGATTAAGCCACGTCGGCCAGCCAAAGGTCCATTCAGCAAAATTTGGCCAAAATTGGCCGGAAATGACTAAATTGGCACAACGTAAAAATATTTAGGACTAAATTGGCACAAAGACAAAATGTTTAGGATTTTTTTGGCACTTTTCCCCACTTTCGTCCATCCCTTATCTACTAATCATCTCTCTTGTCCCGGGAGCCATAACTTATTACTTGGTTGGCCTCCAAAAGAGTTTTGGGCACTTTGCATACTTCACTCCATTGCTCTTTGCATGCATGTTGCTAGTCAAGAGCTTGATGATGATCGTCGCAAGTATAGTTCCCGACTTCTTCATGGGAATTATAACTAGTGCCGGAATTCAAGGTGTGATGATGCTAAATGGAGGGTTTTTCAAGTTGCTAAATGATATCCTCAAGCTATTCTGGAGATATCCCATGTATTACATCTCTTTCCATAAGTATGTCAATCTAGGTTTCTTCAAGAATGAGTTCAAAGGGTAAATGTTTCCTGACCAGACGGGAGGATCACCTGCAATAGGTGGTGAAGAAATCTTGAGAAGTTATTGGCAAGTGGAAATGGACTATTCTAAATGGGTGGATCTTGCTATCTTGCCTGGAATGTTGGTTGTTAACAGGCTAATGGTCCTTGAAATAATAAAGGCTGTGGAGAAGATGAAGCCACTAGTGAAAAACTTAAGGGCTAAATCTCTTAAACGTCCTAAACTTGTTGTGAAGAATTTGTCAACGCCAAAATAATACAGGGAGCTAGGGTTAGTTATGTGATGGTGTGAAATTTGGTGTGTTTAGCTTCAATTGTTGTTGAAGTAAATACATCTCCTTGTATGGATAATAATGAACTCTCTTAAATCATGTGTATGAAATGTTTGCTTTTATGCTTGAGCGCAAAGACATTTTAAATGAGATTGTATCACACAATGCTTAACCAACAATCTCCCTATCTCACAAAGGAACTCTTAAGAACTATACCGCAATATTCTCTAACTTAGACACTCATCTTTTGGATGCACTTCATGAGAACGCACAGTTGATAGTTGCTCACTTATGGGCAAAAATCCAATTTCCTTTATTGGCTCAAATGGAGACATATTCTCAACATGATACTTTAAAATTTTGACAATCAAAGCTATCATTTTCATTAAAATGATCGGAACAATTGCCTCAAGGACATTTGTTGAATGTTCAAATAGGAAAATTTGTTATCTTAAATACACTATCCCTTTCTTGCTACATATGATGAATACATTCAGAAATCAAGACATTTCCTTATTAAGTATCCTTAATAATTGCTTTGAGAGCATTGGTTGGCAAGACCACAAGAAATGGCTTACTAGAGAATAAAAGTTAGTTGGCAGTAGTTGGCAGCACTATTTTCACCCTCTATATAACAAAATCTACCCAATTTTCATCAACAAGACAAAATTACCCTCTATCATTCAATTGCAATTTAGATTTTGTGTTCTCAAATTTATTTACTTTCCTTTGTAGTTTTTTTTTTTTAATATCTATGTAGGGTCTACTTACTATACATAGGAATTTCATATGTTTATTTTTTTATTGTAGATTTCCCATTAATATTAAAAGCACTATTTTTATTTTTTTTTAGAATTACTTCCATAAAAATTTATTTTGTTGAAAAGAGATTTTCAAAAACCTAGTTCTTTTCCACATTATTGATCATATATTATGGATAAATTGTTAAGTAGATGACATTTAATTATATCAGAACATTATATAAAGTAAGAACTTTTTTGGAAATGCCAGTGAAATGTCATTATTTTGATTTGACAAAATTAATATAAAAAAATCAAGACACCTTATTATGCATAATGTTTTTAGTGCACTCCTATATATTCCTATAATTCCTTAGATGCTCTACATAAAAAATCTCTCACCCGTATAATAAGGAAAAAAAGATAAATTCTTTTATGTAGTAAATAAAGAGACTTGATATGTGTTCTAGACTAATAAAATTACTAAAAATTTCACCAAAAAAGTGAGCTCTTGAGATAAGAGAGACAAAAAATAGACAAGTTGTTAAGATCAATGATGAAACAAAAAAAGCTTTCCAATTTTGTACTATATTAAAAAATATTTTTTTCCCTACGACTAGCAAGATGATTTTACACGGAGTATTTAAAATGTTATAAGAATATCTAAGAATGCTTTTTTCTATAATAAGCTAAAAAATAAAGTATGTGAAATATGTAATAAAACTATCATAAATAGAAAAAAGAAGGAGTCCGGTCATATGGTCTAGTCTTTTTAATGTGAGTAAGGGTGGACTTAGTCATTTAGTGGGATGAAAATAGTGCTGCAAAAAGTGGGCTAAATTCTATAAAATAATGGCTAACACATGCAATCCGAGTTTGTCCAAACAGTTAAATATATAACAATATAGTCCACAACAAAGAGGGCTGTTCATGAACAAGTTGGCTCATCAAATTTGGAATTTGACAGGGCCAAAACGATCTTTGAAAGACAAATCTATCTTTACTGTGATCTTGAAAATGGTTTAGGTTGTCTTCTTTATCACACTGAAAGGTTGAGGAATACGTGAATTTTTTAGTATTGCGTGACTGTGATCCAAGTTGAAGTGATCTATGAGCTATACCGAGAGAAGCCATCTAATAAATAAAAAAGTGTGAATTTCCCACAATAGTAGTCCATGATTGTAAAAGATAATTATTTAGTTTCTTTTCCTCTGCTGACAAAACGTTTGTTTAATCAACTACTTGACTATGGCCGTTGATTCATGATTACTCAAAAGGGCCTCTCCCAATCAATGTGAGAATTAAGACGTCGCAAACTCTCCCACTTAAATAATTGGCATCCTCATTAGGGTTGAGTTGTATCACCTGGTGATACCCCCTCTATTTGATTGTTCGGTCCAGTCATTTGTTGCATCTTGTCTGAGCCCTCACACACAAGCAATCGCTCCCTATCTTTGTCGGATCAAATATGAGTGTAGTTTGTCCACAACCAAGCCTTTATTGGAGATGGTCCAGCTCTGATACTATCTGTAAAAGCTCAGCTCATTCCACATGAGCCAACTAATCTAAGCAAACACAAAAGGTAGTGGTCATTCGAGGGTGAGTGCTAATTTATAAATCAATGAAAATGACATCTTTCAACCAATGTATGGGCTCTTGATTAAATATAGAAAGGAGAGAGATGTACTGAGGACCGAGTTGACGCTAGCAAAATGTTAACAATGCCATACAATCTAAGTGAGCATTACACGATTCAAGTTCCTTTTATTTTCTACCAAGCAAGTGCTGGCAAAAATAAACAAGTGCTAAGAAGAAAATTTTCTTTCAAATAAACCAAGGCCTACACTACTATCTTGACCAAGCCTAGTAGAGGAAGGGCACAAAAAACAACTTATCAATTTAACGGGACATTTATTGGCTAATGTTGGTACTCATTTTTACCACATACTTTTCTAGGTAAGTTTGACATTGAATGTCGGTACACCCTTTTAGTTAGAGAAGTGTAATTTAGTGAAGCCAGCTTTGACTACATTTTGATTAGAGCCATTAATATTTAGAATTAGCATATCCAGAAAATTAATTGCTTCCTCGTACAGGAAATTTCACAAATTGATAAGAAGTAAATGCATGGGGCTAAGGACTTAGATCTACCCGTGAAAACAATGCTAGAAGTTATTAGAAAGTCCAACCTATAATCTTAAGTTGGTAAATTAGAATGGATCACGAGAAGAGACCCAATGTGAGCTTGGTTAAGGATTCGGAAATGAACAGGTGATCTTTTGTAAGGATCAACAAGGTCCAAAATACATTTGGTACAATAGGGATCCTCAACAATGGCTGGATTCACAATCTGTACTTCATCCGAACTGTCTTGAGTTTGAAAGATCAAATGGGGGTTTAGAATAATGCTCTTTGCTCCTATGTTATTGAGATATGTTTCCCATACAAACCCATTCAACGTTTCTGTATGATCAAGCATAATGTACATTATTATCCATGGAAGAGATTTATTAATTCATCTACAATTTAAGATAAACACACCAGTTTACCACTGAAAATAAAGTAACCCTAACTTGCTGCCATATTAAGGCTTTGAAGAAGGGTTCTCCATGACATGTTTGGGATGTCCAGGAGATTTAGCCCTAAAGTTTTTCACCAACGGCTTCATCTTCTCCGCCGCCTTTATTATTCCAAGGAACATGAGCCTGTAAACAACCACCATGCCAAGCAAGATAGCAAGATCCACCCATTTAGAGTAGCCCATCTCCACTTGCCAATAGTTTCTCAAGATTTCTTCACCACTGATCGTTGGTGACCCTCCCATCTGGTTGGGAAATATTAACCCTTCAAACTCATTCTTGAAGAAACCTTGGTTGGCATACTTATGGAAGGAGATGTAATACATGGGATATCTCCAAAATGGCTTGGGGAGATCATCTGGCAACCTGAAAAACCCTCCATTTAGCATCATCACACCTTGAATTCCGGCACCGGTTATGATCCCCATGAGGAAGTCGGGGACTACACTTGCGACGATCATCATTAGGCTCTCGACTAGTAACATGCACGCGAAGAGGACCAAAGCGAAGTACACAAAGTGCTCGAAACTCTTTTGGAGGCCAACCAAGTAATAAGCTATGGCACCTGGGATAAGAGAGATGATTAGCAGATAGGGGATGGACGAAAATGTATTGCCTACCACGAACGCGGCTACACCATAATGCCCATTCAATCTCTCTCGCCCAAAAACCTGGTAAAATGAAAATGTAGGATTCTCATGACTTTGGTACAATGAAAAGCAATCGGAGCATCAACATAAAAGAAAAGAAAAAAGGAAGATTAAAAGAAATACCTTCATGTCCTCAACAAAGGAGGGGAATCCGCCGATTGCCATAAAAGTAAGAAATGCCGCAACGAACATTAGCATAGAACCTCTTGCCTGAAAATTCGTTAAAATTATGAAACTGGGTCAATGCAATGTGCAATAACTTTAAATCTCATTCTTCATTGATTTGATCACTGGATTATTTGTAACACACCGTCAAGCTAGAGAGCTTACCTGAATTGAGCCATAGGTGAATCCAATGTCATAGAAGATAGTCCCAACACACAGACACAATGCAATGTAGATTGCTAAACGAAGCCAGTAATACCCCAAGTCACGATACATGTTCACGAACGATCGCTTGGTTAGAACGAGGCTCTGGGTAAGGAAGCTTGCTTGACTCCCATGTCTTTCCAAATTTCCTCCAACATTCTAATGGAAACACACAAGTTATCGAAACTCTCAGATTCTTATATTTTATAAGTTTCCAATTGACATAATATCAAAATTGCGGAAAAAGTACCAAAATAGTCATAAACCTCTTGTATCGGTACCGATTCAGTCCTAAACTTTTTAATTTTACCAATTTAGTCCTAAACATTTTCACATTAGTACCAATTCATTCCATCCAACTAATTTAAGCTGGAAATTGATGACGTGGCCACCGGCGGTCTTATGTGGCACCACGTGGACAAATTTAATAATTTTTTATATTTTTTTTCAGATTTTTTAAATTATTTTTTTCTTTTTTTCCTTTTTTTCTCTTTTTTTTTCTCCTTAACCCTTGGCCGGCGAGGTTGCCAGCCAGTCGACCATTGCCGGCTATAGGCCGATCGGGGCAAGGGGCCCCGTGCCCTCGCCGGCCACTAGCGAGCGAGGGCGTCGACCCCCACCCAAATCCAGGACGAGGGCCAAAACCCTCGCCCGTTGGCCAGCGAGGGCCCCAGACACCCTCGTTGGCCACGGGTGAGGGCGCGGTAGCCCTCGCTCGTGGCGTGCGAGGGCATGGCGGCCCTCGTCGGCCACGGTGAGGGCTGCCACACCTTTGCCGGCCAACGGATGAGGGTTTCAGCCCTCGCCTAGATCCGGGCGGGGGCGATGCCTCGCTTGGGCCGATGAGGGCGCGGGGCCCCTCGTCCCGACCAGCCCGTGGCTGGTGATGGTCGGCCGGCCAATGACCTCGCCGGCCAAGGGTTAAAGGGAAAAGAAAAAAAAAAAAAGAGATAAAAAAGAGATAAAAAAAAAGGAAAAAAAGAAAAAATAATTTTAAAAATCTAAAAAAAATAAAATCAACAGTTATAAAATTTGTCTACGTGGCGCCACATAAGACCGCCGGCGGCCACGTCAGCAATTTCCGGCTTAAATTAGCCGGATGGACTGAATTGGTACCAATGTAAAAAGGTTTAGGACTAAATTGGTTCAATTAAAAAGTTTAGGATTGAATTGGTACCGATATAAAAGGTTTATGACTATTTTGGTACTTTTCCCTCGAAATTGCATACCTTTCCGGATATCTTGGACACTTGCTGCTGAACTTCGTGACACATCAGAGATGACAAATAAGATTTGACCAGAGTGTCAATGGCCTTTTCGGCATTCATGCCATTGCTTCCTTGTTCGATGTCCTGACAAGAAATTTTTGTCATCGGGTCCATGAAATTTCCTTTGTTTCTTGAAATTACGGTCGAACAAATCAAGTTTCAGTTGCATGGCTTACCGCGTCAAAGTCCTGGTTAATCGTCCTGAGGTAGTGATCAGACGGATTTCTAAGAGTTGGACATGGGAAACCATTTGATGCAAAAAACTGCAACAAAAAAAAGATGGTTAAGAAAATGTTCATTGCTTGCAACAAGCAAATATTTATAACTTAGTAGTCCTTAGTAGTCCAATATCACAAGCACCTGTTCTGCCCCTGATCTAAGGCCAAAATAGACTGTTTTCCCAGAAGAAAGAAGGCAGAGATTGTGGAAAAGCTCAAAGACTTCACTGCTAGGCTGATGAATCGAGGCAATCACTGTCCTCTGGTCATGACTGGCTAGCTTGGCAATGCGGTTCATCACATGGTATGACGCAGCGCTGTCGAGGCCGCTGGTTGGCTCGTCAAGGAAGAGTAGCATCGGGCGCGTCAGGATCTCCATGCAAATGCTCACTCTCCTTTTTTGGCCACCACTGAGGCCTTTGGCGCTCCCCCCACCTATCCTAGTATCTCTCGCATCTTGCAGTCCCATCTCTCTAATCGTTGCCTCAGCTCGCTCCTTCTTCTCTGAATTCGACATGGATTCTGGCAATTGGAGCTGAGCGGAGTAGTACACCGCTTCTCTCACCGTTAAAGTTGTTATCAGTGTGTCATCCTGAGTGACATAAGCCTATAACAAAACCAAAACGAAAAATAAATAAAGTGAAAATTTACTACGAAGAACGATTTGTATAAACTACGATTTGGCTAGGAAATCTGCACATTGAAATTCAACTCAGCGCTACATCTATCAGCTAGGCTTACCGAAGTTCCGAAAGAAAGTGGTTGTTTGCGACCATTAATTAAGATCTCTCCTGTCTGTTGAGTGCTTGAACTTAGTCTCCTGCAAAAAGTTGCTTCTTAAGAAAAAGGAAACGGTGGAAACCGAGAGTAAATATGAAAAAATTAATAAATGTTATTTAAAGGTTACTGATATGTTAGTTCCTTCGTCGATTGTTCTCCTCGAAAACAAATTAATCTACTTCTAAATGATTAACTGCTTGAATGTGAGGTAAAAAAGCAAATTCGATTAAATCTATTCAGCTGCATCACAGGTGAATATGCAACAACAATCCATGAGGGCATACTAAGAATGAAACTTAAGTTCCCACTCATGACCCTCGTAGCAAGCTACAGCGAGGAAGAAGTGTAGAATAATTAGCTCAAAAAGATCGCCATTGTATAACCATACATCAACTGCCGCCGCTTCCCATATTGGGTAGACATATTGTGATTGGAAAGGTTATAACAGCAAAAGCCATTGGAATCTTTCCTTTTGTAAATTGGATAAATCCGTTTCCGACATGTGTTCACTGGGAAATCCATGTCATTTCATTGACATTCGATGTTGGTTGCCGGGACGTGGGAATAGCTGGGACCGTTGCCACACGTGGGGATTGATCCGATGTCATGGATGTCCGACCTCGACAACATATAATCAAGAAAAAGCTGTCGAAAGGGTACAGCCGTCATATCACTGGTTGACTCCGTTAGAGATAATTAGGATGATTATCTAGGATGTTTTCCTATATTTAAGATAATTAGAATAATTATGTTTGTTTTTAGTATCTCTTTTTGTTGGTTTTCTATATCTTTCAAGTTGGTGTGATATCTCCTTTGATTGTGCATATCTTAATTAAAATATGTTACTTTTAATAGTATCTTATAAGGCCTATAAATAAGCTGATGTACTCCTCATTAACATATATCAAATTATACAAAAATTCATCAAATCTATCTTCAGCTTTATTGTTCTCAACTTAGTATCAAAGCCCAGATTAACAAGAAGTTTGGACCCAATAGTCCCCCAATAGTCACATGGGAGAGTTATGCATTGTTGCACCTCCGACCTAAGCTCGATGTGTGAAAGGGATATTGTTGATGTTATCCAACATCGGTTGTAAAGAGGGCCGGTGGTCGATTCATAAGTGTGAGGAATTATCTCACCTCTTGAACTAGCTTTTTAGGTGAGGGAGGCCCACGACAGTAACTTTTCCCTCAACAAAGCCTAGTTTATTGTGCTTGTTGTAACCATGGCAGCTTCGTGCTTGATGATAGGGATGATTTTACTGGGATGCGCACTAGGTTGCTTGATGCTATGACGCTAGATTTTATTGTATAGGCGACGTTGCTCAATTATTGTTTCACAAGCCAGTCGCATAGACCTCTTGTTATTTCCCCTCTAATTCTCGACCTTTTGTTTGTCATTTCGAGAAGCCGACACCATAACCAAACTCAACAACCTCAGACAAGCCAAATCTAGAAGACTATCTCACACATTCCCCCACCATGGATCAACAACCCTGATGCTCCGCGGAGTCATTAGATAAATAGGTTTTCGTGGCACTGAGTGACATTAATTCCAATTGTTAATTAGGATATTTTCCTATATTTAAGATAATTAGAATATTTCTGTTGGTTTTTTGTATATCTTTATGGTTGGTTTTTATCTCTCAAGATTGCGCGATCTCTTTTTATTGTGCATATCTTGATTGATATATGTTACCTTTAATAGTATCTCATAAAACTTATAAATAGGCTAATATACTCCTCATTAACATATATCAAATTATACAGAAATTTCTCAAATCTATCTTCCGCATTATTATTCTTGACTAACACCTCCATGAGAGAGAAGGTGGGACAAGATTCATTGACTTTTCCTTTGTTCTTTTTAGTGACTATGAAATATTTGCGTTCGCTTTCGTTTATTTATTATTTGTTTGTTTGTTTTCTAAGCCAGGATGTCCGGCGTCTTAATTTATCATGAAAATTAATATAATTTAAAGGACTGAAAGATTTATATCTGTATTTTATAAAGTGAGAGCGTGACGTGTGGACAGTTTGCGGACAAGATCTACATTTGTATATAGAAATGGCTGCTTACCAGTCAATTTAGTTGGAATTTTCTCATAGAATCTAGGAGGTTAGATCTCATTTTGAGCTTGCTTTACTTGTAGCATATTAAAACATGAAAAAGGACATAAATCACCTACCCATCTATATAGAAAGAGAGATTTATTCGAAACGGTACCTCCAAGGGCATCGAGAAGAGTTGACTTGCCACTGCCCGAAGGACCCATGACGGCCAGCATCCGGCCCGGCTTGGCATAACCGATCAGCCCCTGCAATATGGGATGTGTCCCGTTCCTCCGGTCCAGCACCGTCACCCACAAGTCCTTCCATGTCAAGACCATCCCGTTCCCGTTCTCGTGTGCTCCTGTAGCCTGGTCAGGTCGAGATCCTTCGCCTCCGCCATGGACTTCCCATGGGGGCACTTCGTGGTCACGGGCATCTCGAGTATCGGCTTCCCCAATACTGAATGGAAAGATGACGTCGTGGCTTCGGGCGGACACACCATCATCCTCTTCTTCGTGAACGTCGTCGGCTTTCTCGGGAGGCAGCAATGAGATTGTCTGAGGCGGGCTCGGACTCCACCTGGGAACATTGATGGGAGAAGGAGACTCCATTGAAAGGAGGAAAATTCGTTGCCGCCGCAGCCCCTTTCTTCTCTCTCTTTTCCTAGAGCTGTTGGATTGAGGATTAAGAATATGGCGATGCCGTTGTGGTATTTATAGGGAGCTAAGAATTCGAACGTGGGTTTTGAAACGGTTTAAAGAAAGGGGGCAGATGGTGGATGGAAAGGAGCGTGAACGGTGATGGGAATATCCACTTTATGCTCTGGCTTTCCTTTTTGGACTTAACAACTTTATAACCAATGAATAGCCCCCAAACAAAATGGTGAATTGGGAATCACCTGGTCTCTGGCGGCTTTCTCACGGATAGTACCTTCCTCCTAGATTTAGCGATTTTCTAAACGCGAACAAACATCTGATTTTTTATTTTTTTAATAGCTATTGCGATAGTCAGCACCAATTGGCAACTGACTAATCTACAATAGTTGTGACGGTCCTTCCATCCCAGCCATGTAATACTTTGCTAATATCCAAGCTATACATTGCTTATATTCAAGTGATAGATGTATCTAGCTTCCTAGATATATTCAACTGTTTTTCTTGAAATACTTTGATTACAATAATTAGGTTTTGTAGACTTAACACCTTGACATATCCAAGATTATATGTGCTCCACATAGCTTATTTAAGACAATTAGAAAATTTTCACTTATCATATCAAAATTCTTTTTCAACTTGAAATATAAATGATTTATGCAATTATTAATATCGATGTAAATCATGAATAGTTCTGTCAATTTCAAAATGATAAAGAAGGTTGCTTGCATACAATGGATAATTCCAGTCATTTTCACAATCATGCTTTTGTTCATATACTTTAACTTGCACTTTGATAATATCCACCAAAAGCCATTCTCTTTTACGTCGTGGCCTTTGTTTTGTCCATATGACTTGCAACTTACTTGCTTCCGTAAGCCGTGACGAGAACATCAGTATGTTCTTGCCCGTCTACATCTGAACGAAGTGCCGAACGAATCTCACTTAGGCACTACTTATGACAAAGCAAAAAAGTCAAGACTTGCCTTGTCGTGTAACATCATCGGTTTAGTCTTTTGTCCCCTCAAGAAATAATGGTTGGGCAAATTTAAAAGAAGCAATCGATTCCAAGCTTGACCGGTTAGTGAGGTGCGTCTCTATCCTAGAAAGGTGTGGACAGGCTGGAGTCAAGACACGATTGTATTCCTCATCGCTCTGTTGCCGTTAGATGTGCTGAAAAAGATGATCATCATTACCTAATTTAGCCGGAGCCTCACATCGGTGACAGCTAAAATTGCAGAAGTAACACATGTCTGTTCAGCATTCAAATGGGTAATTGGCTATTGATGAACAATGGAGTGAGAACTTAAACTCCATGGTCTAATCGACTTCCTAATATAACCGAAACTATGTCCTGGATTTGCTTCTCGTTCGTCGTAACTTATTGAATGAGTCCGTGAGGAGGTCAATGTTTCCGACTCCCTTGATCTCTAGGTGGGGATGGTCTTCGCTCCTCCGAACTGAAGAAAGAAACTGTCCGAACGAACCCCGGCCTTAACGTCGACGTTCAAGATTGCAGCGCGAAATGCGCAAACGTTGGAGGTATGAGTAAAGTTAGTATCATTCATTTGCGTCAGTTGTGTAACACATGAACGAAATTCATCAATCCCATGGATAGATTGGGGGGGCTTGGGAGTTGGGCCGTTCAGTAAAACATTATCCGAACACTTCAGAAAATGGTCTGAGGAATAGGCCTGATCATTGAGTCTAAGATCCAAAACCCATATTTTGCGAGCATTATAAAGGAAAGTATTTTTCATAAACATCATTTTTAAAAAATTAATTTTTACTTCTTCGGTAATTTAAAGAGAGTGATTTTCTTTTTACTAGAGGAGGATGTCGTGTTTCCCAATCTAAGTTTATTGCTTTTTAGTCATGAAAAACGTTTTCTTGTTAGTTGATTGGTTTTCCGTAATTTACTCAATAGAAAGTCGTGACACAATCTAAACGGATCCCGATTTGAACATATAAGATAAATACGCAATAATACTTCAGTAGGTAGAGTGAATTGAAGATTTACAGCAGGTAAACCATGATGCATGCATGATGTCCCCTACCATCAGCTGAGGACGCGAGTCGGGAGCTCTATCCGGCACATGGCACCACATGTCCTCCGCGGTCGTGAGGCGGGCACGTAGCTTTCCTCCGGTCCACCCACCTCCCAAGTCAAATATGGAGATATAGGTCGAAACGGGACCGTCGGTGCTGATGTGCACAACTTTTAATAATATTTTAATATTTTTAAATTTTTTATTCGTTATCTTTTTTCTTTTTTTCTTTTTTTCTCTTCTCTCCTCCTTCCTTCGGCCGCTAGCCGAACCATAGCGACCGGCGAGGTCAACCTCGCCGGACCTTGCCGACCACCTCGCCAGTGGTCGCGAGGGTGGCCTCGCGCTGGGCAATGAGGCTCGCCCTCGCCAAATCTAGCAAGGGTTGAGCCTCACTCATGGCCGGCAAGGCTCAACCTCACCCGATTTGGCGAGGGCGAGCCTCGTTGGCACCGCCCGGCCGCACCGGCGAGGTCGAGCCTTGCCGGCCATGGGTGAGGCTCGATCCTTGCCAGCTCGACAGGAGGCCGAAAATCCGGGCTCACCGAAAATTCTTCAAAAAATGAGTCGACGTCCTAAAAATAAATCATGACATGCCAGAACTTTTGATTTCTAAAACCGAGTTCAATTTCGTGGTTAACTTCAATTGGACGCGATTTTAGTGTGACATAACCTACCGGGTAGCTTTTAAGAATTTTATCATATTTGACCCGTGGTCGATTATTTTCAATCCACATTGTGCATCTTTGACTCATCGGCAACTTTCAGTTGTCGTAAAAATCTCAATGTTTCAATTACGAGCACCGGAAAAAGATTCGACAGAAAAATCGGTTTAATGCCGTTCAACACGAATTTTGCAATCACGTAGAATCACCCACACTTTAATTACATGCCTTTGTGGAATCGACCTATCTCCGGTCTCTAATTGATTTTAATGGTGCTATATCGACCCTTGCCAATTAGCACCGTTGAGCAGTCGATTTCTGGTCGAATTCTCAAGTCGGTCACATTTATATCCATTATCCCGTGAGTGATTAGCTCAGAGAAAAAGGACCATTGGTACGTTGATGAAAAGCCCATTTCATAAAGTCGGGACAAGGCTGAAAATCAGAATGTCACAGGTACCTTATCGAATAAATCTATCTTTCTACAATAATTCAGCATGTCATAAATGCGCTTTTCAATTGCCATTATTCTATAGGTAAAGCAAGCTCAAAACAAGTTGACCTCTAGATGTTATTAGAAAGTTTTTATTTTGGCTAGTGAAATGTACGATAGCTGAACATGTTTTTATATAACGGACAAATTCATAGTTTAATAATGTAGATCTTATAAGCAAAATTGTCTAAATATTACTCTATTACACATTATAAAATATAAATATAAATCCCCACTTCTCTAATTATTTATATTGTAATTGCCCCGAGTTATTGAAACCTTAAAATATCTTCTCTTTGGTTAGTATTTAAATTTCCTTTTTGCACTTTTTCATGGATACGTGAATGCTCCTTCATTTGTCAAGCCTAAGGAAACAAAATCTTATTAGTAAAATTAGTAGACATGCGTGACAAATTATATATATTTATTTCGAAATAAATGGAATGAAGTAACTCGACCTTCGAGAAAATATAAGAAGCCAACCAGAGTTAGCTACAATCTTTTGTGATCCAACTTTATAGAATAATCTTTGTGTCATGGTATTATTCTTCTGTCCTAGCGACTGATTTGGTAAGTGTGTAAGCCTTTCTATATGCCCAAGGACCAAGGGTTATTCCTTGCTCTATCACACAGATGAAGACTTAGATAAGGAAAGGAAATCTTTATGATAAATCAGGACGCTGGAGACCTTGGACTAGAAAACAATTGATAATAAACAAATGGGCAAATACCACAACGAATCCTAAATCGGTGCATCCGTACCACATTTATATTAAATTAATTTTATATTGCAAATTATTTGAAATTCATACACCTATGACAAATCTATCAAAATCTTAGAGCGAAATTAGGGATTTTAGTAGATTTTCAAAACATGAGGGAGCTCTTAGGTCAAAATTGTTTTATCACATTTCCTGATATTAGTTCATTTTCTTTTATTTGATTTTTCGAAAACGTGGTCGTTTAAAAGACCTATTTATTTTGAATTTTCACTTGAATTAACGTTACAAACCAATAATCTAAGTTGTTTGCCACGTATGTTTCCATGTTAGTTATTTAAGAGGGATATAGAACAGAAGTTAATAGAGAGTAGATTTCTAATAGGTGTACTAATTTGGAATTTTTCACGGCACTGAACATTAATTCGGGGAAAGACTCTATTTGTTTCGTAAAAGAAGAGTAATTTGGAAAATATTAGCCTAAAAATAATTGTTTTTATCTCTTACAAAAATGAACGAACAAAAAATATCTTCATAGTCTATGAAAATATTTACAACAATGAAAATATTTGGACATACAAAGGATCATTTTTAGGAAAATATTTTCAAATGATTCTATTTCGGTGAAACAAACATAGCCTAATAAATGTGGCACAAGCATATCGATTTGGGATATTTTTATTTTATTTCACATAACAACAGTGTTTAGGTAATACTTTTTCAATCTATGATGCCCACATTTATCCCATTCATCTCATCAAGTGCACCAGATTTAGACTTTTCCCGTGTGTTCTTATTCCCTCCTTTCATTACCATGTTTTACAAAATTTTGGCAGAGTAAATTCAACAACATACGAATACGACCGAACGGCTCGAGTGAATTTTTTTTTTTTTTTTGGCTCAAATGATTTGCTGAAGTGAACGATTTTCATATGCATCGTAATCCCTTTTGTGAGAAGGCACCCCTTCTCTCGAAATTACGGGGCTCTTTTCTTGTGTTCCTTAAAGGAAAAAACATATTCTCAAGGCAATGCATATGTCAGCGTCATCCCAAGACATAAACTACGTAAACTCCAATTTATTGGGAGATCGTTTCAAGTGGCCGTAGTCATTGACCCTACATGCATGCTGATCCAGTATGATTACAGCATTTTATTATTTTAAAAATGTATTTTTCCACTTGGTCTCCAGTGAAGACTTAGACGAAGAAACATGAGAGTCTTTCACGATAAATTAAGACGCCAGACATCTTGGATTAGAAAACAAACAATAATATATAAACATTGAAATCACATCGCCGAATATTTCGAAGCCACGTTGAGGCAGGCTGACTAATACTGAAGCCGTTGAAGTTACGTAACCCGCCAAACCTTAGAAATGAAACCATAGAAGTCAATGAATCTTATCCAAGCTGTCTCGTCTCATTTATCAGGAAGTCGACGAATGATACGACTTCCCTCCCCCTTCGACAGCTTTCTTCTTTTCCTGACTAATCACCACAGGACACAACGTTTCTATCGTCTCGACCGCATTTGATAATCGATAGTTAGATAGGATTTCGAAAACATAATATTACGCGCAGATGAATTTAAATTAGGTATGAATGAGAAAAACATGGATTTTCGATTTTGTCCATGTTGTGAGGGAATGAAATTAACCGAATTCTCCTTTTTATTTCAAATTCAAGCATTTAATCATTTGGAACAAAGTACCCAACAAATCTGTTATCTTTCCTTAACATTTATTGATCTATTTCATTTTTATTTACGGATTCTATCCCTTTTTTCTTAACAAAAAACCTTTTGCAGGGAGATTAAATTCAAGCACTCAACAGAAAGGAGAGATCTTAATCAATGGTCGCAAACAGCCACTTTCTTTCGGAACTTCCGTAAGCCTAACTGATAGATCTAAATCTTAGTTTATACAAATCGCTCTTATAGTAAATTTTCATTTTATTTATTTATTTTTGTTTTTGATTTTGCTATAGGCTTATGTGACTCAGGATGACACACTAATAACAACTCTAACGGTGAGAGAAGCCGTGTGCTACTCAGCTGAGCTCCAATTGCCGGAATCCATGTCGAAATCGGAGAAGAAGGAGAGAGCTGAGGCGACGATTAGAGAGATGGGATTGCAAGATGCGAGAGATACCAGGATAGGTGGGGGTAGCGCCAAGGGCCTCAGCGGTGGCCAAAAGAGGAGGGTCAGCATTTGCATTTAGATCCTGACGCGCCCGAAGCTCCTCTTCCTCGACGAGCCGACCAGCGGGCTTGACAGCGCGGCATCATACCATGTGATGAACCGCATTGCCAAGCTGGCCCAACATGACCGGAGGACGGTGATTGCCTCGATTCATCAGCCTAGCAGTGAAGTCTTTGAGCTTTTCCACAATCTCTGCCTTCTTTCTTCTGGGAAAACAGTCTATTTTGGCCTTAGATCAGGGGCAGAACAGGTGCTTGTGATATTGGACTACTAAGGACTACTAAGTCATAAATATTTGCTTGTTGCAAGCAATGAGCATTTTCCTAACCATCTTTTTTTGTTGCAGTTTTTTGCATCAAATGGTTTCCCATGTCCAACTCTTACAAATCCATCTGATCACTACCTCAGGACGATTAACAAGGACTTCAACTTAGTAAGTCCGCCACTGAAACTTGATTTATTCAACCATAATTTCAAGAATTGAAGGAAATTTCATGGACCCAATGAAACAAAAATTTTGTCAGGACATTGAACAAGGAGACCATGGCATGAATGCAGAAGAAGCCATTGAAACTCTGGTCAAATCTTATGAGTCATCTCGGATGCGTCATGAAATTCGGCGGCAAGTGTCCAGGAAATCCAAAAAGGTATGCAATTTTTGATATTACGTGGATTGGAAAATTATAAAGATATACGAATCAGAAAGTTTCTGATAACTTGTATGTTTCCGCTAGAATGTTGGCGGAAATTTGGGAAGAAATGGAAGTCAAGCAAGCTTCATTACCCAGAGCATTGTTCTGACTAAGCGATCGTTCGTGAACATGTATCGTGACTTGGGGTATTACTGGCTTCGTTTAGCAATCTACATTGCATTGTGTCTGTGTGTTGGGACTATCTTCTACGATATTGGATCCACCTATGGCTCAATTCAGGTAAGGTTTGCTATTGGGACAGTATGTATGTTCTAAATAATCTAGTGAACAAATCATTGAAGAATGAGATTTATAAGTTATTGCACATTCCATTGACCAAGTTTCTTAAATTTTACGAGTTTACAGGCAAGAGGTTCGATGCTAATGTTTGTTGCGGCATTTCTTACTTTTATGGCAATCGGCGGTTTCCCCTCCTTTGTTGAGGACATGAAGGTACTTCTCTCTATTTCCTTTTCTTTTCTTTTAGGTTTAATGCTCTGATTGCTTATCATTATACCAAAGTCATGAGAATCCTACATTTTCATTTTACCGGGTCTTTGGGCGAGAGAGATTGAATGGGCATTACGGTGTAGTGGCGTTCGTTATAGGCAATACATTTTCATCCATCCCTTATCTACTAATCATCTCTCTTATCCCAGGAGCCATTGCTTATTACTTGGTTGGCCTCCAAAAGAGTTTTGAGCACTTTGCCTACTTCGCTTCAGTGCTCTTTGCGTGCATGTTGCTAGTCGAGAGCTTGATGATGATCGTCGCAAGTGTAGTCCCAAACTTCCTCATGGGGATCATAACTGGTGCAGGAATTCAAGGTGTGATGATGCTAAATGGAGGGTTTTTCAGGTTGCTAGATGATCTCCCCAAGCCATTCTGGAGATATCCCATGTATTACATCTCGTTTCATAAATATGCCAACCAAGGTTTCTTCAAGAATGAGTTCAAAGGGTTAATGTTTCCCAACCAGATGGCAGGGTCACCTACAATTGGTGGTGAAGAGATCTTGAGAAACTATTGGCAAGTGGAAATGGGCTACTCTAAATGGGTGGATCTTGCTATCTCGCTTGGCATGGTGGTCGTTTACAGGCTCATGTTCCTTGGAATAATAAAGGCGACGGAGAAGATGAAGCCGCTGGCGAAAAACTTTAGTGCTAAATCTCCTAACCATCCCATACATGTCATGGAGAATCATTCTTCAACGTCCTGATGTGGCAGCAAGTTAGGGTTACTTATTTAATTGTGACAAACTGGTGTGCTTATCTTTAACTGTATTTCAAGTAATAAATCTCATTCCATGGATAGCAATAAAGTCTCTTCGATCATGGGTCTGAAATGTCTGCTTCGTGCTTGATCATGAAGAAATATGTTGAATGGGCTCGTATGGGAAACATATCTCCATAGCATAGGACCAAAGAGCATTATTCTAAAACCCCACCACCTTTGAAGCTCAAGATAGTTCTGATGAAGTACAGATTACGAATCCAGCCAGGGTTGTGGAGGATACCTCTTATACCAAATGATAAGAGTACACGAAGTTTTGCGCTCCAATCCTCATTTCTAGTTACAAGAAGAGCTGAGATGGTCATTTGGCCTCTTACTTATATCATGGGTGTGCATTTTGGACGTTTTTGATCCTTACAAAGGATCTCCTATTCATTTCCCTCGACAGATTCGATTCATTTGCAAACTCATCCCAGATTTTCCTTAATAAGGTCCCTTCTCATAATGCATTGTAATTAAAGTCAATGTCACGAAGAACCTCAAATTGATACACCTATGACAAATTTACCTCAAACTAATATTTTGATCACAAAAAACTCCAAACTAATACATTTATAATAAATTTGCCCTCTGTTAGTTTGCGACCTATCTTTTTGGGCCTTGCGATAATCCCAATGAATAGGTTTAGAATCATTTATTTATAAAGTCAATTTGAATGGTTAGTACAAATGGCATGTCAAATAAAGTCACTGAACAACCCCACAAATAAATAGAAAATTTGAATAGTACATACGAACGGTGACCTAGAATGTCTCTTCCGATTTGTTAAAATTGCAAATAGATTGGCAATTATAAACATAAGTCCCCTCATGCTCATCCTAGAACGACGACAGTTTTATTTAAAAGTTGTTTAGATAATCTAAAATATGAATCTAGGAGTCACCACTAGTCTCTTGTTTGGGGCTAGCTAAAGCAAGGGTTGAGAGACCACCCTTGATTTCCATGGGACTAGAGATTTCGTGGGTTTGGGGACTTAGGCTATGGTAAAGATTTCTGTTAGTGCCCTTTCGGTACCTATGAGTATGGTTATTATCTAAAGTGGTCATACAGTCACATTTTCATACAAGTCTAAATATAGGTGATCACACATGGATGGTTCATTTGTGCCATTTTTATGCTAACTATGGAAAAAGAAAAAGAAAGACAATCAAGGGCTAAAGTACAACGAAGTGCTAAAACTTGGCACAATAGACACTTAAGTGTCAAAACTTCTCGAAGGTATACTTAAGTGTCAAAATTGGAGAAGAATGGGACACTTAAGTGCCAACAAGTGAAAATTTCCAAATAAACGGTTGACAAGGCAATTTTCCAACGAATTAAGTACAAAATGACGTTATTTTGCGAGTTGATTGTTGACACTTAATTTTAGCAAATCTAGGAAAATAAAGAAAATAAAAATTGCATTGGAACAAATAAAAGGAAAAAAAAAAATGAAAAAAAAAAATGGGAGAAATTGATTTGATTGATTATGCATGGAAAATTGGAATTTTGATGGATATTCAAATTCTGTTAAATGCGAAGCAATTTAAAAATCAAGTGAATAAGGGGCAAGAATTTTCACAAAACGGAATAAATCGGAGGAAAATCGAGCTGATTGTGAAACCACGCTCGATTTGCAGCTTTGATTTAATGCACATAAGATGGAAACTCGGAAATGCCATGTAAAGGGACCGTTTCGAATCACAGTAAAAGAGAGGCTCATTTTTCATGACAAAGGGGAGCGATTTTTGAAAATTGAGAGCAAAAAGTTTAGGAGAGAAAATTCGTGCAAAAAATTCGTGTAGAAAAAGTGAGCGGTTTCCTTCGGTGGAGTTGAAAATTGAAGAGCAAAATTTTTATTTTGGTGAGAAGAAAAAAAGTCAAGAGGGTAGTGTCCTTTTGACTAAGGAAGAGACAGTAGAAAGTATAGAGAAAAGGGGAAGAGGCGATGTAAGAGCAGAGGGAGGGAGATTTAAAAAAAAAAAAACAAAGTCACTGTTTGTCTCCCTCCTCCACACCCGCCACACGCGTCTCCATCCGCGCCGATCTCGCGCCTGCGCCTCTGCCATTGTCGCTCCGCCACCACCACTCTATCAGCATCCCGCCAGCCTTGCGTTGGACGCCGTTGCTCCAGCGCCACCCAACGCCGGCAGCCGAGCTGCCGATCCTCGTGAAGCCACTGCTCCCTCACCGGTCTCCGCTGTTCCCCACCTCATTCCGTCGGCCACCACTGTCGTAGGTTGCAGCACTGCTTGTCCACCTATCACCACCGCGCGCCCTTCGAGCGATGTTGCGCCTGCACCTTCCCCCCGATGTCCCCTGCAGCTCCGGTGTGACATTCCGATTTTCCAATTCTATTTTCGATAAATTCAGACGGGTATTTCGTTGGCACACATATAGTTCTTTTCCTTGAGTCGGTCACTCATGTGGAAACTAGTCTATCGTGTGAAGCTGTTAAGAGTTTCTAATGCATCAGACTCGAGGATTTGACCAGGAAGCGATCTTTCGACCGAGCTAATCTACATGGGTCGTTACGGCACAATTAAAAATCGATTAGAGATCAGAGATAGGCCGCACTAGAGGCCTAGACGATGAGGCTCTCCCTCATTGGATCTAGCGAGAGTCGAGCCTCGCCCATGGCCAATGAGGGCAAGCCCCACCAGCTCAGCGCGAGGAGGCGGCCTGGGGGGCAGCGAGGAGGCCGGGGTGAGGGTACAAGGACTGCTGCATCATCGCCTACTGCCTCGGCCTCTACTGCTGCTGCTGCTGCGTCTTCCTCTAGCTCAAGCTACCGCATCGGATTTAGGGCTCGAGGTTGAAGACGAAGAAGAAGAAGAAACGAAGAACGAAGAAAATCACGAAGGACAAAAAGAAGAGAAAATGAAGATGAAGAACAAGATGAAACCCTTGGAGGAGAGGGTGCCTATGGAGATGGCATTACAGAGCGATGCTGAGAAGGAGAGGGAGGGAGAGAGACTCGACCCTCGCCAGATCCAGCGAGGTGGCCGGCAAGGTTGACCTCAACCTCACCGGCCGTTGCCTCTGGCCGGTCGCCGAGGTCTGGCGATCGACTAGAGGAAGAAGAGGAGAAGAAAAAAAGAAAAAGAAAAAGAATTCAAAAATATTACAATATTATTAAAATTTCTCCACGTTAGCGCCGATTAAGCCACGTCAGCCAGCCGGTGTCCATTCAGCAAAATTTGGCCAAAATTGGCCGGAAATGACTAAATTGGCACAATGTAAAAATATTTAGGACTAAATTGGCACAAAGACAAAAGGTTTAGGATTTTTTTGGCACTTTTCCCCACTTTCGTCCATCCCTTATCTTCTAATCATCTCTCTTGTCCCGGGAGCCATAACTTATTACTTGGTTGGCCTCCAAAAGAGTTTTGGGCACTTTGCATACTTCACTCCATTGCTCTTCGCATGCATGTTGCTAATCAAGAGCTTGATGATGATCGTCACAAGTATAGTTCCCGACTTCCTCATGGGAATTATAACTAGTGCCGGAATTCAAGTTGTGATGATGCTAAATGGAGGGTTTTTCAAGTTGCTAAATGATATCCCCAAGCTATTCTGGAGATATCCCATGTATTACATCTCTTTCCATAAGTATGCCAATCTAGGTTTCTTCAAGAATGAGTTCAAAGGGTTAATGTTTCCTGACCAGACGGGAGGATCACCTGCAATAGGTGGTGAAGAAATCTTGAGAAGTTATTGGCAAGTGGAAATGGACTATTCTAAATGGGTGGATCTTGCTATCGTGCCTAGAATGTTGGTCGTTAATAGGCTAATGGTCCTTGGAATAATAAAGGCCGTGGAGAAGATGAAGCCACTAGTGAAAAACTTAAGGGCTAGATCTCTTAAACGTCCTAAACTTGTTGTGAAGAATTTGTCAACGCCAAAATAATACAGGGAGCTAGGGTTAGTTATATGATGGTGTGAAATTTGGTGTGTTTATCTTCAATTTTTGTTGAAGTAAATACATCTCCTTGTATGGATAATAATGAACTATCTTAAATCATGTGTATGAAACGTTTGCTTTTATGCTTGAGCGCAAAGACATTTTAAATGAGATTGTATCACACAATGCTTAACCAACAATCTCCCTGTCTCACAAAGGAATTCTTAAGAACTATACCACAATATTCTCTAACTTAGACACTCATCTTTTGGATGCACTTCATGAGAACGCACAATTGATAGTTGCTCATTTATGGGCAAAAATCTGATTTCCTTTGTTGGCTCTAATGGAGACATATTCTCAACGAGATACTTTAAAATTCTGATAATCAGAGCTATCATTTTCATTAAAATGATTGGAACAATTGCCTCAAGGACATTTGTTGAACGTTCAAATAGGAAAATTTGATATCTTAAATACACTATCCCTTTCTTGCTACATATGATGAATGCATTCAGAAATCAAGACATTTCCTTATTAAGTATCCTTAATAATTGCTTTGAGAGCATTGGTTGGCAAGACCACAAGAAATGGCTTATTAGAGAATAAAATTTAGTTGGCAGCACTATTTTCACCCTCTATATAACTAAATCTACCCAATTTTCATCAAAAAGACAAAATTACCCTCTATCATTCAATTGAAATTTAGATTTTGTGTTCTCAAATGTATTTACTTTCCTTTGTAGTTTTTTTATATCTATGTAGGATCTACTTACTATACATAGGAGGTTCATATGTTTATTTTCTTATTTATTGTAGATTTCCCATTAATATTAAAAGCACTATGTTTTTTTTTTTAAGAATTAATTCCATAAATAATTATTTTGTTGAAAAGAGATTTTCAAAAACCTAGTTCTTTTCCACATTATTGATCATATATTATGGATAAATTTTTAAGTAGATGACATTTAATTATATCAGAACATTATATAAAGCAAGAACTTTTTTGGAAATGCCAGTGAAATGTCATTATTTTGATTTGACAAAAATTAATATAAAAAAAATCAAGACACCTTATTATGCATAATGTTTTTAGTGCACTCCTATATATTCCTATAATGCCTTAGATGCTCTATATAAAAAATTTATCATCCGTATAATAAGGAAAAAAAGATAAATTCTTGATGTAGTAAATAAAGAGACTTGATATATGTTCTAGACAATAAAATTACTAAAAAGTTCATGAAAAAAGTGAGCTTTTGAGATAAGAGAGACAAAAAATAGACAAGTTGTTAAGATCAATGATGAAACAAAAAAAAAAGCTTTCTAGCTTTATACTATATTAAAGAATATATTTTTTGTCTCAAAGTACGCTCAATATTATCCAAGACCGATCTCGGTAGGATGAATACATTAGCCCAATAAACTTGAATAGAGTGGAGCACCGATCGGATGAGTTGTAATCAGCCTGCATAAGAGAGAAATCGTTGTGTCCACAATTGTACCCTTGAAGTGATGATGTTTACTAGAGCGATACAATCAACTTTTCGAAGCCTGGACGAGATGATTGGAATCCCAAGATACCGAAAAGGTAAGGATCCCTCCTCGAAGCCAAATAAAGAGATGAAGGCATTGCGGTAATCTGGGGTAACCCCTGAGAAGTAGATCTCACTTTTGAAGAGGTTTGGTTGAAGCCCAGACCAAAGGGAGAACTTTTCCAAGCCAACTTTGAGGAGAGATAGGGCTGGCATAGACGCCTCCAAAAACAACAGTACATCGTCGGCAAAAAATAAATGAGAAAGTCTAGACGGTTTACATCTCCAGAAATATTGAAACGAAGGGTGGTCAGTTTGCATATTCAAGATGCCAGTGAAAACCTCCATGACAAACGTAAAGAGATATGGTGACATGGGGTCGCCTTGTCTAATTCCTCTACCACTAGGAAAAAATCCATGCAGTTCACCATTTAGAGAGATAGAAAAGTGCGGTGATCGGACACAGCTCATAATGAGATTAATGAGGTGTAGGGGAAATTGGAAAGCTCGAAGAGTTACCCCCAAAAAATCCCAATTTAACGTGTCATAGGCCTTGCGAAAATCAACTTTGATGGCGCATTTAGGCTTACATGGCTTGAGGTGGAATCCCGCAAACAGCTCCTGAGCTAGAAGAATGTTGTCACTAATCCGTCTTCCCTTAACGAAGGCATTTTGAGCATGGCTAATTACCGAAGGCATAACAGCACCCATTTGGTTTGCAATGATCTTTGTAATGCATTTATACACCATGTTGCAGCAAGCAATCGATCTAAAGTCATTTACCGTCATGGCATTAGGGCATTTGGGCACAAGGGTAAGGATAGTGTTGTTGGATTCCTTTAGAAGTTTCCCAAAAGAGAAGAAATCTTTACCACACAAGTAAATGAAGGACCAACCATGTCCCAGAAGTGCTTAAAAAAATCCACACCAAAGCCATAAGGGCCTGGAGCTTTGCCAGTAGCTAAGGAGAATAAAGATTCTCGGACTTCAGTATCTGAAACTGGTTTTGATAGGTGGAGAACCTGGTTGTCATCGAGCAAGCGAGGAATAACCGAGCGAATATCCTATACAGACGGCACAGTGGATAGAGGAGAAGAGGCCAACAGCTCTTGAAAATGAGAAACAACAAGTTGCTGGATTTCGGATCGTGTTCCCTGCATCATCTCTAAGAGATAGGATTCTATTGAGAAGATGCTTCCTATTCACCAAATGGTGGAAAAATTTGGTATTGAGTTCACCCTCTTCAAGCCACTTGACTCGCGATTTCTGTTTATAGAAGCTTTCTTCCCGCAGGCGAAGGTCCGAGAAAATGTTTAAGCATTCTCTTTCACGAGCCACAAGGTTAAGATTGAATGGATCCAGATGAAGAGCTTCCTAAATAGTAGACAAAGCATTACGAGCCTCAGTAGTTCTACTCGAGATGTCCGAAAAGGACTCTTTGTTAAGACTCTTAAGCTTAGCCTTGACCAGCTTCAACTTTACATAAAAGGTAAACATGGCAGTGCCCTCAACCAAAGAATCCCAAGCTTGGTGAACTAACTAATTGAAAGAGGGGCCCAGACCTAGGCAAGGGTGGAGCCAAAGTTGCCTGGTCTGACGTTTGCCTCCCAAAGTTTGAAGGAGGCCTGGGTATCCGAAGACTAAGGGAAAGCAATACGGCTACCATGCTAAAGCACATTTGGTTTTTATTCACAGACAAGGAATCCCTTTGGTGCATGCGGGAGATGGATGCTTGATTTCCTTTTAGTTTGACAACTAGCATCCCAAAGGGCCGCTTAACTTATTATTCTCCAATGCATATATATATCGAACTAGGCTTCCCAAAGGGGCTACCGTTGTTGATTTCATGGCTTTTCCGGACCCTTCTTCGGGTGTTTTGGAAGTGATTAACTATTGGGCTGACCCCATTCCTCATCTTACTGGTGATCCTAATCGCTTCTCTTGGTTCAGCAACCCTTCGGGCAACTTCTCTGCAGCCTTAGCATGGGACGCTATTCGACCGAGAGGCCAACTGAATCAGTGGGCTTCCTTCATCTGGAACTCTTCACTAGTTCCCCGCTACCAATTTCTGCTTTGGTTGATCATACAAAATAGACTACCAACTCAAGTTCTACTACTCACATATCCGTATCCCGGCTATGAATTGCGATTTTTGCTCTTCTCGACCTGATTCGGTTGACCACTTATTTTTTGGTTGCCCTATTCCTGCTGCCTTAATCATGTTTTGGGCAGCTAGATTTAATTTTGCTTGGCGGAATAAATATTGGGTGGATAATCTGCTCTAGGCGATAAAGTACTTATTTGGTGCTTCTTTTCGCTCCTCTCTTGCTTGGTTCGGGTTTGCTGCTACATGGATGGAGCGGAATAACATACTTTTCCGGGGTAGACCCCCTTCCCTCCCGGCCATGAAAGGACGTCTTAAAAGAGTTTTAAAGGACAAAGCTTTATCCTTCCATCATGTTCCTCCCACTGCTCCAAATAGAAGACTACTACAAAGTCAAGTGCTCAATCCTTCCATTTTAGCGGACTAATCTTCTACTTTGGACATTCGGCTTTTGAGTAGGGGTTTCTCCTACAACCTTTATTGTTCGGAGGTTCTTTCGAATTCCTAGATGTTGCATTGGATGCTTGGAATGAAGGACTTCGCTCCTCACTATGGCAACCATCGCTTTCTTACCTTCTTGTCCTAGAGCGGGCTTTTGGGTTTCTCTTTTGTTTTGCTATTCCCTCTCTCGGTTTTTCGGGAAGGCTAGCTGGTTCTCTTCGGCTGCTATTTGGCCCTCTCTTTTCGCCGCTTGGATTGTTTTCTTTTTACCTTGGCCTCCTTCCACTCGCTCTGACTTCTGTCTTTGTGAGTGTAGGTTTTTGGGTTCGAGTTCTCGCTGTATAGCTCTATATAGCTTTCTAGTTTCTAGTCAATATATTTCTTACCTTTACCAAAAAAAAAATAGAATATACTTTTTCCCTACGACTATCAAGATGATTTTACACGGAGTATTTAAAACGTTATAAGAATATCTAAGAATGCTTTTTTCTATAATAAGCTAAAAAAATAAAATATGTGAAATATTTAATAACTATATCATAAATAGAAAAAAAGGAGTCGGGTCATCTGGTTTGGTCTTTTTAATGTGAATAAGGGTGGACTTAGTCATTTAGTAAGTGTGATGAAAATGCTGCTGCAAAAAGTGGGCTAAATTCTATAAAATGGCTAACACATGCAATCCGAGTTTGTCCAAATAGTTAAATATATAACAATATAGTCCACAACAAAGAGGGCTGTTCATGAACAAGTTGGCTCATCAAATTTGGAATTTGACCGGGCCAAAACGATCTTTGAAAGACAAATCTATCTTTGTTGTGATCTTGAAAATGGTTTAGGTTGTCTTCTCTATCACACTGAAAGGTTGAGGAATATGTGAATTTTTTAGTATTACGTGACTGTGATCCAATTTGAAGTGATCTATGAGCTATACCGAGACAAGCCATCTAATAAATAAAAAAAGTGTGAATTTCCCACAATAGCTATTGAAGTAGTCCATGATTGTAAAATATAATTATTTATGTAAAAGATAATTATTTAGTTTCTTTTCCTCTACTGACAAAACTCTTGTTTAATCAACTACTTGACTATGGCCGTTGATTCATGATTACTCAAAAGGGCCTCTCCCAATCAAAATGAGAATTAAGACGTTGCAAACTCTCCCACTTAAATAATTGGCATCCTCATTAGGGTTGAGTTGTATCACCCGGTGATACCCCCTCTATTTGATGTTCGGTCCAGCCATTTGTCGCATCTTGTTTGAGCCCTCACACACAAGCAATCACTCCCTATCTTTGTCGGATCAAATATGGGTATAGTTTGTCCACAACCAAGCCTTTATTGGAGATGGTCCAGCTCTGATACTATCTGAAAAAGCTCGGCTCATTCCACATGAGCCAACTAATCTAAGCAAACACAAAAGGTAGTGGCCGTTTAGGGGTGAGTGCTAATTTAAAAATCACAAAAGATGTTGTTGCGCGCATGCGGAATATGGACGGAGCGAATCAAATAAAATGGTTGGAATGAAGGAAAGGAAATCGGACATCGGATTTACGTGGTTCGGTCTAAATATCGGAACCTACATCCACGGGGAGAGCAGCACGGAATTCCACTATAGAAATAAGCGATACATTGGAGATTACAATCACTCGAGCACTCAAACACACTCTCGGTGTTTCCCAGCCCCAAATTACACTCAGATAACTCACACAGTGTTTAGTCCCTTACAATTCCTAGTGAAACCTCACTCAAGGAATTAAACAAATTCTACTCACAAGAATTTAACTGGCTAAAATAATCGGGTATAATTACAATGAGAAAATCTCTTTCTGCCGAGAGCTTTTGGCTTTTCTCCAGGAAGTCTCATGTCACGCCCCGATCCTCGGGCACGCACACATCCTTCTCTCTTGGTTGATTTTATAATGCGATATCCCAGGACTATGTATCGCTGACCCTTTCATTTATTAAGCACATGCGGAAGCAGTTAAAATCCCTAGACAACCATATTTTTCATATTGAAATTTATAACCAAACTTTTATACAAAACACAAACCAGAGCACTTCGCAACTTTTTAATCTAAACTCTATTCACATCAAAAAGGAGATCTCAAAAGAAGATAAACTCTCAGTCCATCCAGGCTGTACTCAAGGCCCCTCTCGGGATTATTTTTTTCTTCCAAAAATCCTTCTCCTCAAGTTTCACCTCTGAGTTCTCCTTCTCAGACTCCTCCTCATCAGCTCCTCATCGAGGTCCTGAAATGTTTTCCCCAAACTAGGATGAGACTACGTCTCAGCAAGTTCTACCCCACTAAGCCCGATTAGTAAACCATTATACTATAGGCTGCCTAAACACGTACAGGGCAGAGGACTTACCTTGGCCTTAGATTCCACCTGCATATTAACATAGTTCAATAGGCACCCAAGCAATCACATCGCAGGTCAATATCTCGATCCATCGACCTAGTCAATTTCATGTCAATTCGACCATTCCCCAGTCGTTTCCCTTATTCAGTTTCAAATCGTACTCACAACTTCACAAGCATAGACTACCAAATCTTGGCAACAAATTACAGTCCCGAAGGACACGATCTATCTTTAGGTAGCAAATTATGGCCCAATGGGCGTGACCTTTAATAGGTGGCGGATTACAGCCTTATCAGGCGCGACCCGTATCGGGTGGCAAATTTTGGCCTTAACAGGCGCGACCCATATCAGGTGGCAAATTACGGCCTTATCAGGTGCAACCCATATCGGGTGGCAGATTACGGCCTTATGAGGCGCGACCGACTCCAAATTCGGTGGCAAATCTCGGCCCAACTGGCATAGCCATACTTCGGCAGCTTCCGAGGTTTAACTCACAACCTCTCATAGTCAAATTCTAATTGAATGCCGACACTAATCAATCTTGGAATGAATCCCCACATACTCATCAACTCACTCAATTTTCACACGATATTAACATACCTA
Source organism: Eucalyptus decipiens (assembly GCA_014182575.1). Taxonomy (NCBI): domain Eukaryota; kingdom Viridiplantae; phylum Streptophyta; class Magnoliopsida; order Myrtales; family Myrtaceae; genus Eucalyptus; species Eucalyptus decipiens. The sequence goes on from CM024617.1 coordinate 10,047,758, forward strand.
ATAGATCTTAGCCAAGAGTATATTCAAATCACTCTCACAATTCTACTCACTTAACAACTCAACAAAGCATTATAAATGTTGAATAAATATACTTGTCCATTTACAAATCAACAATTCAATCTCAATCGATTTCCAAACAATTTAGGGTAAATCCATAAAATATCACAATTTATTCAATTTCATACAACGTGGAGCTCAAATAAATAAACGGACTGCGCCACGACGATCAGCACGAGATTTCGGTCGTCTGCCATCAAAATCTTAATTTCCGAAAAATAAATAATTAATTAATTAATTTCGAAAATTAATTAATAAATATTAAAAATTCAATTTAGCACAAAATAAAGCCCAATTAAATAAACGGACTTCACCACAGTCATCAGCATAATATTCCGGTCCCGAGCCATCTCATTTGAATTTTTGGAAAATAAATAATTATTTAATTTAATTCCGAAACTTAATATTTAAATACTAAAAATGCCACTTAGGCACGAAAAGCCTCATTGGAGCCCACTAAGGGTCGGGAAAAATCCCGAGGCACTTCCAATAATTAGTAGACCACGTCTACTTGTTAATTGCACAATCAATTTATCTAAATCGCATCACAATTGACTAATAATTGCTAATTTATTTTAATCTAACAACCTAAACATAATTAATTAAAATTAAACCAACCTTAAGCATAATTAGCCAACTAATCTGTGATTAGTGAGATTACTCACCAAATCACGCGCAAATCGGATCAATCCGACGGGGCGACGCGAGGAACAATTCTTCCCGAAGCACGGCTCGGGTTTGGGGCCCAGAAACGGCCCAAAACGAGCCCGAAAGGGGCTAGAAACCCACTCGTGGGTTTCTGCCCTTGGCTGGCCGGAGCTAATCCGGCGGCCAAAACGGCGAGGGGAGGCCGGCGGAGGGTGAGGGGAGGCCGATGGATGGCAAGGGAGACGTCGCGGAGGTCCGGCGGGGCTGGGCGGTGGCCGGAGCTGGCCGGACGGGGCGGAACGGGGGCTGGGTCGCGCGGGGGTGGTGCTGCAGCGAGCGACGGACGCAAGGCGTGCACGGACGGCGGGACAGCGGTGAGCGGCGGGCACGCGGGCGGTTCGGCTCCGGTGTGGTGGCGGGACAGGCGGCGACGGTCCTCGGCGAGCTGCTGATCTTCTTTATTGGTTTTGGTCTGGTTCGCACAAAGAAGAACGAAGAAGAAGAAGTTGGTCACGTGGGAATGGGGGAGAAGAGAGAAGAGAGAGGAGAGAGAGAGAGAGAAGTGATAAGGGCGTTTGACCAGTCAAAGAGAGGAGAGAGAGAAGTGAGTTGGTGGATGGGGGGCGTCCGCACGAAGGGGAGGGGAGAGAAGAGAGAAAAGAGAAAGAAAAAGAGAGAAAAGAGAGAGAAAGAAAAAGGGGAAAGAAAATAATATTTTAAATAAGAAAACACCATTTTCTTATTACCTCCATTATTTTCCTTTTCTCATTCCCTTTTTAATTTCTTTTGGTCTTCGATTTTTTCTCCGATAATTTCTTTCTTGAAATTTCGGACTCATCAATAAATTGACGAACGATGAGACAATGTCCTAAAAAAAAGAATTATAGCGTGCTTAAAATTCGATTTCCGAAATCGAGTTCAATTTCGTGGTTAAAAATCGATCATACATGATTTTAGCCCAATCTAACTAATTAGGTAGCTTTTAGGGATTTTACTGCAGATACATCCCTTAACGGCTTCACCCAATAGGTTAGTTAACTCGTGAGTGATCAGCTCAAAGAAAAAGGGCCATAGGCACGTCGACGAAATGCCCATTTCACTTTATCGAAACGGGGTCGAATTTCAGAATGTCACATCTCACGACTTCTCTCACCATCTCTTCAGCTCTCTCTCGGCCACCGAAATAACTCAGCGCCATCTTCTCTTTCGTTCCTCTGCCTTTTAAGGGCGAAACAAGACAGAAAATGTGAAGCCATTCAGGCGCCCGCAATCTGCACTGACGCCCACCAAAATTCACGGGCACGCATGCATGCATGGGTCGCATTTAATAAGGCAAAAAACATGCGCCCATAATCTAAGCATAAAATAAGGATGGCCGCCGTCTTCCAAGACCATCTCCACGACGTTGAACTCCTTCAAGTAATATTTTATCCTTTCTTTCATTCTGTTGGTTTTAGTTGAATAAACAAATGGCAAAGGAAAGAAACAAGGAGAAAGAAGACGAAACAAGCCCACAATTGGCTTTAGTCTTCCACGTCCATTCACCATGCATGCACGTCCATGTGCATGCAATTAAAGAGGCAGAATAAAATAATGGTCTTCCCCTCTCGCGGCTGCACGCTCTCTTCATTCGTCACGCTTGCAGCTTATAGATCCGCATGCAATCTTCTAACAATTTCGGCCAATTCACATGCACTGCTTTGACTCGCACGTGATCGAGTTCACGTATTCTCATTCAACGGGCTCAAATCGAGACATATTTTCAACAATCTCCACCTTGGCTCGACGTTTGAGCCAAATCATAATCGCTACAGTGGACACCTCGCTACTACTTTCCCACAGCCCCAACGGGCTCAACCGCCATAGAGTGCTTCCAAGTTCAAGCCGCGCTTGAACTTTCCCATAATCGTGGACCTTATCAAGACACCTACTCCACGTGCATAATTAGCTACTCCACAAGGATTTTCCGACATAATCTCCTGTATCACAGATAAAGCAAAACCATCATTGCTTCCATATTTGACAGAAGGTCGAACACGCACCATGTCAAATTCAGCAGTTACAGCAACTGTTGGCTCTATTGGCTCCACCTCGCTACAAGCATCATCCGTGTCAATTATTACGATAATACCCGCTACCTCAGGAGTTTCTGGTTGCAACTCCACCTTGAGCTAAACACCGTCCAGATCCGTATTAACACTGCCAAAAACACTCCTCTGACATCCCGATTTTCCAATTCTATTTTTAATAATTTGAGACGGGCATTTCGTTGGCATGCATATAGTTCTTTTCCTTGAGTCGGCCACTCATGTGAAAACTAGTCCATCGGGTGAAGCCGTTAAGAGTTTCTAATGCATCAGACTCGAGAATTTGACGAGGAAGCGATCTTTCGACCGAGTTAATCTGCAAAGGTCATTACGGCACAATTAAAAATCGATTAGAGATCGGAGATAGATCGACTCGACAGAGGCATGTGATCAGGTGTGGGTGATTCCACCAGATTGCACAATTGTGGTTGATCGGCATTGGACCGACTTTTCTATCGATTGGGTACCCTGTGTCCGTATTTAAAACCTTGAGATTACTGACAACCGAAAGTTGCCAATGTTTCAAAGATGTACATTGTGGCTTAAGATGATCAACCACAAGTCAAATGCATGAAAATTTCTAAAGGCTACCTGGTAGGTTAGGCCGCGCTAGTATCGTGCCAAAGTGAAATTAACCGTGGAATTGAGATCGAATTCAGAAATTAGAAGTCTGGGTGTGTCACAAATCATTTTAAGAATATTAAATCATCTTCGGAAGATTTTTCATGTAATCAGAATTTTTCAGAAATTAAATCAGAGAATGGCTAATTTGGCTCGAGAAATTAGTAGGTCCGCCTTTGGTCGCGCTTTTGGGACTTAAGTTGGTTCTATGGACAAGTGAAGATGTGAATTGAAGTGTGGTAACATTGGATTAATTTTATGGACTTTAATTGAACTCAATTGGAAGAGAATCGAGTGGAATTGAAGAAATTGTTGCACAAAGTTTTATGCCCCGGCGGAAAATGAAATTGGATCGATTGAAATAGGTTGTAGAGGAAATGAGTTAGTGGAAGATGACATGGGATGATGTCATGGTGGTTGGGCCAAAGAGAATGACATTTGGACAAGTGGAGGGTGGATATTGGCTCTTGGAAAGGCACCCATCAACATCATCTTCAAGCTTGGGACTTTGGAAGAGAGAGAAGGGGGAGCTTCGACCAGAAGCTAGCTGAGCCCGACGCCGCCCTCTCCGCCCGCTCGCACGCCCGTTCGCCGAAGCTCGCCGTTGCGGTTGCCATTCGCTCGCACGCCCGTCGCCGTGCCCGCTCGTCGTCGCACCGCCTTCTCCGCTCCGCTTCGCCCGCGCTAGCCCGTCACCACCGTCATCCAGAGCTGCGTCCAGCGTCGTCAACTGCCGTTCGCCGTCACCAAGGTCGCCGGAGTCCCGCTTGCAGCTGCTGAGACCAGCTGCTGCCACCGCCGATTCTCCTTGACTCAATCGATGCCGGATTCACTCCCTCTCGGCCCCAAGATAGCAACCAAGAAAATGGGTATGGCAGCCCATCTTTGGCTCGTTTCGGCAGCCTTCCCGAGCCCGGATGCTCGGCCCGCCTTGAGGAAAGTCGATCCTCGCGTCGTCCCCATCGTTTTGGTCCGCTCGGTTCGTTAATACGGTAAGTTTAACTCACTAAACCTTGATTAGACGGTTAATGATGCCCTAAGTGTGCTTAGCCTAAGTTAAGTAAGCTTAGGTGATTAGTTTAGTTTATTTAATTGTGAATTAGATTAAGATGTTTGTTTAATTTAAAGCATGTTTAATTAAAGGCTAAGAGAGTTTATTTGATAATAAACATTGATGGGACATAATAGAATTTTAATTTTGAATTATTTAATTGCTTCAAAATTCTGGAAATTATAATATTATATTATAATCCGAAATTATTAAAATATTATTATTAAAAAAAAAAAAGAAAATTTTTTTTTGACCCTAGTTGCTCGAATTTCGTGCCGATTGCTTTCTTTGTGTAGTCAGATTTTGAAATTGATGATTGGATGTTATAAATTGAGCGTGGATCGTGAAAGATATGGATATTATTATTTAATTAATTTTCAAAATAAATTTAATTATTTAATAAATTCCAAAAAATTATTTTGAGACCCTAAATTTTCAGAATTTCGTGCTGATCGTTGCTGTGCATTTAGAATTTGAAATTGATGATTGGTTGTGGCAAATTGAGTGTGATTGCGATAAATAGGGATTCTTTATAAAATCCTAAATGTGGAAATTGATGAGCGATTGGCCGTGATATGCCACCTATTAGAGGTCGCGCCCAGTGGGGCCGTGAATTGCCACCTGATAAAGGTCGCCCCCACTGGGGCCGTGATATGCCACCTATCAGAGGTCGTGCCCAGTGGGGCCGTGATATGCCACCTGATAAAGGTCGCGCCTAATGGGGCCGTGATATGCCACCTATTAGAGTTCGCGCTCGGTGGGGCCTTGATATGCCACCTATTAGAGGTCGTGCCCAGCCGGGCCGTAATCTACCACCTTTTTAATGGTCGTGCCGAGTGGGGCCGTGATGCCACTGATTCTAATTGTGCCGAGTGGGGCTGTGATGGCCACTGATTGTTAAACCTTCCTATAGAGCCGTGATTGAGAGCAATGATTGATTTGCTAGAATGACATGTAATCGGCCGCGTCGATTGATCGCTGAGACAATCCAAGTGGTTGAATTGTTTTGATAATGTGATTGTGCCAAGGTTGTTTGGTTATCATAATTGTACGTGGTTGAATTATATAAATTGTGTTAACCTGCAGATGAAGGCTAATGCAAGGTAAGTCTTATGTGTGATGTGGCTAGGCCACTCGGGGCGTATTTTCTTTCTAATAGGGGTTTAGGGGGTTGAACTTGCTGAGACATTGTCTAATCCCGGTTTGGGGATTACAATTTCAAGTTCTTGGTGGATGGAGCGGCTAGATAGCTTTGGTTGGCCTTGAGGAGTTACAGAGGTGAAGTCATGAGGATTTGAGAATGTGTCCGACTTGTAGATCGTAGGACAATTCCTTTTTAAGAGCCGGTCTTTTGTAGACTGTTGGCCGTAGACCTCTGTTTGTAATTCTGTTGAATTATGAAAGTGTTATGTTGTGATTTTGCTTTCAGCTTTTCTGTCCCGTATTTCATTGTCAGGGGTTTTATAATACGTTCCGCTTGTGCAATAAAAAATGAATGGGGTCGGTGACACTACCTGAGAATGTCGCATTTGCATGACCATGGTGGGATGTTGGCGTGCTCGAGGTTCAGGGCGTGACAACTCCTATCCAGAAGTACTGGAGACTTGTCAAAGGTAACTTCTCTGCTGTCAACAGGTGAATTTATATCCGGGCACCACAACTGATCGCCCCACTCATCTTGTGCATAGCCATGGAATATGCACATTGCCCTCCCATCGAGCTTACCATCACTCGCTCGAAAATAACATGGGCAACCAAACATTCTAAATATAGAATAATCAGCAACGTTACCTGACCACACTTCTTCAGGAGTCTGCCATTCAATAGCAGTTGATGGGGATCTATTCACCGGGCAGCTTACCGTACTAAGCACATCAGCTAGGATTCTCCTAGCAACACTAGCACTAGAGATCATTTTACGGGCCGTCTCTAGTAATGTTCTGCTCATCAATTCTGCAAATTGTTGTGATTTACTGGCACTAGTGCGGTGTTTCATTATGCCCTCTTTCATGCAAAATTTATTTGACAACTTCGAGCAGAACTCCATACTATTGTTAGTCCGCACATGCTTGATCGACTTACCAGTCTCCATCTCGATCAAAGCTTTCGACCGCGTGATCCTGACACCAGCATCAAACTTGTGCATCGGCACAAACACCCAGGTCTTCCTCGAGCAATCAAAAGACTCTCGAACAGATGCATCCAACGTCTCCGGGGCAAAACCTGTCATTGTCTCACCTTGAAGTTTATACAGGCCTCCATGCTTGATTCCTTTCATTATCACCAAGGCACCTCGAACAACCTTCAGAACTCCACCTTTTGAAGAATACCTACAACCAGCTGAATCTAGGGCACCTAAGGAAATTAAGTTCTTTTTCAATTCTGGAACATGTCTTACTCCAGTCAATGTCCTCACAATACCATCATGCATTTTGATTTTAGCATCACCAACACCCACAACATCGCACTCAGCGTTGTTCCCTAACTGAACTTTACCACTACCCGTGCACTGATAAGTGATAAACCAGTTTCTATTTGGTGTAACGTGAAATGAACAACCATAATCCATTATCCATCCGTCAAATGACGAATCCTCAGTGACAAACAAGACACAATCGACACCATCAGAATCATTCTCAGCTACAGCAGCAACATTTTATGTAGACTCAACTCTAATTCCATTACCATTTCGTTTTTCAGCTTAAAACAGTCTCTTCTATGATGCCCACTATTGCCACAATTCCAACAGACAATCTTACCAGTCCTAGACTAACTTCGTCCGTTCATGTTCCTGCTGACACGTGTGCTAGTTCTTCCTCTACTTTCACCTACTAAAGCAGTAGACATGGGTTCACTAGATTCTTTCCTACGAATGTCTTCACTCAGAATCAAATCGCGAATCTCATCAAACATCAAACTTCTTGACCCAAAGGAATTACTAACAACAGTAACAGTAGTATTCCAACTATCAGGCAATGAGGATAATAAAATCAACGCACGTACCTCATCTTCAAAGTTAATCTCAACCGAACTCAATAGGTTAACGACCTCATTGAATTCATTGATATGTTCAGCTACTGACGTACCTTCACCCATCTTTAAGTGAAACATACGTTGCATCAAATAGACCTTATTAATCGCATAGGTTTCTCGTACATATTTGACAGGGCTTTCATCAGTCCCGTAGTGGTTTTCTCCTTCACGATGTTAAATGCGACGTTACAAGCCAACATCAGCCGAATAACACCCATCGCTTGTCTATCCAACAATTCCCACTCGGCATCCTTCATCGAGTCTGGTTTCTCCCCAGATAAAGGCAAGTGAAAATTTCTCTCGTATAGACAATCTTCAATCTGCATCTTCCAGAAAGCAAAATCATTCCCATCAAATCGCTCGATTCTCACCTTTCCTTCTTCCATCGTTACCGATTCGCTTCACGTAAGCCAAACCAGGCTTTGATATCACTTGTTGTTGCGCGCATGCGGAATATGGACGGAGCGAATCGGATAAAATGGTTGGAATGAAGGAAAGGAAATCGGACACCGGATTTACATGGTTCAGTCTGAATATCGGAACCTACGTCCACGGGGGGAGCAGCACAGAATTCCACTATAGAAACAAGCGATACATCGGAGATTACAATCACTCGAGCACTTAAACACACTCTCAATGTTTCCCAGCCCCAAATTACACTCAAATAACTCACACAATGTTTAGCCCCTCACAATTCCTAGTGAAACCTTACTCAAGGAATTAAACAAATTCTACTCACAAGAATTTAATTGGCTAAAATACTCGGGTATAATTACAACGAGAAAAACTCTCTCTGCCAAGAGCTTCTGGCTTTTCTCCAGCAAGTCTCACTACTTCTCTCACCAGCTCTTCAGCTCTCTCTCGGCCACCGAAATAACTCAGCGCCATCTTCTCTTTCGCTCCTCTGCCTTTTAAGGGCGAAACAAGACAGAAAATGTGAAGCCATTCAGGCGCCCGCAATCAGCACTGACGCCCACCAAAATTCACGAGCACACATGCATGCATGGGACGCATTTAATAAGGCAAAAACATGCGCCCATAATCTAAGCATAAAATAAGGATGGCCGCCGTCTTCCAAGACCATCTCCACGACGTTGAACTCCTTCAAGTAATATTTTATCCTTTCTTTCCTTCTGTTGGTTTTAGCTGAATAATCAAATGGCAAAGGAAAGAAACAAGGAGAAAGAAGACAAAACAAGCCCACAATTGGCTTTAGTCTTCCACGTCCATTCACCATGCATGCACGTCCATGTGCATGCAATTAAAGAGGTAGAATAAAATAATGGTCTTCCCCTCTCCCGGCTGCACGCTGTCTTTATTCGTCACGCTTGCGGCTTATAGATCCGCATGCGATCTTCTGACAATTTCGGCCAATTCACATGCACTGCTTTGACTCGCACGTGATCGAGTTCACGTATTTTCGTTCAACGGGCTCAAATCGAGACATATTTTCAACAAAAGATGACATCTTTAAAACAATGTATGGGTCTTGATTAAATATAGAAAGGAGAGATATATCATGAGGACCGAGTTGACACTAGCAAAATGTAAACAATGCCATACAATCTTAGCGAGCATTACACAATTCAAGTTCATCTAATTCCAACAAAGCAAGTGCTGGTAAAAATAAGCAAGTGCTAAGAAGAACATTTTCTTTGAAATAAACCAAGGCCTAGTTGAGGAAGGCGCGAAAAACAAGTTGAGGAAGGCGCGAAAAACAACTTATCAATTTAATGGGACATTTATTGGCTAATGTTGGTACTCATTTTTACCACATATTTTTCTAGATAAGTTTGACATTGAATGTCGGTACACCCTTTTAGTCAGAGAAGTGTAATTTAGTGAAGCCAACTTTGACTACATTTTGATTAGAGCCATTAATATTTAGAATTAGCGTGACCAGAAAATTAATTGCTTCCTCGTACAGGAAATTTCACAAATTGATAAGAAGTAAATGCATGGGGCTTAGGACTCAGATCTACCCGTGAAAACAATGCTAGAAGTTATTAGAAAGTCCAACTTAAAATCTTAAGTTGGTAATTAGAATGGATAACGAAAAAAGACCCAATGTGAGCTTGGTTATGGATTCGGAAATAAACGGGTGATCCTTTGTAAGGATCAACAAGGTCCAAAATACATTTGGTACAGTAGGGATCCTCAACAATCATGGCTGGATTCACAATCTGTACTTCATCAGAACTGTCTTGAGTTTGAAAGATCAAATGGGGGTTTAGAATAATGCTCTTGCTCGTATGTTATCGAGATATGTTTCCCATACAAACCCATTCAACATTTCTGTATGATCAAGCATAATGTACAATATTATCCATGGAAGAGATTTATTAATTCATCTACAATTTAAGATAAACACACTAGTTGACCACTGAAAAATAAGTAACCCTAACTTGCTGCCATATTAAGGCTTTGAAGAAGGGTTCTCCATGACATGTTTGGGATCTCTAGGAGATTTAGCCCTAAAGTTTTTCACCAGTGGCTTCATCTTCTCCGCCGCCTTTATTATTCCAAGGAACATGAGCCTGTAAACGACCACCATGCCAAGCAAGATAGCAAGATCCACCCATTTAGAGTAGCCCATCTCCACTTGCCAATAGTTTCTCAAGATTTCTTCACCACTGATCGTTGGTGACCCTCCCATTTGGTTGGGAAATATTAAACCTTCAAACTCATTCTTGAAGAAACCTTGGTTGGCATACTTATGGAAGGAGATGTAATACATGGGATATCTCCAGAATGGCTTGGGGAGATCGTCTGGCAACCTGAAAAACCCTCCATTTAGCATCATCACACCCTGAATTCCAGCACCGGTTATGATCCCCATGAGGAAGTCGGGGACTATACTTGCAACGATCATCATTAGGCTCTCGACTAGTAACATGCACGCGAAGAGGACCAAAGCGAAGTACGTAAAGTGCTTGATACTCTTTTGGAGGCCAACCAAGTAATAAGCTATGGCTCCTGGGATAAGAGAGATGATTAGCAGATAAGGGACGGACGAAAATGTATTACCTATCACGAACGCGGCTACACCATAATGCCCATTCAATCTCTCTCGCCCAAAGACCTGGTAAAATGAAAACGTAGGATTCTCATGACTTCAGTACAATGAAAAGCAATCGGAGCATCAAAAGAAAAGAAAGAAAAAATGAAGATTAAGAGAAATACCTTCATGTCCTCAACAAAGGAAGGGAATCCGCCGATTGCCATAAAAGTAAGAAATGCCGCAACGAACATTAGCATAGAACCTCTTGCCTGAAAATTCGTTAAAATTATGAAACTTGGTCAATGCAATGTGCAATAACTTTAAATCTCATTCTTCATTGATTTGGTCACTAGATTATTTAGAACATACCGTCAGGCTAGAGAGCTTACCTGAATTGAGCCGTAGGTGAGTCCAATGTCGTAGAAGATAGTCCCAACACACAGACACAATGCAATGTAGATTGCTAAACGAAGCCAGTAATACCCCAAGTCACGATACATGTTCACGAACGATCGCTTGGTTAGAACAACGCTCTGGGTAAGGAAGCTAGCTTGACTCCCATTTCTTTCCAAATTTGCTCCAACGTTCTAATGGAAACACACAATTTATCAGACTCTCTCAGATTCTTATATTTTATAAGTTTCCAATCCACATAAAATCGAAATTGCCTACCTTTCCGGATATCTTGTACACTTGCTCCTGAACTTGGTGACACATCAGAGATGACAAATAAGATTTGACCAGATTGTCCATGGCCTCTTCGGCATTCATGCCATTGCTTCCTTGTTCAATGTCCTGACAAGAAATTTTTGTTTCATTGGGTCCATGAAATTTCCTTTATTTCTTGAAATTATGGTCGAACAAATCAAGTTTCAGTTGCATGGCTTACTGCGTCAAAATCCTTGTTAATCGTCCTGAGGTAGTGATCAGACGGATTTCTAAGAGTTGGACATGGGAAACCATTTGATGCAAAAAACTGCAAAAAGTAAATAAGGGAAAAAAAAAAAAAAAAAAAGATAGTCAGGTAAATGTTCGTTGCTTGCTACAAGCAAAAATTCATAACCTAGAAGTCCAGTATCGCAAGCACCTGTTCTGCCACTGATCTAAGGCCAAAATAGACCGTTTTCCCAGAAGAAAGAAGGCAGAGATTGTGGAAAAGCTCAAAGACTTCACTGCTAGGCTGATGAATCGAGGCAATCACCGTTCTCTGGTCATGACTGGCTAGCTTGGCAATGCGGTTCATCACATGGTATGACGCAGCGCTGTCGAGCCCGCTGGTTGGCTCGTCAAGGAAGAGTAGCATCGGGCGCGTCAGAATCTCGATGCAAATGCTCACTCTCCTTTTTTGGCCACCACTGAGGCCTTTGGCGCTCCCCCCACCTATCCTAGTATTTCTCGCATCTTGCAGTCCCATTTCTCTAATCGTTGCCTCAGCTCGCTCCTTCTTCTCCGAATTCGACATGGATTCCGGCAATTGGAGCTGAGCGGAGTAGTACACGGCTTCTCTCACCGTTAAAGTTGTTATCAGTGTGTCATCCTGAGTGACATAAGCCTATAACAAAACCAAAACAAAAAATAAATAAAGTGAAAATTTACTACGAAGAACGATTTGTATAAACTACGATTTGGCTGGGAAATCTGCACACTGAAATTCAACTCAGCGCCACATCTATCAGCTAGGCTTACCGAAGTTCCGAAAGAAAGTGGTTGTCTGCGACCATTAATTAAGATCTCTCCTGTCTGTTGAGTGCTTGAACTTAGTCTCCCTGCAAAAAGTTGCTTCTTAAGAAAAGGGAAATGGTGGAAACCGAGAGTAAAAATGAAAAAAATTAATAAATGTTATTTAAAGGTTACTGATATGTTAGTTACTTCGTCGATTGTTCTCCCCGAAAACAAATTAATCTACTTCTAAATGATTAACTGCTTGGATGTGAGGTAAAAAAGCAAATTCGATTAAATCTATTCAGCTGCATTACAGTTGAATATGCAACAACAATCCAAGAGGGCATACTAAGAATGAAATTTAAGTTCCCACTCATGACCCTCATAGCGCGCTACACTGAGGAAGAAGTGTAAAACAATTAGCTCAAAAAGATCGCCGTTGTATAATCATACATCAACAGACGCTACTTCCCATATTGGGTAGATAAATTGTGACTAGAAAGGTTATAACAGCAAAAGCCATCGGAATCTTTGATTTTGTACATTGGAAAATCCGTTTACGACATGTGTTCACTGGGAAATCCATGTCATTTCATTGACATTCGATGTTGGTCGCGGGGACGTGTGAATAGCTAGGACCGTTGCCACACATGAAGATTGATCCGATGTCATGGATGTCTGACCGACAACATATAAACAAGAAAAAGCTGTCGAAAGGGTACAGCCGTCATATCACTGGTTGACTCTGTTAGAGGTAATTAGGATGATTCTCTAGAATGTTTTCCTGTATTTAAGATAATTAGAATAATTATGTTTGTTTTTAGTATCTCTTTTTGTTGGTTTTCTGTATCTTTCAAGTTGGTGTGATATCTCTTTTGATTGTGTATATCTTAATTAAAATATGTTACCTTTAATAGTATCTTATAAGGCCTATAAATAAGTTGATGTACTCAACTTATTTATACAGAAATTCATCAAATCTATCTTCCGCATTATTGTTCTCAACTTAGTATCAAAGCCCAGATTAACAACAAGTTTGGACCTAATAATCACATGGGAGAGTTATGCATTGTTGCACCTCCGACCTAAGCTCGATGTGTGAAAGGGATATTGTTGATGTTATCCCACATCGGTTGTAAACAGGGCTGGTGGTCGATTCATAAGTGTGAGAAATTATCTCACCTCTTAAACTAGTTTTTCGGGTGAGGGAGGCCAAGACAGTAATAAACTAGTTTTTCGGGTGAGGGAGGCCCAAGACAGTAACTTTTCCCTCAACAAAGCCTAGTTTATTGTGCTTGTTGTAACCATAGAAATACGACTATTACAAAAAGTACTCATCTTCCTTAGATGAGACTTGCGCACACGAAGTGAACACTATTGAGCGGCGATGATAGGGATGATTTTATTGGGATGCGCACTAGGCCTGCTTGATGCAATGACACTAGTTGTATAGGTCATGTTGCACAATTATTGTTTCGCAAGCCAGTCACATAGACCTCTTCTTATTTTCCCTCTAATTCTTGACCTTTTGTTGTCATTTCAAGAAGCCGACACCATAACCAAACTCAACAACCTCAGACAAGCCAATTCTAGAAGACTATCTCACACACTCCCCCACCATGGATCAACAACCCTGATGCCCCGTGGAGGTTTTAGATAAACAAGTTTTCGTGGCACTGAGCGACATGAATTCAAACTCCAATTGACTTCTTCCATATTTCCTTGAGTTTGAGGGAGGATGTTAGAAATAATAAGGATATTTTCCTATATTGAAGATAATTAGAATATTTTTGTTGGTTTTTTGTATATCTTTATGATTGGTTTTTATTACTCAAGATTGTGCGATCTCCTTTTATTGTGCATATCTTGATTGATATATGTTACCTTTAATAGTATCTCATAAAACCTATAAATAGGCTAATATACTCCTCATAAACATATATCAAATTATACAGAAATTTGTCAAATCTATCTTCCGCATTATTTTTCTCAACTAACTCCTCCATGAGAGAGAAGGTGGGACAAGATTCATTGATTTTTCCTCTGTTCTTTTTAGTGACTCTGAAATATTTGCGTTCTGCTTTCATTTATTTATCCTTTCTTTGTTTGTTTTCTAACCCAGGATGTCCGGCGTCTTAATTTATCATGAAAATTAATGTAATTTAAAGGACTGAAAGATTTATATCTGTATTTTATAAAGTGAGAGCGTGACGTGTGGACAATTTGCGAACAAGATCTACATTTGTATATAGAAATGGCTGCTTACCAGTCAATTTAGTTGGAATTTTCTCATAGAATCTAGGAGGTTAGATCTCATTTTGAGCTTGCTTTACTTGTAGCATATTAAAACATGAAAAGGACATAAATCACCTACCCATCTATATAGAAAGAGAGATTTATTCGAAACGGTACCTCCAAGGGCATCGAGAAGAGTTGACTTGCCACTGCCCGAAGGACCCATGACGGCCAGCATCCGGCCCGGCTCGGCATAACCGGTCAGCCCCTGCAATATGGGATGTGTCCCGTTCCTCCGGTCCAGCACCGTCACCCACAAGTCCTTCCATGTCAAGACCATCCCGTTCCCGTTCTCGTGTGCTCCTGTAGCCTGGTCAGGTCGAGATCCTTCGCCTCCGCCATGGACTTTCCATGGGGGCACTTCGTTGTCACGGGCATCTTGAGTATCGGCTTCCCCAATACTGAATGGAAAGATGACGTCGTGGCTTCGGGCGGACACACCATCATCCTCTTCTTCGTTAACGTAGTCGGCTTTCTCGGGAGGCAGCAATGAGATTGTCTGAGGCGGGCTCGGACTCCACCTGGGAACATTGATGGGAGAAGGAGACTCCATTGAAAGGAGGAAAATTCGTTGCCGCCGCAGCCCCTTTCTTCTCTCTCTCTTTTCCTAGAGCTGTTGGATTGAGGATTAAGAATATGGCGATGCCGCTGTGGTATTTATAGGGAGCTAAGAATTCGAACGTGGGTTTTGAAACGATTTAAAGAAAGGGGGGAGATGGTAGATGGAAAGAAGTGTGAACGGTGATGGGAATACTACTTTACGCTCTAGCTTTCCTTTTTGGACTTAACACTTTATGACCAATGAATAGCCCCCAAACAAAATGGTGAATTGGGAATCACATGGTCTCTGGCGGCTTTCTCAAGGATAGTACCTTCCTCCTAGATTTTCTAAACGCGTACAAACATCTGATTTTTTTTTTTTTTTAATAGCTATTGCATTAGTCAGTTGCCAACTTGCATTAGTCAGCACCAGTTGGCAACTGACTAATCTACAATAGTTGTGACGGTCCTTCCATCCCAACCACGGCGAGTCCGTTGAATTAATACTACCAACTTAAATATAATTTGACCATGTAATTAAATAACATCCGTGGCGAGCCTGTTAGCTCAATACTTAATATCATATCGATGTCAACAATATGTACTGCACTCCGAGAATTGATAGAACTAAGGAATGGGTGAATTGATATAATCTATGTAACCTATAGAAAGATTCTTCCATAATTTTATTATCTTTGACATCGCTCATGGGTTTGATCAAAAAGATCCCATATCTTATTGATAGTACCTTCCACCTATTTTTAGCGGTTTTCTAAACACGTACGAACATGTGATTTTTTTTTTTTAATAGCTATTGCATTAGTCGGTACCAATTAGCAATCGACTAATTTGCAATAGTTGTGACAGTCCTCCCATTCCAACCACGGCGAGTC
This sequence comes from Eucalyptus decipiens, assembly GCA_014182575.1. NCBI lineage: Eukaryota > Viridiplantae > Streptophyta > Magnoliopsida > Myrtales > Myrtaceae > Eucalyptus > Eucalyptus decipiens. The sequence goes on from CM024617.1 coordinate 10,063,646, forward strand.
CGTTGAATTAATACTACCAACTTAAATATAATTTGACCATGTAATTAAATAACATCCGTGGCAAGCCTGGTAGCTCAATACTTAATATCATATCGATGTCAACAATATGTACTGCACTCCGAGAATTGATAGAACTAAGGAATGGGTGAATTGATATTGTTGTTAATCGGCGTCGCAGCGGAAGCGGATCGTATATTTTGCAATTATGTCGGGAGCTATAGAAATCGATCGAAACAAAACAAGGAACAATAAAATAAAAGGACACCAGAAATCTACGTGGTTCGGTCCGAGTGTCGAAACCTACGTCTACGGGGAGAGAAAGCAAATCAATCCACTATAAATCGGAGAATTACAGGATTACAATCACATATGCACTCAAGTGTTTTTCAGTCCTACTTTATATCCGATACCCACGATGTTTAATAAAACAATTCAATGTACTCAACTTCCGCACAAAACCTCTATGAGCTCAAGCCTCGCACTCTCTCTCGAGCTCTTTGCTCTCGCTCACTGTGAAGCTCCCTTCTTTCGCAGCTTGCCTCGTCCTCCGAAGCTCTCGCTCCTTTTATCGGTGCCTGGAAGAAAACAAATCAAAATTGTACTCCAGAGTTGTCAGAATGGCGCCGATCTTCAAAGCATGCGCCTCCATGCAATTAATGAGAGCGTGTGAGCGGATGACCAGCATGCACACACACGTAGAGTAGCTTCTGCCTTCTCTCTTTCTTTATTCTGCCATCCCTCTTTCTTTATCAATAAAAAACAAGAGAAGCCCACAAAAGAGAAACCGTGAGAGAGGGAATTCGGCGCCTGACCAACTTTATTCTTCTACAAGCATGCATGCACATGGCCATGTGCACGCATTTAATGACGTAGAAGAATTGGACGATCATCCCTTCAGATTTCATGCTGACAAATGAGAAGAATCCCATGGATTGAAGAATTTATTTCCAGCGCGAAGCGCAGATCATGGGTGGGATCCCTTCAGCTCCTATCCTGCGCCATTTTTCATCAAATGCTCCATGCACGTTCTTCCTCGTTTCAGCATGTAAATATTTTGTACGGATCGGGTATTATACATGGACTCAAAACTCGAGACATAATTTAATAGATATAATCTATGTAACCTATGAAAGATTCTTCCATAATTTTATTATCTTTGACATCGCTCATGGGTTTGATAAAAAAGATCCCATATCTTATTGATATTACCTTCCACCTATTTTTAGCGGTTTTCTAAACACTTACGAACATGTGATTTTTTTTTTTAATAGCTATTGCATTAGTCGGCACCAATTAGCAATCGACTAATTTGCAATAGTTGTGACAGTCCTCCCATCCCAACCACGGCGAGTCCGTTAAATTAATACCACCAACTTAAATATTATTGGGGCATATAACTAAAAAACATACGTGGCGAGACTGATAGATCAATACTATATATTACATTGACGTCAACAATATGAACTACATTCTGAGAATTGATAGAATTGACGAATACTTGAATTGATATAATCTAACTATTTAAGGTATAGAAAGATTCTTCCAGTATTTGATTATCTTTGACATCGCTAATGGGTTTGATAAAAAAGATCCCATCTCTCATCCTTGGATGCTCATGTCCATGCTTATGATCCTACATCTTTTAAGAAATGGTCTCACCATTGATTGCGAGCCCTCGTCGCTGGCCCCTGGCCAAGGCCCGATGACCTCGGCCGATGCTCCCCCCACCGTTGCCGACCCTTCCCGGCGACGGCGGGGAGGCGGCGAGGGCTCGGGCCCTCGCCCAGATCTGGTGTGAGGGTCGCAGCCCTTGCCGTCGGTTGGCCAGGGGCCGGCCAACCTGGCCAACCCTCCCCCTCCGTCTTCTTAGACGGAAATACTCCGTTCTCTGTGACTTTTATATAGAAATACCATGGCACATAAAATTATAAAAAAATTTGCAATTAACAGATGAGATTTTTTTTTCCCCTTGTCGAACGGTTATCGAAAGGTTGGACATCCATTTTCCAAAATCATTGAAAACCAACTCCTAGTTATGTGGCCGTCATGACTCTGAGATATCAAACTTATGATGATATCATTGAAAACCAACTCCTAGTTATATACCGTGTCAGCCCTGTGCGATGTGCTTCGCGTGGCGTGGCCTATGATTCGTCCCCATCAACTCAGTATCACCAATGAAGTACCCCTTAAGTGCCATTATGGAGCTCAGCGTCTGGTCAAACACCTCTTTGGTTGAGATGACAGAAGAAATCGAGATCTCCACATAATTTTCTTTTTTTCCGTTTGGAAATGCGAGGCAAGGGGACCGGTGATAGTGATTTTTCTCTGCCACAATTAGATAGTGCAACCGTTCAAAAGGTTCGCTCAAATCTCGTGATTTCATGGAAAACAGATAATTCATTTATCACTAGGCCAATCACCTCAACAGTGAAAATCTCCATTCATTTGGACCTCATAAATATACCGTTCTCCCTTTGAATTTGAAGCAAAAGTACCCGGATGATCTCAATTTTTGACTTGGATTCCTACTCCTATGTGATTTGGGACCAGATCCTTGAGAGCCAATAGTGGGCTCAATTTGTTTTCCTGATTTAGGGTTCCGGTCGTTATGAACATTCTCTTTGTAATTTAATTATTCAGGTAAACAAATTGAGACTTTCAAGTGCATCATGGGAGGCTAGGGCTTTAGGGGTATGTTTGGTTACTTTGGTTTTTGAGATTGAAGACTATTTCGCATTTTGTGGAGAACTTCAAGCCAAATAAGTTTGGATGCCAAATAACTTACTTGAGATCTATGAATGAACAAAGTTCGTTCTTGTTTAAAGAAAGAAATAGCGATTGCGCAATGGCACGACCGATGACCGTTGCAAGGAGGTTGCTGCAATGCTCCCAAGCATAGTCACTTCAATGTCTCTCACACACTCAAGCATATGCGTGTGCACACACGAGACAATATCAAGGGACAATCAAGGCCGTAGTCGATATGACATTCGTCTTCTAGTGTCGGTGTTTTCTTTTTTATAAGCTAAAGGGAGAGGAAGGGTGGCCAGCACTAGCAGAAGCAACATGGGCTCTAATATAAGTGTCCCGCATCCATTATGAAATGCTTAGATTAAGCCATTGCTAATCTACCACCAGCATCCCGTAGATTAAGGTCAGCAAGCAACCCAACCAAGACGTTAGCAATCAGAAAAGCCTCTTGATCATCACCGAGCCCCGGTGGCGGCGGCGAGGGCTCAACCCTCAGCCGCCTCCTTCACCCCCACCCCCCTTTTTTAATTTTTTTAATTTTTAATTTTAATTTTAATTAATTAATTATTTTTTATTTATTTTAAATAAATTTAAGTTTTAATTTAATTTAGTTTAATTAATTTTATATAAATTATTTACACATTTTTATTTTTTAGAATATTTTAGCTAGTAGTTTAATTTTTATTTTGCAGACAATGTCATTTCGAGTGATTTTGAGCCGAGTCAGCTCTCCGGCAAGCCACGTAGGCAAGTGAAAATAATAAAATATTGCCACGTAAGATTTTCGGTAAGGTTCGCCGGATGTGGCACTTAAGTGTCCCACTTTTCAAAGAAAGTGACACTTAAGTGTGCATTTTCAAAGTTTTGACGCTTAAGTGTGCCATCGTGCCAAGTTTTGGCACTTGGGCTATTCTTCTGCCAGCTAATCTCAATCAAAATGAACAAATAATCCACCTTTTATCGACCACAAGGCACAATGTAAAACTAGCTATTGGAAATTCTTTTATACGTGGAAGAATTTTATTCAACGTTGCCATGTGGTAGACATTTCACTAAGAAAAGTAAATAAAGATGAAAGATTTTGAAAATATAAAACAGGTTTGCCGTGTGTAATTTCACTTTGCTTATGTGATGTTCACATCGCGTAAATTTGTCATTTGACAACCATTCAACTTTTGACTTATAACATTAATCTCTTTTGACTTTTAACATCCTTTCACTCTCAATTTGAAAAGATGGATAAGGATAAAATATCTTGAAATACATATTTTATCCATTCAATTTGAAATTAAAATTAACAAATGAAGTCTATCATAATTACCTCAATAAATACTACATGGATAAACATATGGTTTATTCATTTAAGCTAACGTGAATAAAATAATATGAAATGAAAGCTTATTAAATACATACATAAGGTTTTCACTTAATATTCACTAAGCCTTTTTCGTTACAACAAAGTCATTTCCTCAAAAAAAGAAAAGAAAAGAAAAAAGTAACTACATTGATGAAACCCTCTCTCGCTCTCTCCCTTGAGTTGTAGTCATTGTGTTGTTGCATGGCTGCGAAATTCATGAAGACGTGCATTTGTTCTTGTTGACTTATTGTTTTGCCTTGTGCACCTGTGCTCGTTTTTTATGTTCACGAGCTTCCGTTGTTCTTGATTATGAGGAAAAATTTTAAATAAAGACTTGAAATGCGGTCATTTTTCTAAAAGAGAGTTCATAATAAATTCTATCTCAAATAAGAACTTGAAGTGATCAACTTTAGTCTCAAATAAAAAGAAGAGGTCACCAACCGGCCAAATCTTCACCAACCAGCTTACCGGTAGGAACATCAATAGCCATATTGTCTGAAACTTTCTGCCTTGGGCCAATTGAAGAAGCTCCAAATTGATGCTAGGGTTCTTGGAGAAAATTTTCAGGCAATTTTCCTCTTAATATCATTGACATAGCTTCTATTCAGGGCTCTATATGTTCCCTGATCATTCCGCTAATAACAACCTTGGTCTCTATATGTTCTTTGATCATTCGGCTGACAAAGACCTTGACCCTAGGTAAGAGTTGCCAGCATCTATCCAAAATTTAATGAGGATCAAGACAACCAAGAAAAGTGGTCTGACCAATTCTTTGACTAGCTTCTTCAATTCTTTCAATTCTCTATTCAAATGTTCCAGTTCAAATCCGCATCTGTGATTCGCTTTGGACAAAAGAATTGGGTGTTAAGATTCTCGTCAACGCTTTGCACTAGTCACTACAAGTACCAAACCTTATCTTCCATATGGGCTTCTTCAATTTGAGTCAAAACATAAAATTCCAAATAAAATTGCCTTGACTTTTATTACTAGTTACTACCGGAATAAACTGACCAATGAAAATTAGACCAATTGGTGTGGTCAAGCCCTTATTAAAATTGAATTCGTTCACTCCAAACTTTTGAAAGAAATGCCATCATAGGCCAATTCCCTTGTCTCTTTTTTTTTTTCTTTTTGGGGTTTTGTGTCTTTTGAGTGTTCACAGCCACTTTTTTATACGGAAGGAAAATAAAAAGGGAGGGAAAGTGAGTAGAGCAAAAGAAATTCAAATTATTTACGCGGAATGGCGATATTACCCTTCAAGGAAAGCCTGCACCATTTTCAACTTCCTCCTCCTTGTTCCTTCTTTCTTCCCCAAATTTCCCGAGCGAACATCGCCTCTAGCAGTCTGGAAATCTGCTGGTGCTCTGCTTTTGTCACGCCCGAACCCCGAGCGCGCGAACATCCTACCATGGTCGATTTAAATGTGCGATGTTCCCAGAACACGTCACCAACCCATTCTTTTTATTACGTATGCGGAAGCGAAACAAATACCCTGACAACATTTAACTTGTGATAGAAAAACAAGAAGCAATTTCACAACCAATCGCTTACATAAACCAACGAAGTTTACAAACAAAGGTCTACAACCAAAAGTCTACAAAAAGGCCGGCTTTTAAAAAGGGACCGTCCTACGACCTATAAGTCGAACACGATCTCCAATCCTACAACTTCACCTCTGTAACTCCACAAGGCCAACCATAACAAACTGGCAACTCCGTCCACTAGGGACCTGAAAATGTAAGCTCACAACGGGGTGTGACATTGTCTCAGCAAGTTCACCCCTTAAACCCCTATTAGAAAAAAAATACACCCAAGGGTGGCCTAGCGACGCCATCACAAATAATGGGACTTACATTTACCTCAATTATTTCCTGCAGGTTAGCACAGTTCATATTACTCAAGCATAAATAGTAATAGAATTCAAACAATCGGAACGCCAATATTTTCACATAATCAACAACTATAGGAGTCTTGATTATAAAACTAAATCGTTATGACACGTCTTGTCACACCCTGTCATGCCCCGATCCTCGGGCACACGCACATCCCTTACTTTTGGTCGATTTCTAAAATGCGATATCCCTAGGACTACATATCGCCGACCCTTTCCTTTTCAATAGCACATGCAGAAGCGGTTTTAAAAATCCCCAGACAATAAAGCAATGGGATATACAAGTAGGACTAGAAACCTGAACCTAAAAACCACACCCTTATGTACATATATACAACTTAGTCATACATGTACATATATCAGCCATGCTAAAAAGGTTGGTTTCTACTCAAACAAATTCTATGGCAAAGGTCATCAAATAGGAGTGGAGTCTCAATCCTCATCAGGATCCTACTCTGTATCATCCTCGGAATTCTCCTTTTGGTACTCCTCTTCAGATTCTTTCTCCTCAGGTTCTTCATCAGGGTCCTGGAATGTTTTCCCCAAATCGGGATGAGACTACGTCTAAACAAGTTCTACCCCTAAAACCCGATTAGTAAACTAATACACCTTAGGGCTGCCTACGCACAACATGAGTTAGAGGACTTACCTTGGTCTCAGATTCCACCTGCATATTAGCACATATCAAATAGGCGCCCAAGCAATCACATCACAGATCGAAGCATCGATCTAATCGACTTAGTCGATTTCATATCAGTCGGACCATTTCTAGGTCATCATCCTAAACTGACTTCACGGATTGCTCGAAGTGGTGCCGAGATGGACTGAAAACACGGGCTGAGGACTCAGCTTCGTGCAAGACAGTGGACGGCTGCTGCTTCCGTGGAGATGAGGCAGTCTTGCGGACGAAAGAGGAGACGATCACGGGCTGACTTCTCTGGTGGAGTCGCTGGACAAAGGGGAAGCAAGAAGCGGTGACGCCAAGTGGAGAAGTCGACCTCGTGGGATGCTGCTAGACTTACTCGGTGGTGCTGCACGTGAAAGAGGAGGACACACGGAGCTACTTTGGTTTCGTTGGTTTGACCGAAGCATGGAGATGGGGTGTTGAAGACGAGCAAACGTTGATGAAGTTTGGTGCGTTGGTAGTGGGGTAGCTGGCGTGAGCTGCAGCAGAGACTACGCTTCAGTGGAGATGGGGATTTCGGTGGGAGGGAGATGCAAGGAGTTGAGGTGCGTGGGTCAGTGGACTTCGAAGAACCGAAATGAGAAGAAAACCGAAAGCCAGTCGTTTCAGGTCAAGGGGTGATTGAAACCAGGGAAAAGTGAAAGCAAAAGTGGAAGACAGCTTAGTGGTATCGTCGGCCGAATAAGGGGATAAACATTGACTCAAGTCAATAAAATAAAGCCTAAGAAGATAATCCTGCAGAGGCTGTCGGTCAGGGGGATTCCGCGTGCGCGAGTGGATGGGGAGGAGAGAGAGAGTGTGTGACGTGAGAGGATAAAAGAATTGGTCAAAGAAGAAAGGAAAATTGAAGACCAAGAAGAAGGAATCGTCGGCCAACAAGGGGTGGGGTGTGTGGGGGCGTCGGTCAAAGGAAAAAAAAGAGAAAGGATTTAAAACAAAACCAATATAACATTTGATCAACATCAAAATAGTATGCCAATTGATCATTCCAGCCCAGAAGTTATCAAGTGAAGGTTTATGAGGTTGCTATGCGGAGAAACACGATTGCAGTGCTGGAAACTGGTTCCGGAAAGACAATTATAGCTGTGATGCTTATTAAGGACATCTATGAAGTCGAGCGGAGAGAAAAAGTTGATGGTTTTCTTGGCTCCAACGGTCCATCTCGTTAATCAGCAATATAAGTTTATAAGCAATCACACTGGTCTGCAAGTCGGGGAATATTGTGGAGCCAAAGGCATTGACGAATGGAATGTGAAAATCTGGGAGAAGGAAATCAGCGAGCACGATGTGCTGGTCATGACCCCACAGATTTTATTGGATGCTTTGAGAAAAGCATTTCTCAATTTGGACATGGTGAGCCTGATGATAATTGATGAATGCCATCATTCCACAAAAAACCATCCCTATACAAAAATAATGAAGGAGTTTTATCACAAAAGCAGTAAGAAGCCAAAGATTTTTGGAATGACAGCTTCGCCTGTATCTCGTAAAGGGGTTTCCTCCACTGTGCATTGTGATGGACAAATATCAGAGCTCGAGAGCATTTTGGATTCCCAGATATACACTGTTGAGGACCGGACGGAGATAGAAGTCTATGTTCCATCTGCCAAAGAAATATGTTGGTTCTTTGACCAACCGCAGTTTTCAAATGCATCTTTGAAGGAAAAGATGGAAGCTTCATGGTCCAAGTTTGATGCTTCCTTGTTAAAGTTGCAAGGCTCCTTTGAAAATCGTTTCAAAGACATGGAAGAAAGGTTTAAGACGATGCGGAAGCGTTTGTCCAATGACCACTCAAAGATTATGTATTGCCTTGATGATCTCGGTCTCATTTGTGCTTATGAGGCTGTTCAAGTCTTTTTAGAGAATGCTTCGAACGCCAAAGAGGAATGTGATATTTATAGAGAGAGTTCCTTGCAGTGTAGATATTATCTTGAGGAAGTGTCACAGTTAATTGGGGACTCCTTGTCACTTGGTGATGAGTTTACTGTGGAAGGTGGGGCAAACTGTCGAACAGCATTGGAGATGGGCTACGTAACTCCAAAGCTATACGAGCTCCTTCAGATTTTCCTGTCATTTGGAGGTGCAGGGCTGGTACTTTGCCTCATCTTTGTTGACAGAATTGTTGCAGCAAAAGTGATAGAGAGATTTGTGAAGAAGAGAGTCTCTGTCCTATCTCATTTCATGGTGGCGTACATAACTGGAAACAATTCTTCAGTTGATGCCCTGGCACCAAAAGTGCAGAAGGAAACCTTGGAATCATTTCGCTCCGGCAAGGTGAATCTGCTCTTTGCAACTGATGTGGTCGAGGAAGGGATCCATGTGCCAAGCTGTTCGTATGTTATACGCTTTGACCTTCCAAAGACAGTCCGCAGTTATGTCCAGTCTCGTGGACGGGCACGGCAGGATAACTCCCAGTATATTATCATGCTTGAGAGGGGAAACATAAAGCAAAGGGATCAACTATTTGACTTCATTAGGAGTGAACGATCCATGACCGACACAGCCATAAACAGAGATCCGTTTGAGAGCAACTTGAAAGTTTGCACATTCGAGGAAACGTGTGCATATTTTGTTGATATAACTGGAGCTTTAGTCACTGCGGATTCAAGCGTTAGTCTCATTCATCGATATTGTGAGAAACTTCCTCATGACAAGTACTCCACTCCAAAGCCAGAATTTCAATTTTCATATACAGGTGAATCTTGTGAATGCACTTTGACATTGCCTCCTAATGCAGCCTTTCGGACATTAGTAGGTCCCTTGAGCAGGAATTGTCATTTAGCCAAGCAACGGGTATGCTTGGAAGCTTGTGAGAAGCTGCATCGTATGGGTGCTTTAGACGATCGTCTTCTTCCCAGCATTGAGGAGACCTCAGAAAAGGCTGCTACTTCTAAAGGCAAAGAATCATCTGCAGGTGTAAGTGCAGTTGCGGGTGTAGGTACAACAAAAAGAAAGGAGTTACATGGAACGACAAGCATCCGTGCATTATCAGGAACATGGGGTGAAAAAACTGATGGGACAATTTTTGAGGCCTATAAATTTGATTTCTCCAGTAGTATTGTTGGCGAATTTTACTCTCCATTTGTTCTTCTGATTGAGTGTAAGCTTGATGATGACGTGGCTAATACAGAAGTGGATCTTTACTTGCTTAAAAAGACAGTTAAGGCGTCGGTATCTTCATGTGGACAGGTGCAAATGGATAGTGAACAGATGATGAAAGCAAAGCGCTTTCAAGAATTCTTTTTTAATGGTTTATTTGGGAGATTATTTGTTGGCTCCAAATCTTCTAGAAAGCAGAGAGAATTTCTTCTCAACAAGCAAGCAAGTTTTTGCTGGAACCCAGATTACATGTATTTACTTCTCCCCCTGGAGATGTCAAAAACATCAAGTGTCGATTCTTGGAAAATCAATTGGACGGCGATAACTTCCTGCTTCGACGCAGTTGAATTTATGAAGAAAGAACATTCTTTTGGTACTGAAGATAGTAAAAGTAAGACAGTAAGCTCAGTTCCTTCTGGGACTCTCCCTGCCTAGATCGACGAGGACAAGAAAATACACTCTGCTGATGGTTCGCTCGGCGCTTGCAAACTTAAACAAGTAGTGGTCGTGGCTATTCACACTGGAAGGATCTACTCGATTCTTGAAGTTGCCTCTGATATTTCTGCAGACAGTCCTTTCGAGGGAAATGCTGATGGTGGCTCTTCAAAATTTAGTTCCTATGCTGGGTACTTTAACAAAAAGTATGGCGTAGTGTTAAAATACCCAGGACAGCCTTTGTTGCGGTTAAAGCAAAGTCATAATCCATACAATCTTCTAGTGAATTTCGTGGAAAAAGGTCGCAAGGGCAAGGCATCCCAACCTGGCTGTGTTGAGAAGCCGTTGAATCATGTTTATATGCCGCCTGAGCTTTTACTTACTGTTGATGTTCCAGTATACGCAATGAAAGCATTCTATTTGCTGCCATCTTTGTTGCATCGTTTAGAATCCTTGATGTTAACCAGCCAACTTAGAGGAGAGATCAACTGCCCAATTCACATACCGAGCTCTCTGATCCTAGAGGCACTTACAACCCTGAGATGCTGTGAGAGTTTTTCAATGGAACGCTTGGAATTGCTGGGTGACTCTGTCTTGAAGTATGCTGTCAGTAACCATCTCTTCCTTAAATATCCCGAGAAGCATGAAGGACAACTATCAGCTCAGCGATCAAGGGCTGTTTGTAATGCAACCTTGCATAAACGGGGGACGGACTGTCAATTGCAGGGATACATCCGAGATAGTGCATTTGATCCGCGTCGTTGGGTGGCTCCAGGACAGCGCACTCTATTTCCTTGTCCTTGTAGTTGTGGTGTGGACACACCAAATGTTCCTCTGGACATTAAATTTTCCACTGAAGATCCGAAAATAGTGGTTGGAAAGTGCTGTGACCGGGGCCACCGATGGATGGGCTCAAAAACCATATCGGATTGTCTGGAAGCCCTCATCGGTGCATTTTATGTTTCTGGTGGATTGATAGCAGCTCTTCATATGAATAAGTGGCTTGGAATCGACACTGAGGTTGAGCCTTCATCTGTTGTTGAAGCCATCAATAGTGCAGCTCTGCATTCGTTTGTCTTGTCAACTGATGACCTTGACATTTTGGAATCGAAAATTGGTTATAACTTCTCTGTTAAAGGACTGTTGCAAGAAGCTATAACACATGCATCTTGCCAAGAACAAGGGCTGCCATACTGTTATCAGAGGCTTGAATTTCTTGGTGACTCTGTGCTGGACATTCTTATTACGTGGTATCTCTATCAGAGTCATGCTGATGTTGACCCAGGTGAATTGACTGATTTGCGTTCAGCTTCTGTTAACAATGAAAATTTCGCTCAAGTTGCTGTGCGGCACAACTTCGAAAAGCATCTTCAGCACTGCTCAACCTCTCTTCAGAGCCAATTATGGAGTATGTACAATCATTTAACAGACCTGAAATTGACACAAGAGATCTGCAACGCATGAAAGGCCCTAAGGCTCTTGGAGACATGGTGGAGAGTATTGCAGGCGCTATTCTTATTGATACGAAGCTTAATCTTGATGAAGTATGGAGAATATTCAAACCACTTTTATCTCCAATTGTCACACCCGATAAGCTCGAATTGCCTCCTTGGCGTGAACTGAACGAGCTGTGTGACCATCTTGGGTACTTCGTCAAAGAGAATTGCGTAAATAAGGGGGAAACTGTGCATGCTGAGATTCGTCTACGGCTTGATGATGATGAGCTGTTGGGCCAGGGTTTTGAGCGATGTAAAAAAGATGCCAAAGGGTCAAATTCTTCACCATTCGCGTAACTTGAAGTCCCAATGAAAACTAAAATAAGATAGTCCTTTAATCCCACGAATTTTCGTCGAAACCCAATTTTCCGAACAAACAAATCCGGTTGAGGTTCAATTTGAAATCAGAAAAAGCCCAAACAACTTCTATTCACCGATTCACTTACACCAAATGCCAAAAGTCTTTTCAAATTGACCAATCCGAGTTTCCGTTCATTTTCCGCAACGTCCGACACGGTTTTCCGTAAAAATCTCGGAATCTCTGAAAACTCTTCTGAGACTGATTCGACGTTCCTAAAATGACCCGTGACATGAAAGAACTTCCAACTTTTGAAATCGGACTTAGACTGGCAGTTAATTTCACTCGGAGACGCTTTTAGTGTGACCTAGACTACCAGGTAATTGTCAGAACTTTTTAGGACAAATGACCCGTGGTTGATTTTCTTCAAGTCACGATGAACCCACTCAACATATTTGCGACTCTCGATTGTCGTGAAAATCTCGAGGATTCAAATATGGACATAGGATACCAAAACGACAATAAAATCAAATTAGTGCCAGCCGACGAGAGTTTTCCAATTTAGTGGAATCACCCACGATTGGTCATTCATCTCAGTCGAACCGACTTATCTCTGATCTTAATTCAATTTTTAACTGTGCCGTAATGATCTCTAAAGATGAGCACGGTCGAGAAATCGATTCATGGTCAAATTCTCAGTCTATCTGCCTTAAAGTCCTTAATAGCCTACCCAGCTAGTCTAGTTATCTCGTGAGTGGCCAACTTAGAGAAAAACACTGTCGTCGCATCGATGAAATGCCCAATTTAACCAATCGAAATCAGAGTATGAAAATCAGGATGTCACAACTCTTCCCCTCTTATAAAAATTTCGTCCTTGAAATTTAAACATTTATCAATCCTTAAACAAAAGGTGGGGGTGTTGTCGTCTCATCGAGTCTCATTTTTCCACACTGCTTCTTCGGTCTCGTGGCGTTGTTCGACCACTTTGACCAAGGAGACCATCTTTGAACACAAAATCTGCTCTTTTTGAACCAACAACTGAACTAGCTTCTTACATATAACACTCTATCGCTCACATATGACCCTGATCTGACAACTACAAACACTGATTACTTAGCTGACTTTGGCCTGTGATCTTTCTTCACTTCACTTTCTATTCATCACTGAAAATTTGTACCCTCTGCTATGCACTACTTAATAAAGAACCCTCTGAAAAACTCTGCCAAACTTGGAACCTCTGATCTAGATTCAAAATATAATTCGCCCTCGGCACTCCATACCGGTGAATTATCTTATACTCACACATTGGTATACCCATTCAACACAAGATCTATTTGTACTGTACTAAAGTGAATTGGCTCCATCTATCGATCGACCACTATCCTCAAATGGTATCAGTACTCAGCTTGTCACAATGTTCCATTGTGATATATTTCCATTACCACTTGGGACTCTCAAGTGATGGTAAAATCTTTCGGGTTTGCATTACTGAACTTCCACTTACTGACAACTCTGACACTAGCAACCTGCTTGGTGATATCTATCTTCATATCGGCCTACCAATCTAACTAACGTCGATTCTAACTTACTTGCACCATCTGCTCAAAACTGCAATATTATAGTGAACTTCTAACAAGATCTTTTCCCTGAGGGCTACACTGTCAAGTGTATTCAATCACTCATGGAACCCGAACGTTCCATCCTCAGAAATCTTGAAGTCAGATTCTCTTTTACTAGTATCCTTGTTGGAGAAATCTTTCTGGAATATTTTGAAGCTGACAAAACGTTTCCATCAATCTAATCTGAAGATTTTCAGATTCTGCTATTTAAAGTTTGCAGACCTCCGGACTGCCAAACTCAAGACTCAAAGTCTATTCTCATTGACAGTTTCTAATGCGTTGAAGAAAGGCTATCCAAAACTAGATGCTTCATTAAGGATTTAGCCTTATCAACTGGAGAAGATCTCTTGGCTGGATATGACGTAACGGATTCCTTTATTTGAATCAAGATTGATTAAGGATTTGATGATTGGCGAAGTATACTTGGAAGGTTCTACTTATGGAAACGAAGATCCTGATTGTATGGGCGAGCAAGATTGATGGGCTATCAACATGTTCCTTTAATAGCTCGAATAATCTTCTTAATCGATTCTGTCCAACGGGTAGATTGGAGGAATTCCTTTGGTAAGTGCCAATGGGTATGATGGCATAAAGGAGTATAAAAGGAAAATGTTCAAGTCGTTCGAGTGTGTGCAAGATGGAAGAATTCCAAAGTCTGAAGCTCCTTGATTCTTAGTCAATTCATTTACTGAGCGAAATCTTGTACGCAAAAGAGAGTTTATATTTTGAGATACCTTGAGGAAGTGTGGTAGAGTATCTACACTGTGCAATCAAGGGAAAGCATTGTTGTAACATCTCTTTTGTTCATAGTGAAATCCAGTCGGTGGGCTGTCAGTGCAGAAGAGTGGACGTAGGCTTGGAATAAGCCGAACCACTATAAACCTCGTGTTTAATTTTTTCTTCCCTACTCTCTGCTTTACTTTGATCATATTTCGTTTTGATAACTAAAGGAGAACTTCCTTTCTATTGTCTCCCTAGTATTGCTTTCGTATCTCGAAAAATTGTTTTAAAACCTATTCACCCCCCTCTAGGTGCTTATACTAGCAATGTCAATTAGTATCAGAGCCCGTGTACTCACTCTGTTTGAAGTGTTTTACTTCAGAGTAAAAGATCCATGGCTAGTATGCTAGCTCTAGGGCTGGTGGTAGGGCAAATACCAGACCACCTTACTTTGGTGGAAATGATTACAACATTTGGAAGAACAATATGAAAGCGTTCCTAAGATCAGAGGATCCTCTGGAATGGGACGTTGTAGAAAAAAGAATCACTCCTAAAGCTGCATCTGTCTCAGAAAGAGGAAAAGAAGCTGTTGAGTCCAGTGAAATGACTCAGAAAGAGATAATCAAGAGACAAGCTCTTGATGCAAAGCAATTTATTCTTTATATTGTACTTTGTCACCCACTGAATATAACAGAATATCTTCTTGTATTACAGCAAAAGAAGTCTGGGATAGATTACATATTACCTATGAAGGAACCGATCGAGTGAAAGAGACTAGAATCAACATTTTCTTCTACGAAGCCTTCAAAATGAAATCAGGAGAATCTATAACTGACATATTTAGTTGTTTTACAGAAATCGTGAATGGTCTTGAAAATCAAGGTCAACCAATTTCTGATCCCATGAAGGTAAACAAGCTACTACATGGACTCTCCAAGGATTGGAATCACATAAAGACCTCAATAAGAGAGACACAAAGGATCATGCCCGTATCTGTCGATGAGTTGGTTGGAACTCTTCAGTCTTATGAAGTGGAGCGAATCAATGAAGACGAAGATCTTAAAGGTAAGAAATCCATTGCATTAAAATCCAATGATGATTCTGATGTTACAGATTCTGAAGACAATATGGATGATGAGGAGCTTGCCCTCATGATAAGAAGATTTGGAAAGCTTAACAGAAAAGGAAGAAGATTCAATCTAAAGAAACAAAGTTTTCAAAAGCAACTGACCAAGTCTGTTGAATCAAACAAAGATGTAGTCTGCTTTGAATGTAAGAAAAAGAGACACGTCAGACCCAACTGTCCGCTTCTGAGGAAGAAGAAATGAAAAGCTAAAAAGTATCGAAAGGCTCTCAAAGCAGAGACTTGGAGTGATACAGAGTGTGAAGAAAGTGATGATGATTATGCCAACATATGTCTTATTGTACAATCAGATTCAGATTCAAACTCTGAAACAGACTCAGATTCAGACAGTGAATTCGAGGAAAGTAACTTCAAAATCCCTATTAAAGTTTATAAATACATTGATGAATTATGTTTTAGTCTTACGACTTCTCTTAAAAGGATTTCTGAACTCAAAAATGATAATGCTGCATTAAAACAACAAGAAAATGTTTTGAAAGAAAAAATTAAATGTTTAGACACAAATGTCTCTTCTCTTAAAGAAAGTGAAGATAATCTTCTAAAAGAAAATGAATTTCTAAAAAAGGACATATTAAATATTTCATAAAGATTTTTAATAGGATCTAAGAAACTTGAAAAAAATTCTTTCAGTGCAAAGACCTTATTTCAATAAATTTGGTTTATGAATGACAGCAGAAATCATTCATTTAATTGATTTTCCTAAAGTGAAGGAAAGAATTAAGCAAAAGACCCTCAAGAGATGCTTACAAAAATCATTTCAAAAAGGTTTTTGTAAAACCAGTAGGTTGTAATGCTCTCAGATGTTCTAAGTGCAAAATGTTAGATCATTTTGAGAAAGAATGTCATATGGTTTGTAAACCTGTTAAGAGAGTATGGGCTAAAACCACATATCATACTAACACAAATGGACACAAGAAAATATGGGTACCAAAGAAAGTTTGAGTCTCTTTTTTAAATGCAGGTCACTATCAAGAAAAAGGTAAAATGGTATTTGGATAGTGGATGCTCAAGACATATGACAGGAGATTCAAATTGCTTCATAAAGTTTGTCCAAGTAAATGGTGGAAAAGTCTCATTTGGAAGAAATAGCAAAGGAAAAATTGTGGGATTTGGAACTGTAAAGATTGGAAACCTCACAATAAACAATGTCTCCCTAGTGGAAGGACTCAACTACAATCTGCTCAATATCAGTCAGTTGTGTGATACTGGTTTCAAAATCAACTTTCAAGAGGGAATATGTTCAGGAATCAGTAAAGATTCTACTCAGTCATTCATGGGCCGAAGGTATGGAAATATCTACCTCTTGGATGTAAAACCAGATGAAAAGTAATGTCTAATCTCAATTCAAGACGAAGTAAGCTTATGGCACAGAAAGCTTGGACACATCAATATGAAGCATATAGCCCAAATTTCAGCAAAGAAGCTTGTTCGTGGTTTACCTAATTTATCATACCAAAAGTTTGATCTATGTACACCATGCGTATTGGGAAAGCATGTAAGAAATTCCTTTAAACCAATAAATCAAGTTTCCACTAATCGTGTACTGCAGCTTTTGCATATAGATCTCTTTGGACCTACCAGAACTCAGAGTATTAGAGGTAAGAAATATTGCTTAATAATTGTGGATGACTACTCGCGATTTACTTGGGTATATTTCCTGGCAAGTAAGTCTAAAACCTTTTCTTACTTTGAAAAGTTTGCTAAAAAGGTTCAAAATGAAAAAAATGGTATGTTATCTCAAGAATAAGAACAGATCATGGAGGTGAATTTGAAAATCAAGATTTTACAAAATTCTGTGATGAATCTGGTTTTCAGCATGTGTTCTCCTCTCCATATACTCCAGAACAAAATGGAGTTGTGGAAAGAAATAATAGATCGCTTCAAGAAATGGCTAGAACTCTTTTAATTGAAAGTAATATCTCTTCACGATTTTGGGCCGAAGCAATTTCAATAGAGTTTTTCTAAGGCCTATTTTGGAGAAAACCCCCTATAAGTTATTCAAAGGAAAGAAACCTATTTTTTCATACTTTCATGTGTTTGGATGTAAATGCTTTATTTAAAAAAAGCGAATGATCGAGTTGGTAAGTTTAAAGAAAAATCAGACGAAGGCATCTTCCTTGGATATTCTACCTCAAGCAAAGCCTACAGAGTCTATAACAAGAAGAGTCAATCTGTGGATGAATCAATGAATGTCAAATTCCAGGATTCTATGCAAAATGAATCTATTCAGACTCCTCTTGAAGAATCTGAACCTGCTCCAAACTCTACAAAGTCTAAATCTCTTGAAGCAACTCAGACTCTGAAAGACCAGCAACAAGTGGTTATTGAAGATTCAAATGAAGGAAGTGATCATCAACTTGACAAATCAACCAGCAACTGGAAGCATAAGTCCAGTTATCCCAAAGATCTCATTATTGGCAACATTAATGAAGGAATACGCACAAGATCCAAAAGGCGCAAAGAGTCTAATGTTGTGGCTCTTATTTCTGAAATAGAACCTAAAAGCATAGAAGGAGCTTTATCTAATGAAAGCTGGATTGAAGTTATGCAAGAAGAACTCAGACAATTCAGCATTAATGATGTCTAGGAGTTGACTCATAAACCAAAAGGTAAATCTATTATTGGAGCTAAATGGGTTTTTAGGAACAAGATGAACAAGAAAGGAAAAGTCGTAAGAAACAAAGCAAGACTCGCGCCAAGGGATATATGCAAGAAGAAGGGATAGACTATGACGAGACTTACGCACCAGTAGCAAGGTTAGAAGCAATTCAATTATTACTTACTTTTGCTTGTTATAAGAATTTCAGGTTACTCCAAATGGACGTCAAAAGTGCTTTCTTAAATGGATTTATCCATGAGGAAGTCTATGTGGAACAGCCACCTGGGTTGGAGACCCAAGGAAGCCAGATTCAGTTTTCATATTGAAAAAGGCCTTGTATGGTTTAAAGCAAGCATCCCTAGCTTGGTACGACAGGCTGAGTAAGTTTTTAATGCAAAACGGCTTTGTCAAAGGTAAAGTAGACACTACTTTGTTTATCAAAAGAGAAAACAAAAGGTTTATTCTTGTTCAAATATATGTAGATGATATTATCTTTGGATCCTCTAATGAAAGTTTGTGCAAGAAATTCTCTAAGACTATGCAGGATGAATTTGAGATGAGCATGATGGGTGAGTTAACCTTCTTTCTCGGGCTTCAAGTTAAACAGTTGAAGGAAGGAACTTTTGTTCATCAAGAAAAATATGCTAATGATCTTGTCAAAAAGTTTGGACTGGAAAATTGCAAAAAGATTGACATACCAATGTCAAGTTCCTTGAAGATAGACAAAGATGAAGGAGGTATGTCAAGTTTGGTATGTCAAGTTCCTTGAAGATAGACAAAGATGAAGGAGGAAAGAAAATTGATCAGAAGCTATATAAGAGTATCATTGGTTCACTTCTTTATCTTACTGCTTCTAGACCTGACATATTTTTTAGTGTTTGCATTTGTGCTAGATTTCAAGCAACCCAAAATAATCTCATCTAAGTGCTGCAAAGCGCATTATCAAATGCATTGCTTCAACTTCAAGTCTCGGTCTTTGGTATCCAAAAAGGGGAGACTTTCCTCTTCTTGGATACTCAGACGCAGACCTAGCTGGTTGCAGAGTTGATAGAAAGAGCACCTTGGGTACCTGTAAGTTACTTGGAAGCAGGACAGTGTCTTGATTTTCAAGAAAGCAAAATACAGTAGCTCTTTCTACAGCAGAAGCAGAGTATGTAGCTCTTGGAAGTTGTTGTTCACAAATTCTGTGGATAAAACAACAGCTAAGAGACTTTGGAATTGAAGATTCATGCACGGAGATTAAGTGTGACAACAACAGCGCAATCAATTTGACCAAAAATCTAATTCTTCACTCAAGAGCAAAGCATATAGAGATTCGACATCACTTCATCAGAGATCATGTTCAAAATGGAGAAGTTTCGATTCAGTTTGTTGACTCAAAGAACCAATTGGCAGATATATTTACAAAGCCTTTGGAGAAAAATCAATTTGAAATCATCCGTTCCAGACTCAACATCCTGAAGCTTGAAGAAGTTAAAGTCTAGAGACTCTCAGACTCAAACAATCATGGTTCTTGACAGTAAGTTATTTTATTTTCTCTTATATTAAATCTCGGAAAGGTACGATCATCTATCTATAATTGATTTCTACTATCTTCAATTTCCGTGAAAAGTGCTTTTTGTTTTTCCTTTTCAAAAAGAGTTATTTAAAATGGCAGTTATCTATTTTTGAAAAAGGCAGTTAATTTTAAAAGAGGCATCTTTTCACTTTCCTTTACAACGTTTAGTATTCCCCCCATTTTTCGACTGAGCTATATACAGTCGATTCCTCTTAGCTTAACTCCAAAACCCTAAAAAGCATCGATCTTCCACTTGCGTCTTCTACTCTTGTTTAATCTTCAAAAATTTGTCATTTTTTGGGGGAAAAACAAGTTTGGAATCATCCGAAGACTGTGAAAGATGTCGTCTTCAAGAAAGTCTTCGAGGATCGCAAGCAGGGGACCACGGCGAATGAGTGAGGGGCCTACTCACTTTGATCTCACCAAAGAAGAGGAGTTACCAAATCAGCAGCAGAGCCCACAACATTATCAGCAGCGTCATTCTCTACCATCTAGTCCACAGGGTGTTGGTCATCAACAAAAGGAAGAAATCGTTGAGGACGCAGATCCTGTAAGAATTCAAAGGCCCTCTTTTATTTATAAGCTTTACCGTGCTTTAAAGAGGATTGCTACTCCATTGAACTACATCGATGGGTTTCTTAAAGACAATGAATATGAGAATGAATATATCTTTTTGCGATTAATGGAGGATTTGGGAATTGCTCCTAAGGGTTTGGCAAAAGAAACCTTTGCAAATATCCCAAGTGATCCGCGTGTTGGAGGATTGAATCCAATCGATGGGAATGATGATAACAAATTGTACAGCCAATTTCAACCAAGAATGGGTGTTGCGGCAAAAATTCGAGGAAAAAGAACAGAGTTGTTTAGATTGAAGGAATATAAAGATCTATACTCCAAATTGTTGAAGCATGGGGTGATAAACCCTAGGAGTGTGGATTTTGATTTCCTTGATGCTGTGAATGTAAATTTGAGGAAAAAGTTCAATTTTCTTCAACTTGAATAGTTCTATTCTAACACCACAGAAGCCTATGCTCAACTAACCGCATATTTCTATTCAAATCTTAGCTTCTTCAATGCGAATAAAATCTCTTTTAGTGTTCGAGATAAGGACTTTGTGGTTGATGTGGATATACTGGCGGATGTGATTGGGGTTGAGAGAGGGAGATATCAACCCATCAGTGTTTCTATAACTCGTGCCACATTGGTACTTGTTAAAGACAGAAGGACAGAGGGAAGGATTACATACTCAAGGATGCGTGCGTTCAACATTCTACTTCACAAGATTGTGATTAATTGCCTCAGGCCAAAGTCTACTTCAAAAACTGATGTTTCCAATTCAGAGGCAAAGCTGATGTACACCATCAATGCAGGGAAAATTTTTTCTCTTCCTCACACTATTCTGTTCCATATGTATAGAGCAGTGGTGAAGGATAGGGGTCAACTTCCTTATCCAGGTCTTGTGTCAAAGTTATTCAGATATTTGAATATTCAGCCTCCACAAATTTTTTGTGTTTGACCGTGTGACAAATTGGTGGTAGGACTGAAAATGGTGTCCAAAATGCGTCTGAAAGAACTCGACAAGGCGTTGGAGAAATTGAAGGAGACAACCCCTGCCAAGCTTCATCAAGTCTCTTCTACAACAAAAAGAAAAGGGAAGGAGCCCATGGTTGCTCCATCCAAAAAGAGAAGAGCTCTCATCATTGAGGATGAAGATGATGAGGTTGACCTCACCATTTCTGCTATAGCATTGAAGAAGCTGAGTCGTTATGTTCCAGAATCAATGGAACGACAGGAGAAAGAAGCAGAGGAGAGAGAAGGTCAGGAGAAAGAAGAAGAAGTGATAGAAGCAGAGGAGCAAGAAGCAGAGGAGAAGGAAGAAGAGGAGAGAGAAGCTGAGGAGGAAAGGTTTGAAGAAGAAGAAGAAGAAGAAAGAGAAATTCAAGAGGAAGGAGAGCATGAGAAACACTCTTCTCCACCTGAAGCCATGGAAACAGGGGGAGATGGTGAAAAAAGAGGAATGTCCCCATATCCTGTTACCAGTGAAGGAGTCAGCTGCTCTCCAGCAAATCCAGAAGACATCCATGCCTCTCAATTTCCTGAGGAGGGACATGATGTTTCATTGCTAAATCTGCGTGACTATGCTGATATACCATCGTCTGCCTTTACTCCATCAGATCGAGCCGAAGGTAGTACGCAGACTAATAATTCAGCAAATTTCCGCAGAATCCTTGATGTTCTCTTGGAAATGAAGGGTCAGATATATGCTTTGGAGTGCGAAGTTCAGAACTTGAAGAATGCATGACAAGCTTCTTCCGTTTCCTTGTCTGATCAGATTCAAGCCTTTACTCTTCAAAATCAAGCAAATACAAAGAGTGAAGATGTGGGTCAACTGAAGGAAGATTTGAAAAAGCTGGAAGGCATCGTATAGTCAATGAGAGATTTCCAGCTTGTTCGCATTCCCAAGCAATCTTGATTCCATTCTATTCCCATCTCAACCTTTTTTTTTTTATGACAAAAAGGGGGAGAGATACGAGATTTGAAAACTTTGAACTTAAACTTGTTGATCGTTTAGTTTGTTTTGATGTTTGACTTGGCTTGTGTCTGGATGTTGACTGAACTTTCATTTGGATTTGACTGCTGCTTATATTAAGTACTACTGATATCTTACGAATGGCTTTACTATCATGCGAGACTAACCTATTTTCTGTGGTTGTAGATTCTAGTGTTATCATTAAGCCATTAATCTTTTAGAGATATCCATATTTGCTTGAGTAATGTTTTGCATGTCAAAGTTATTCAAATCTGCAGGAAAGTTTTGTCACCATAAAAAAGGAGGAGATTGTTGGAGAAATCTTTCTGCAATATTTTGAAGTTGACAAAACATTTCCATCAGTCTAGTCTGAAGATTTGCAGACTCTGCTAGTTAAAGTCTAAAGACCTCCGGATTGCCAAACTCAAGACTCAAAGTCTATTCTCATTGACAATTTCTAATCCGTTGAAGAAAGGCTATCCAGAACTGGATGCTTCATTAAAGATTTAGCCTTATCAACTGGAGAAGATCTCTTGGCTGGATATGACGTAACGGATTCCTTTATTCGAATCAAGATTGATTAAGGATCCGATGATTGATGAAGTATACTTGGAAGGTTCTACTTATGGAAACCAAGATCCTAATTGTATGGGCGAGCAAGATTGATGGGCTATCAACATGTTCCTTTAATAGCTCAAATGATCTTTCTAATTGATTCTGTCCAACGGGTAGATTAAAGGAATTCCTTTGGTAAGTGCCAACGGGTATGATGGCATAAAGAAGTATAAAAGGAAGACGTTCCAGTTGTTCGAGTGTGTGCACGATAGAAGAATTCCAAAGTCTGAAGCTCCTTGATTCTTAGTCAATTCATTTACTAAGTGAAATCTTGTACACAAAATAGAGTTTATATTTTGAGATACCTTGAGGAAGTGTGGTAGAGTATCTACACTATGGAATCAAGGGAAAGCATTAATATAACATCTCTTTTGTTCATAGTGAAATCCAGCCGGTGGGCTATCAGTGTAGAAGAGTGGATGTAGACTTGGAATAAGCCGAACCACTATAAACCTTGTGTTTAATTTTCTCTTCCCTACTCTCTGCTTTACTTTGATCATATTTCATTTTGATAACTAAAGGAGAACTTCCTTTCTATTGTATGCCTAGTATTGCTTTCGTATCTTGAGAAATTGTTTTTAAACCTATTCACCCCCCTCTAGGTGCTTATACTAGCAATATCAATCCTCTCATAAGATCTTTTGAACATCTCTATTTGTCAATTTGGCGCCGATTCTAACTTGATTATATGGTTCAATTTTGAGGGCGGCTATAAAATTCAAAAGGTAGCCTACCTCAAATTTGAAAACCAAGTTTCAAATCCTTTTCAAGTAAAATCTGTACTTTAGTCAGTCTGGGCACAATTGTAGACTCTCGACTCAAGGCATTAGTGGCTTCTTTCGTTCCTCAAGGGTGATACTAGATAACACCATTATAGTCCTGCCAAGATTTTGATTCTTGACACTGTTTCATATTCAACTTGTTGGGTCTCAACTAGCAGGACGGGCATGCAACAATCTTCTCATGTTGTGTCAATACGTACCCAATCCTCTTAACGGCCCATTACCATAGGTCTCGTATTTTCCACAACCAGATGGAATGATCAGTACGGTTGCAGTAGTCAGCTTCCATTAAGCTCTTGGAGACTACACTCACACTTGTCTATCCACACGAACTTGTCGTCTTTCTTCAAGAGTCGAGTCATTGGTGGTACTGATGCTGAAGCTCCTCCCACAAATCCTCTGTAGTAACTTGTCCAATCCACACGGCTTCTGACCTTTGACCTTGTTGCCGATCCCGGTCCGCTAACAAGTGATTTGATCTTGACTGGGTCCATGAAGATTCATTTACCTGTAATCACATGACCATTCTTAGGGGCTCTCATGTGGCATCCTAAAATTCAAGTCATCCTCTAGAGAAATTAAAGCCTATAATTAGGTAATGAAATTACCTATGGTCTATGTGTTAGCCATTAGTTTCTTAAGGCTAGGTGTTATTGTGCTTGTGTTTATGAATTTTGAATTTAGGACTATAGGATAAATTAATAATCTACGCTTGGCCATGCACTTTATAAATTAAATTTCAATAAATGAAATGTCATAAGACTTTGGCCATGTGGAAAATTTAAAGTTTAAAATATTTATGAAAGGAATTCAAAAAAAAAAGGGGAAAAGGGTTAATTTTGGAATGGGCCTTAGGCCCATTGGCCTAAGCTTAATGGGCCAAGCTAGTCGGCCCAATTAGGCCCACTAAGGGGAGGCTGTCGCCGGCCCAAGAAGAGGAAGCCCAAGCCCAAAAGTCCATAGGACAAGTGGCAAGAAGTCTTCATGCATTGGCCTAGACTAGGATGCCATGCATTGGTCCATTTAAGTGGCATATAATCATTAGCAATGATGGACAATTGGGGGTATAAGAAGGGAAGAGAGAGAGGGTGGCCAGCCATTTTGCTCACCCAAGGAGAGAGAGAGAGAGAGAGAGAGAGAGTTGAGTGAGAGAGAGAGCTGTGCGAGAGAGAAGGGGGAGCGGCCGAGAGAGAAAGGAGGAGGGAACCGCCGTCCGTCCGCCGTGTGCAGCCGTGTTCGCCGCCCTACGCCGTCGTTTTCTTCGGTCTAGAGGCAAGTGGAAGTCCTCTAGCTTCTCTTGCATGCTTGTATGTTGTTTGCATGTTGAAATTTGGAGTGTTAGATGTCAAAAACCGAAGCTTGGATGTGTGGTGTGTGAGTAGTGTGACTGTTTTCGTTCGGATCATGTCAGTCAGAAACTTGTTTGAGCTTGCATGTGTGTTTGGAGTCCGATTTTGGCTTCGATTTCTACATGAGAGTTGTAGCTAACATCTTGAAGTACAACATACTAAAATTTCGTGGAAAATTATGGAGATTTGAGGGGTTAAAGTCTCATCCTACGGAGACCTCAGATCTGGAAAGCTTTTACTGATCTCTTGATGAATTCGTGGTTGCATGTTGGTTTTTGTTGAAAATTTCTCCTCGATGTCTTCATGAAAGTTGTAGATAACATCTTAAACTGCAATATAATCAAATTTGAAGTGAAATGAAAAAGCATAGCCTAGTAAATCGACTAGATCATGAAGATGATGATTCTAGTAATGTGTTCCGAGACACCCGAAACTTCAAGGACTTAAATGGTGACCGTACTCTGATTATTTAACCTAGATCTCTTCATGAAACTTGTAAAGCATATACTGATGTATAACATATCCAAATTTCAGAGAAAGCGAAAGACAATGGGTAGGTTAAATCTCAATATTTCGGAGCTGTGTACACTGGACGATGCAGTAGTGGATCTAGAAGTTTCGTGAGATTGTATAAAATAATCTAAAAAAGATTCTGGCTTGGAGTTCTTCATGAAAGTTGTACGAAAATGTCTTGGCTATTACTCTGTAATATTTTGTAATTTTTTCAGACCGTATGGATATTTTAATCGAATTTCTTTGGAAACTGTGCATTCTGGTTTTATCCGAATATTATGTGCTGTTTTGTGGAAATTGTGAAATTGCGTGAAATTCAATTTGGCCATGAATTTTGCATGTAATTATCATCCTTTTGGTTTGTTTAATGATTTCTTGAATTTTTATAATTTTGGGAATTTATAGATATTAAATAAATAAATAAGGAGATTATTTTATTGGCCATTTAATTTATCTATGTGGCATGTGTGATAAAGTCTTGGTACATATATATATATATATATATATATATATATATATATATGACATTGAATTGAGATGCATGTATGAATTATATGCCAAGTATGACTTGTGTGATGTCACGTCATATGCCATGTTAAATTGAGATTAAAATATTAGCAAATGTGGATGATGAGAAATGAGGAAATGGTTGTGGTGGAGGATGATGGCTGGAATGTATAGAGATACATTGCCAGATTTCCCCGGGAGTGTCGGGATGCCCGGTGGTATACGGTACGTAATTCCAGGGGAGGCCTGGTGGTATGTCGGTACATAATTCCGGAAGCCTTGTCGGAGGTCTTTGCCCGAAGGGAATGCCTCGCGATGCCAGGATTTGGGTGCGAGATGCCTGGCTAGAAGGGTAAAGGCCAGAGGTCCGATTGTATCTTGGATACATGCCCGAAGGTTCCTTGTGATGCTAGTTGGGATGCGAGATGCCTGGAATGTGGGGGGCCGGATGCCCGGAGGTTTTCCTCGCATGGGATGCGAGTGTAAAATATGAGATGAAATTGATGAATCGAGGAAGGGTGATGTGGTGATCAAATTTAAAGATAAAGATGAAAATTAACTCGTGGCACGATATGTATGATGATATGCATGATGATGATGATGATATGTGATGTGATATGATGATCACCCATGGTATGATATGCATGATGATATGCATGATGATGGTGATGATATGTGATATGATATGATGATCACCCATGGTATGATATGCATATGATGATATGATCATGATGATATGATGATGATGATGATGATGATGATGATGATATGTGATATGATGATCACCCATGGTATGATATGCATGATGATATGCATGATGATGGTGATGATATGTGATGTGATATGATGATCACCCATGGTATGATATGCATGATGATATGTGATGTGATGATGTCATGATAAGGATGACATGTATGATATAATGATGCCATGATGATGATTATGATGATGACATATGATGATATGATATGCATGATGAGAAGGCATGATGTTGCATGATAGTATTGCGCATGGCTGCAAGGTAAGTTATGCCTGCAATGCATGTATGATTTGTATGATGCTTTGAGTTATTGGATTCCTTTACCTGCTGAGTGGTTGTACTCACCCCTTTTGGGGACCAACATTTCAGATTAGTAGATGGATTGAGCGGTTGGATATGACCGCGAGGAGGATGATAGCAAAGGAGAGAACTTTTGGACGCCGACACTGATCGATGGACTTTAAGTATTCAATTGTTGGAGAAGATGTCGGTCATCCTTTGAAGTGTAGCCGAGTATAGAAGACTACAGCATTTTGATGTACCGACTAAAGATGTCCATCTGCTTTATGTAAATAAACTTGTTCGGCTTTAACTTATATAAAATGTTTAGTAGGTGTGCATCGTTTTCTGATTGTAGGGAATGGAGTTGTTGGTTATGCATCCGTTATGTGAATTGCGCAAGGGACCGTTAATAAAAGATGTAAACCCCCATGGTTGTGTGGACCCGCTGCAACTAAAAATGGTATCAGAGTGACATGTTATTAGGATAAGTGAATGGTAAACGAACTGTGGCGACCCTAATCGAATCGGGGGCCGTCGAGGGGTGCCACATCCCTATTTTGGTATCAGAGCTATGGTTTATTTGGAGTGATAAGGTGTCTCAGATGGAAATGAGAATAGAAAGATGCACACCATAGGATATAAAACGGAATAATTGAATAACGGGTGATGAGAATTCACTCGTAGATCCTTAGTAGTTTGTTTTGAGTTGCCTTTAGGTACCAGTAACATGTATATATTACTTATGTAGTAGTAGTAGTTGCTTTAAAGGGAGGCAGTGAGTCTCAGATTATTCCTGAGGGAATGCTTGGAAATTCCAGGAAAGTCATGGTGAGAGCTGGAAGTGCTCATCCATCGAGGGTTGAAGCCTCTGCTGCAAGGGCTGAACCCCGAATGGAAGACATCCTACAGGCATTGGCCAATATTGGAAATCTAATGGATAGACAAGCGCAGCAACAACCCGTAGTGGAACGTCGCCCTCAGGGACTGGTGGAACAATTTCTGAAGTTGAAACCACTTAAGTTTAGTGGAATGGGAAGTCCTGAGGAGGCGGAACATTGGATTGATGGAATGGAACGGATTTTCCGGTTGTTGGATTGTAGTGACGCTGAGAAAATAGTTTTGGCAGAGTACCAGCTGGAGGGAAATGCAAAGTTTTGGTGGAGAGCTTCGAAGGATACAATCTTTCCACCAGGTACTGATGTGAACTGGGAAGAGTTTGTTAGGGCTTTCAATAGGAAGCATTTCTCTAATTGTGCCAAGGATAGGAAGATCACTGAATTTGTTCAGTTAGAACAAAGGAGCCGACAAAGAGACCAAAGATGAAGCAAAATTTTCTGAATTATCTAGGTATGCTCCTAGGTTGGTTAAGGATCGAGAGGAAAAGGCTAAGAGATTCTTGAAAGGATTAAGGACTAATATTAGGAAACAACTGGTGCCTTTGAATATAAGGGATTATAATGAGATTTATGAGAGGGCACAGTTGGTGGAGCAAGAGTTAATGAGAGAGCAATCAGAATCTAAGAAACAGATGACCTTTAATGATGTTCGAAGGGGTAAGAGACCCTACCCTGGTCAAGGTCAGACCTGGGAATCTAAGAAGAGGAATAATTTTGAGAATTCTAGAAAGGTCAGGAGTGGCCCGATTCTAGGAAGAGTACCCTACCAGGGTAATATTTGTCAGAGATGTGGTGGACAATATGGACCAGGACCCTGTAATGATCGATTGAAATGTTTTGGCTGTGGGCAGAGAGGTCACTTTAAGAAAGATTGTCCACAAGGAAGATCGCAGCTGAATGTCAATTCGGTGCGACAAGTACAAAAAAGTACTGGTGGACCAAATTTACTAAGGAACCCACAGAGGCCACCACCACAAGGAAGGGTGTATGCAGTTACTCAAGAGGAAGCAGGAGCTTCCAAAAGTGTTATCTCAGGTATGATTTCAATAGAGGGATAAGAAGGTATATGCGTTATTTCATGTGAGTGACACGCATTCATTTGTGTCTGAAAAATATAGATGATTGTGAGGAGTATGAACAAATCTCTAGATATGCCTCTTTGTATTTCTACATCGCTGAAAGATATGCTGTTATCTATGATGGCATGTGAGATGAATGAGATAACCCTAGGGGAATGAGATAAGATATCATCTAGGGAAAGCGAATAGAGTAGCAGATGCTCTTAGTCGTAAGTCGGCTATGGAAATGGCTACTTTGAGGATGGCAGAATGGGATAAGCCAAAGCGGATAATATCTCTGTAAGTTAATCCCTATTGAAACGAGACCCTTCAGTAGATGTGTAGTTTGGGTTCGAACCAAGCGAAAGCTAGTGTACCTGTAACGTCCCGGTTTGATGAGGGGGAGGAGTGGACGCCGAGGTCAGAGGACCTCAACAAGGAGCGGCTCCTGGCAAGCTTCTAGAATGGCAAAAAGGGGACATAAATGAACCGAATTATAAATTGAACTGGGAAGATAGTGTTTTTGGGATAATTTTATCAGAGTGGCGCAGCGGAAGCATGGTTAAGATTGTAGAACTCTTGTTTGTGAAGAAGAAGGACAAGTCGATGCGTTTGTGCATTTATTATAGGCAATTGAATCATGCGATTGTTAAGAGTAAGTACTCATTACCTAGAATTGATGACCTATTTGACCAACTGCAAGGAAGTTCGGTCTTTTCTAAAAGTTGATTTGAGATCAAGATATCAATTAAGGATTAAGTTATGATCATTTGAGCTAAGTAGTGACTTCCTATTTGAGGGTTTCATTGGAAGTCTTGATGCATTACAAGGAGGCATTTAGTATGTATAGATTGATCTTGGAAGTCATGAGTTTGAGTGGTCATATGAGACATGGAATTATTTGAGGTTTATATGTCGGAATAATAGGTTTAATTGATGATGGTCAACTTTTAACTTTAGGTGATGATCTCAATTTGAAAAAGGTTTGGTGGAATTAGTGAATATGATCATTTGCGGTTATAGTCTTTCCAAGGTGAAATGGTGGAAGTTCAAGTTGTGGATTTGATGAGTGATTAGTCTAAGTGATGATCATTTAGGATGAGATTTGAGGTATATTCGGTGGAAACTAGACAAGTTTTATTTTGGTGGATTGTCGATCTTTGAATTAAATAAGTCTTGGTGGACTATAGATATATGAATCGAAGGAATGATGCTATATTTTAGGCTTGAATCTATGTTGCGATGAATGCATAGTGAATGTCTTTGTTGGACTGAACCAAATGAGTTATTGGTGGTGTTGATTTTGATGGTTCTAGGCTTGAATTGGTGGTGACAAAGGTATAGAGATTACACCAACAGTTTTGGTGGAATAGCATGAAGGCGGACGTAGCTAAACACGTTTCCTAGTGTTTAACATGCCAGCAAGTGAAAGTCTACTAACCTATATAATGCATTGCCGTTGTTGTCTGATGTAGTGCAATTAGATTGGAAATACTTGAGTTTGGATGTTTTCAAAGCTCTAAGATTTTGCATGCAAACTACTTTGAAAATCTTAAGGTCATGACTGAATTCGATGACTCGCCGATGCGTTGATTTCGGTATTTCAAGAAAGGCTTAGGATTTTGGTATTTTTAGTTTCAAAAATCTTTACGATGGGACCAATATTATCGACTTGCTGAATTATGATTTTCAATACTTCAAGAAATGCTTATGGTTTTTGGAGAAAATTATCACCTATACATTCCAAGTTTTGAACTTCAATCGAAAAGCAGATTTTGATTGTGAACTATTTTAGAAAATCTCTTGAATTCCGTCAAAATTTATGAGTACTGTGACACCGTGCCCAAATGTTTTAAAAATCGTTTCCTATTTCAAAGAATTCTGAACTTTTTATAGAAAACATTCCAACCCATTGGAGTTGGGATTGAGATTGAAATTTTGCCAACGTATAGATTTAAATTTACTAAGGGTTTTGATAAAGTATTTTATTTCGCGCCATGATGCAAGTGCGACTCGAGGTTTTACATGTGGATTCCAAAAAAAAAACATTTAAAATTTAAACGTGATTATGGATTTTATGGAATTGGTATCATGCTTTGATTTTATGAATTGGTTTCAACGATATGAGATTTACCTATTCTCAAATACTATCGTTGTTATACCGCTGTGTCTTTGAAATTCTTATTTTGCATTATTTGATATCATGAGATGGAATTTTCAAGAACTCAAAGGATTTTCCACATTGGGGATTTGAAAACGTTTTGACATGGAAATGGCATAAGGTTTCAAAGCTTGCTGTTGTCGTTGAATGCTTTTGAAAACCTCAGTTTGTATTGTTTGATTCCTAAAGGAAGACTTTCAAGCATTCAAAAGAAATTTCAGATGTGGTTATTGTTTTAAAACTGTTTATGATGTTGAGATAAATTAAGATATGTTAAGAGCTTGCATCCTTAACTTTAGAGGGAGTGTCAACCCGACCCTAGTCACATACTCGATCATGAAGCCATCAAAGAGGATGAGAGAGTGAGATATATCGAAGAGCCTGTGCTGATATTGGATCGGAATGAACAAATTCTCTGGACCAAGAGAATTCCATTGGTTAAGATATTATGGCGATATTATGATGTGGAGGAAGCCACATGGGAGAGTGAAAATGAGATGAGGGAAAGGTACCCTCACTTATTTCAAGAGACATAGGGAATGTCTAATTTCGAGGACGAAATTCTCTAAGGAGGGGAGAATTGTGGCATCCCAAAATTCAAGTCATCCTCTAGAGAAATTAAAGCCTATAATTAGGTAATGAAATTACCTATGGTCTATGTGTTAGCCATTAGTTTTCTTAAGGCTAGGTGTTATTGTGCTTGTGTTTATGAATTTTGAATTTAGGACTATAGGATAAATTAATAATCTATGCTTGGCCATGCACTTTATAAATTAAATTTCAATAAATGAAATGTCATAAGACTTTGGCCATGTGGAAAATTTAAAGTTTAAAATATTTATAAAAGGAATTCAAAAAAAAAGGGGAAAAGGGTTAATTTAGGAATGGGCCTTAGGCCCATTGGCCTAAGCTTAATGGGCCAAGCTAGTTGTTCCAATTAGGCCCACTAAGGGGAGGCTGTCGCCGGCCCAAGAAGAGGAAGCCCAAGCCCAAAAGTCCATAGGACAAGTGGCAAGAAGTCTTCATGCATTGGCCTAGACTAGGATGCCATGCATTGGTCCATTTAAGTGGCATGTAATCATTAGCAATGATGGACAATTGGGGGTATAAGAAGGGAAGAGAGAGAGGGTGGCCGGCCATTTTGCTCACCCAAGGAGAGAGAGAGAGAGAGAGAGTTGAGTGAGAGAGAGCTGTGCGAGAGAGAGCTGTGCGAGAGAGAAGGGGGAGCGGCCGAGAGAGAAAGGAGGAGGGAACCGCCGTCCGTCCACCGTGTGCCGCCATGTTCACCGCCCTACGCCGTCGTTTTCTTCGGTCTAGAGGCAAGTGGGAGTCCTTTAGCTTCTCTTGCATGCTTGTATGTTGTTTGCATGTTGAAATTTGGAGTGTTAGATGTCAAAAACCGAAGCTTGGATGTGTGGTGTGTGAGTAGTGTGACTGTTTTCGTTCGGATCATGTGAGTCAGAAACTTGTTTGAGCTTGCATGTGTGTTTAGAGTCCGATTTTGGCTTCGATTTCTTCATGAGAGTTGTAGCTAACATCTTGAAGTACAACATACTAAAATTTCGTGGAAAATAATGGAGATTTTAGGGGTTAAAGTCTCATCCTACGGAGACCTCAGATCTGGAAAGTTTTTACTGACCTCTTGATGAATTCGTGGTGCATGTTGGTTTTTGTTGAAAATTTCTCTTCGATGTCTTTGCGAAAGTTGTAGATAACATCTTAAACTGAAACATACTCAAATTTGAAGTGAAATGAACAAGCATAGCCTAGTAAATCGACTAGATCTTGAAGATGATGATTCTAGTAATGTGTTCCGAGACACCCGAAACTTCAAGGACTTAAATGGTGACCGTAATCTGGTTATTTAACCTAGATCTCTTCATGAAAATTGTAAAGGATATACTTATGTATAACATATCCAAATTTCAGAGAAAGCGAAAGAGAATGGGTAGGTTACATCTCAATATTTCGGAGCTGTGTACACTGGACGATGCGGTAGTGGATCCAGAAGCTTCGTGAGATTGTATAAAATAATCTAAAAAGATTATGGCTTGGAGTTCTTCATGAAAGTTGTACGAAAATGTCTTGGCTATTACTCTGTAAAATTTCGTAATTTTTGGAGACCGTATGGATATTTTAATCGAATTTCTTTGGAAACTGTGCATTCTGGTTTTATCCGAATATTATGTGCTGTTTTGTGGAAATTGTGAAATTGTGTGAAATTCAATTTGGCCATGAATTTTGCATGTAATTATCATCCTATTGGTTTGTTTAACGATTTCTTGAATTTTTATAATTTTGGGAATTTATAGATATTAAATAAATAAATAAATAAATAAATAAGGAGATTATTTTATTGGCCATTTAATTTATCTATGTGGCATGTGCGATAAAGTCTTCGTACATATATATATGACCTTGAATTGAGATGCATGTATGAATCATACACCAAGTATGACTTGTGTGATGTCACGTCATATGCCATGTTAAATTGAGATTAAAATATTGGCAAATGTGGATGATGGGAAATGAGGAAATGGTTGTGGTGGAGGATGATGGCCGGAATGTATAGAGATACATTGCCGGATTTCCCCGGGAATGTCGGGATGCCCGGTGGTATACGGTACGTAATTCCAGGGGAGGCTTGGTGGTATGTCGGTACATAATTCCGAAAGCCCTGTCGGAGGTCTTTGCCTGAAGGGAATGCCTCGCGATGTCAGGATTTGGGTGCGAGATGCCTGGCTAGAAAGGTAAAGGCCAGAGGTTCGGTTGTATCTTGGATACATGCCCGGAGGTTCCTCGTGATGCTAGTAGGAATGCGAGATGTCCGGAATGTGGGGGGCCGGATGCTTGGTTGTATCTTGGATACATGCCCGGAGGTTTTTCTCGCATGGGATGCGAGTGTAAAATATGAGATGAAATTGATGAATCGAGGAAGGGTGATGTGGTGATCAAATTTAAAGATAAAGATGAAAATTAACTCATGGCACGATATGTATGATGATATGCAAGATGATGATGATGATATGTGATGTGATATGATGATCACCCATGGTATGATATGCATGATGATATGCATGATGATGGTGATGATATGTGATGTGATATGATGATCACCCATGGTATGATATGCATGATGATATGCATGATGACGATGATCATATGTGATGTGATGATGTCATGATAAGGATGACATGTATGATATAATGATGCCATGATGATGATTATGATGATGACATATGATGATATGATATGCATGATGATAAGGCATGATGATGCATGATAGTATTGCGCATGGCTGCAAGGTAAGTTATGCCCGCAATGCATGTATGATTTGTATGATGCATTGAGTTGTTATTGGATTCCTTTACTTGCTGAGTGGTTGTACTCACCCCTTTTGGGGACCAACATTTCAGATTAGTAGATGGATTGAGCGGTTGGATATGACCGCGGGGAGGAGGATAGCAAAGGAGAGAACTTTTGGACGCCGACACTGATCGATGGACTTTAAGTATTCAACTGTTGGAGAAGATGTCTGTCATCCTTTGAAGTGTAGCCGAGTATAGAAAACTACGGCATTTTGATGTACTGACTAAAGATGTCCATCTGCTTTATGTAAATAAACGTGTTCGGCTTTAACTTATATAAGATGTTTAGTAGGTGTGCATCGTTTTCTGATTGTAGGGAAGGGAGTTGTTGGTTATGCTTCCGTTATGTGAATTGCGCAAGGGACCGTTAATAAAAGATGTAAACCCCCATGGTTGTATGGACCCACTGCAACTAAAAATGGTATTAGAGTGACATGTTATTAGGATAAGTGAATGGTAAACGAACTGTGGCGACTCTAATCGGATCGGGGGCCGTCGAGGGGTGCCACATCTCATGATCTTCAGCACTTAATGAACACCCTAGAATGTCGTTACACCACACAATCACCATTGATCTAGATATTATTTGAATACTTGGTTTGTCAAATCTAGGACAATGGCTAGAGCGTTCATCAAATCAAATGGCTTTACATTATTCTCTCCAAGACTAAATCAAGAGTGAAATGTTGTCTTTAGTATAACCTCCTTCCTGGTTCTCAACTGACGATAACCTATCCTCAAGTCAATCCTTGAAGATATCAACACTCTTTATAACAAGTCGCGCAATTCGTCAATCTTGGACAATGAACACTTATCCTTGATTGTCACTTGATTGAATCGACTATAGTTGATGTATAATTGCAACAAACCTTCCTTCTTTCTCTCTTCACAAAACTGATGTTCCCTAAAGTGATGCACTGATATGCATGAATTCCTCATTCATCAATCGTCACATCTGCACCAGTGGTTTTATCAATTCAAGCAACAACAATCGGTAAGAAACTTTAGAGAATGGTTCCGTTTCGGATGTTAGCTCGATCGTAATTATATTTCTTACTCTAGTGATGGTCTGACCATCCTTCTAGCAACACTTCCAAGAATTCTTGGACTACTGAGGAGTCCTCAATTTTCAATTCTTCAATCTGTCTTATTTTTGACAATCGTCAAGTAACCTAGGCAACCTCTGTCTAACAAACGGATTGCCTCAAGTGAAGAGATTAAGGAAGCCGAGGACCCTTCTCGACTCTCAATAAAACTTGGCACTTCTACCTTCTCCTGGAATAAACTAGGTTACTCCACTATAACAATTTATCATCACAAGATGCTCCAAGAGTTAATTCTATTCGCACTCGGCGATAAAGTCATACACCAACGGCCAATCAAGTGTAACTCTAGTCAATGATCCCTTTCTTACAACCTTAACATACAACTGAAATTCCACAATTACATTCCCAACACTCTCTAGCAGCATTCTGATAAAATCACTTCACAACATTCTCCCATCAACCTCCAAAAACAGTTTCATGCCAAGTGACCCTATCGGTCACAATCAGAACAATCACCCATCCTAACATGGCACGGGGCCGATTCACATTGTCTTCCATGACACCCAACATTATGATTTAATGCTAACTTGCCTATCCCATCTTTCCTAATAGGTGGAATAGAATATATTTTTCCGGTCATAGGCTCCTTTCCAAACTGGTTTCCATCTCTACTGCATTTGAACCTCATCTCGGATGCAACTGCTTGCTTCCAGATCACATCTCCATAATGAACCTTGGTAGGTGTGTCAATAATAGTGATTCCGGCACTAATGACAGTAATGACAACAACGGCGGCTCGATCCTGAGCTTACTAGCTCGACAAGCTCCTTGGGAGCACTTGCGCCTAAACGATCCCGCCGAATCAAGGATCGCTTGGTGCTACTACACTTTCAGCACCGACCTATAGTGGTACTCTTACACGCGCGCTGGCCTAAGCCGACGCTCTGCCATAACCACCTCGGGCACTGATCCTTGTCGGCGTTTATTCCCGAGTCACAGAGGCCACTATCCTCTTACTAGGAGCCCTTAGCCCCTGATCACTCAAACTACAGGATCTTTATAGAAACCTGTTTTCTAATTCTAATACCACATTAGAATTCGAGTGATCCACAAACAAGCTACAAACCAACTATCACAGACATGCATCAGTCATGAATTTAAAGGTCTTTCCTACTACTATCCCATATGTCATCGTACCTTATCACTCCAATACCTAACCATTGCTCTGATACCACAAAAAGGGGATGTCACGCCCCAATCCTTAGGCACGCGCACATCCCTTACTTTTGGTCGATTTCTAAAATGCGATATCCCCAGAACTACATATTGCCGACCCTTTCCTTTTCAATAGCACATGCATAAGTGGTTATAAAAATCCCTAGACAATAAAGCAATGGGATATACAAGTAGGACTAGAAACCTAAACCTGAAAACCACACCCTTATGTACATATATACAACTTAGTCATACATGTACATATATCAACCATGCTAAAAAGGTTGGTTTCTACTCAAACAGATTCTATGGCAAAGGTCATCAAATAGGAGTGGAGTCTCAATCCTCATCAAGATCCTACTCTGCATCATCCTCGGAATTCTCCTTCTGGTACTCCTCTTCAGGTTCTTTCTCCTCAGGTTCTTCATTAGGGTCCGGAAATGTTTTCCCCAAACCGGGATGAGACTACGTCTTAGCAAGTTCTACCCCCTAAAACCTGATTAGTAAACTAATACACCTTAGGGCTGCCTATGCACAACATGAGTTAGAGGACTTACCTTGGTCTCAGATTTCACTTGCATATTAGCACAGATCAAATAGGCGCCCAAGCAATCACATCACAGATCGAAGCATCAATCTAATCGACTTAGTCGATTTCATATCAGTCGGACCATTTCTAGGTCATCATCCTAAACTGACTTCGCGGGTTGCTCGAAGTGGTGCTGAGATGGACTGAAAACACAGGCTGAGGACTCGGCTTCGTGCAAGACAGTGGATGGCTGCTGCTTCCGTGGAGATGAGGCAGTCTTGCGGACGAAAGAGGAGACGATCACGGGCTGACTTCTCTAGTGGAGTCGTTGGTTTGACCCAAGCATGGAGATGGCGTGTTGAAGACGAGCAAACGTTGATGAAGTTTGGTGCGTTGGTAGTGGGGTAGCTAGCGTGAGCTACAGCAGAGACTACGCTTCAGTGGAGATGGGGATTTCGGTGGGAAGGAGATGCAAGGAGTTGAGGTGCGTGGGTCAGTGGACTTCGAAGAACCGAAATGAGAAGAAAACCAAAAGCCACTCGTTTCAGGTCAAGGGTCGATTGAAACCAGGGAAAAGTGAAAGCAAAAGTGGAAGACAGCTTAATGGTATCGTCAGCCGAATAAGGGCATAAACATTGACTCAAGTCAATAAAAATAAAGCCCAAGAAGATAATCCTCCAGAGGCTGTCGGTCAGGGGGATTCCGCGTGCGTGAGTGGATGGGGAGGAGAGATAGAGTGTGTGACGTGAGCGGATAAAAGAATTGGTCAAAGAAGAAAGGAAAATTGAAGACCAAGAAGAAGGAATCGTCGGCCAACATGGGGTGGGGTGTGTGGGAGCGTCGGTCAAAGGAAAAAAAAAAGAGAGGATTTAAAACAAAACCAATTTAACATTTGATCAACATCAAAATAGTATGCCAATTGATCATTCTAGGGTCAAATTCTTCACCATTCGCGTAACTTGAAGTCCCAATGAAGACTAAAATAAGACAGTCCCTTAATCCCACGAATTTTCGTTGAAACCCAATTTTCCGAACAAACAAATCCGGCTGAGGTTCAATTTGAAATCAGAAAAAGCCCAAACAACTTCTATTCACCGATTCACTTACACCAGATGCCAAAAGTCTCTTCAAATTGACCAATCCGAGTTTCCGTTCATTTTCCGCAACGTCCGACACGGTTTTCCGTAAAAATCTCGGAATCTCTGAAAAATTTTCTGAGACTGATTCGACGTTCCTAAAATGACCCGTGACATGACAGAACTTCCAATTTTTGAAATTGGACTTAGACTAGTGGTTAATTTCACTCGGACACGCTTTTAGTGTGACCTAGGCTACCAGGTAGTTTTCAGAACTTTTTAGGACAAATGACCCGTGGTCGATTTTCTTCGAGTCACGATGAACCCACTCAACACATTTGCGACTCTCGATTGTCGTGAAAATCTTGAGGATTCAAATACGGACATAGGGTACCAAAATGACAATAAATCAAATTAGTGCCAGTCGACGAGACTTTTTCAATTTAGTGGAATCACCCATGATCGGTCATTCATCTCAGTCGAACCGACCTATCTTTGATCTTAATTTGATTTTTAACTATGCCGTAATGATCTTCAAAGATGAGCATGGTCGAAAAATCGATTCATGGTTGAATTCTCAGTCTATCTGCCTTAAAGTCCTTAATAGCCTACCCAGCTAGTCTAGTTATCTCGTGAGTGGCCAACTCAGAGAAAAACACTGTAGTCGCGTCGATGAAATGCCCAATTTAACCAATCGAAATCAGAGTATGAAAATCAGGATGTCACACGCGCTGATCCTCAGGCACGCGCTCATCCCTTACTTTTGGTCGATTTTAAAATGCGATATCCCAGGAATATGTATCGCTGACCCTTTCATTTATATATGCACATGCGGAAGCAGTTATAAATCCCTTGACAATAAAACAATGGGATAGAAAAGCGGGGCCATAATCTTCATACTGAAATTTACAACCACTCTTTTATACAAGCACTTCATAGTATTCTACAATATTATATATACGTAAGTTTGATCTAACATCTATACACATGTAGACAAGGTTTGACAAGACAGGACGGGATCTCAGTCCTTATCCAGGTCGTACTCAGGGTTATCCTCAGGGTCCTCCTCCATGTACTCCTCTTCGAGTCCCTCATCAAGGATCTTCTCATCAAATTCCTCCTCCTTAGGCTCCTCATCTGGATCCTAAAATGGTTATTCAATAACCACTAAGACAACGTCTCAGCAAGTTCTACCCCCTAAAACCTTATTAGTAAACTAATACACCTTAGGGCTGCCTATACACAACATGAGTCAGCGGATTTACCTTAGCCTCAGATTCCACTGTGCATATTAGTACAGATCAAATAGGCACCCAAGCAATCACATCACAGATCAAAGCATCGATCAAATTGACCTAGTCGATTACACGCCAACAAGACCACTCATGGTCATTCTCATTCAATTAATCAAGTCACAACATCGAATCAAGGTACAGATCAATCGACTTAGTCGATTACATGTCAATCGGATCATTTCTAGGTCATTCACTCCATCCCATAAAACCTCCAATAATACACTTAGTCATAGAGCTCCATTAACTCTCTCCGGCGTCGCTTTTGCCAAGATGACATAAGTAACAGACGGTCTACGTGCATTCTTTAAGACGCCGTTTTCGCACAGTGATATTCCTCATCACCGAACCATGCCCGTCATAGATCACAGACGGTCTACGTGCGTTCTTTAAGGCGCCGTTTTCGCACAGTGATATTCCTCATCACCAAACGACACCTGTCATAGATCACAGACAGTCTACATGCATTCTTTAAGCCGCTGTTTTCGCACAGTGATGTCCTTCATCACCGAACCACGCATGTCACGATTCATAGGCAGTCTACATGCGTTCTTTAAAGCGTCCTTTTCACACAGTGATGTCCTTAATTACCGAACCACACCTGCCACAAGTCATAAACAGTCTACGTGAGTTCTTTAATGCGCCGTTTTCGCACAGTGATTTCCTTAATCACCGAACCACGACTGTCTATACTTCGTACCTGATTGGTCTCAACCAATAGAGTTCTTAGTTCACTCTCACGACTCTCTCCACTTTACACCTCATCAAGGCATTATAAATACTAAATAGTCATACTCGGCCACCTACCAATCAGTCATTCAATTCCACTCAAATTCAATCAATTAAGGAATAATTCCTTAAATTGCACAATCAATTTAATTAATCACAATGTGGAGCTCAAATAAATAAACGGACTGCACCACGACAATCAACATAAAATATCGGTCACTGGCCATCCAAGTTGAATTTCCGGAAAATAAATAATTAAATAATTAATTTCGAAAATTAATATTTAATTCCTAAAAATTCCACTTAGGCTGGAATCACCTAATTAACACCCGATAAGGGTCGGGAAAAATCCCAAGAAGCATCCAATAAATACTATAGGCAATTCTCTATCTAAGTA
Source organism: Eucalyptus decipiens (assembly GCA_014182575.1). Lineage (NCBI taxonomy): Eukaryota > Viridiplantae > Streptophyta > Magnoliopsida > Myrtales > Myrtaceae > Eucalyptus > Eucalyptus decipiens. The sequence continues at coordinate 10,104,406 of CM024617.1, forward strand.
CACTAATCAAACAACTAATATGCAATGCAATTAATTAATAATCACTAATCAAATCTAATCTAACCACCTAATTTCACTTAATTAACAGTAATCAACCTTTAAGTATAATTAGCAAACAAAGAAGGCATTCGTGAGCAAAACTCACTCAAAATGACATAATCGACGCGAGGATCGACTTTCCTCAAAGCGGGCCGAGCATCAAGGCTTGGGAAGACGGCCAAAATGGGCTAAATAGGTGCTGCCATACCCTTTTTTCCAGCCCTCTGTCCACTGTGGTTGAGGCCGAGAAAGGTGAGGGGAAGGCTCGAGTTGAGGCGAGCAAGGGCGGCTAGGGCCAGGCGGAGCTCCGGCGGGCTGAGGTGGGGGCGCACGGTGGCCAGAGGTGGCCGAACCGCAGTCTGTGCTAGCCAAACGGAGCTGCTGGAGGTGAGGACAAGTAGGGACGACAGCTGAGGTGAGCAGAGGCACGCGGTAGCAGTGGCGTGCGAGGGCGGCAACAGGTGGTGGCGAAGGCTCCTCCAGCGGCGTGCGACTTCAAACGGAGCTTCTCTGGTTGCTGCTGGGATTCGAAGTCTTCAAGGCACACCGAAGAAAGAGAAGAGACAGTCGAACAGCATGTGGAGAGAGGGAGGCGGAGTTGTGCGCGGGCAACAGCAGTCTGCACAGGGACGAACGACGACGGTGGCAGCGTGTAGTGGCTTCAGGCGACGTACGACGCTACTGGCTGTCTTAGCGTCCTCCCAGATTTGCTGGGCATCGAGTAACCACCAAAGAAGAAGAAGAAGTAACCGGCGATAGTAGAAGGGGGAAGAGAAAGGCGGAGGGTGGAGCAGTGGCGCGGCGAGGTGAAGTGGCGGCAGCGACTCCAACTTCGGCTACTGGCTGCGATGGCAAGCTGCTTCTACTTCGCTAGTCTTCAACTTCCATGGAGTCGAACAAACCGAAGAAGTAGATGGGGAAGAGAGAGACAGTGATGGGAGAGAGAAGGGAAGAAGAGAAAACCAATTTCCCCTTCTTTTTTTTCTCTCACTCTCTCTATCTCTTAGGTCATCCCCACGTAGGCCACCACCAGCTGTCATCCACCATTCATTTTTTGACAAATATGCCCCCTTCTAGAAGTATTTAGGTAGGCCAAAGTGTGGGGTAGATGTAGCATACGAATTTTGCTAGGTTTTTCCCTCCAATTGGACCTTAATCTCACTTAAATCAAATCAAATCGACCCCCATTAAATTATTTAACACATCATCAATCAAATTGGTAATTTTCTTTACCAATGTAGCCTATTTGCATCCCAATTTCAAATTCAAGAACGGTCCTCTGCAGTTTCCGATAAAAATTGCCCTAACTCAACTTTTTCCCAAAAAGTCTCGGTTGTCAGAAAAATCTTCTAAGAATGAGCCGATGCTCCCAAAATGACTTGTGACATGGTACATTCTTCAATTTTTGAAATCGAACTTAGATTGGCAGTTAATTTCACTCTGACGTGCTCTTAGCGTGACTTAGGCTACCAAGTAGTTTTCAGAACTTTTTAGGACAAATGACCCGTGGTCGATTTTCTTCAAGCCACAATGAACCCACTCGACATATTGGCGACTCTCGATTTTCGTGAAAATCTCTAGAATTCAAATACAGACATAGGGTACCAAAACGACAGTAAAATCAAATTAATGCCAGTCGATGATAATTTTCCAATTTAGTGGAGTCACCCACGATCGGTCATTCATCTCAGTCAAACCAACTTATCTCTGATTTCAAATCGATTTTATACTGTGTCGCAATGATCTCTAAAGATGAGCACGGTCGAGAAGTCGATGCCTGGTCGAATTCTCAAGTCTATTTGCCTTAAAGTCCTTAATAGCCTACATAGATAGTCTAGTTATCTCGTGAGTGGTCAACTTAGAGAAAAACACTGTAGTAGCGTCGATGAAATGCCCAATTTATCCCATCAAAGTCAGAGCTTAAAATTTGGATGTCACGCGTCTCATACCGTGCCACAAAATTCCACTCCATAATCCAACACATCAAATCATTCAGCATGCATTCCAATTGTTATTCACTGCCACACAAGGGCATAGCTACTTGCAATTCGGTTATCTACTGGCATTTAGCTAGGCATCGTCTCCCCACCTTAGAGCACAACTTCATCACTACGTCGACGGCGTTCCCGAAGAAGCATAGGCTCAGAATCAACTGCACCCGAGCCCGTTGTAAGGAGCATCCCATATAAGGTAAGTCCAGCTCAACAGCTCAGGACAATTTCCTCTTAATTAACATACAAGAAATTCGTACTCGACCCAGGACACTTTGCATTTCACTCAATGCTTCCATTTAAAATAGTGATCCCGACCTTTTTTCTTCATATTAAAAATATCCAAGAATTATTCACGTGTGTGGGAACACGTTAATTTCGAACCACAAAACTAATATCTCACTTTTTCAAACCCCACCATTTAATATAATCCTTAAAATCTAATTTTGGTATCAAAACCCGATACTTGAAATTTTCTAAATAAAGTACATATTTTTCATAATCAACACTCAATTTGCAATATCCACTTATCAAATTCGTAATATGAATATATAGCAACAATCAGCGCGAAAATCTGACAATTTAGGGCGCACATGACAAAATTTCTGTTCTAGAAATTGATTTCTCAATTTCTATTCTCCGGACAAGTTTCTAAGCAAAGAAACCCGTTTGATAACGACTCAAAATTTCTATTTTTGGAATAGAAATCCGTTTGATAACAGAATAAAATTTCTATTTCTAGGAATAGAAATTGATTAGATAACAACATAGTAAATCATCAAATACAAAATAATAGTCGAAATAATACTAAAACAATATAGGAAATCCTCAAATACAAAATAGTAGTCGAAATAATACTTAAACATTACAAAAGTTGAAAATACAATTTCATGGAATTTCCTATTACATGTGCTTATGTTTCCTATTACGTAATATTTTATTTCGAAAAATTAACAACGTGGCAAAAAAAAAATCAATTAAAATTCAATCGTAGTGAATATGTCGTTATGTTTTTGCTGAAATTGATTTCACATTAATCAAATAAGTCTAATGATAGTCATGATTATAATAGTCTAATCTCTTAAAAAAAAAATCCTAACTTCAAGTCTAATTCCAATTTCTTTCCAAATTTTGTTAAAAAAATCCTTACCATGTTCAAAAATCATCACCAGTTTTTTTCAAAATTATCAACTCTAGGATTATTTAAAAATTTATTATCAAAATCTGTATTTCATCAACACTCTTACAAGAACAACAGACTTCCTTATTAGATCTCTTTTTACCCGCGTCTTGATAAGTGAGGACACTATATAAAAGAAAAAGCGGATGAAACCCTAATGATTTGACACCTTTTTACCTCCTCAATATGAAGTTTATGATTAAAAAAATAGTTAGCCAGATAGAGCCGGGCATACTATAGAAAAGTAGGTGAAGAAAGACTCGTTAGATATGAATATGACAAGTTGACTATTACCATGTGTGAAATCTCTTGCGTGCAACAAAAGAAGCCTTGTTCATTCAATTCCCACCATTCGGCCCAATGGTTAAGATTTTCAATCAATATTGATTGAAATGATTATATAAAAAAATCATTAAAATATTTTGGATTAAATTAACTAAATTGAAAAGTTGAGAAAAAAAATTCTATTTCTATTTCAAAAACTGAGAAGTTAAAAATTTCAGTTTCTGATTTCTTCGATTTCCCTATTTCTGGAATAGAAATCTATTTTAGAAATAGAGAAATCATATTGCATACTAAACGGATTGCTTCCAAACCTGTTCTAGGGAACGAGAAATAGAGAAATCGAGAAACAGAAATTTTATCCCGAAATAATTTTTGGAAATAATAAATAATTAAATTTATTCCGAAAATTAATTAAATAATAATATTTTAATAATTTTATATAATATAATATATTATTAAATAATTAAATAATTTCGAAATATTTATTTATTCAAAAATAATCAATTAAGGTTTAATCAAGATTACAATAATCTAAACCTCTACTTAGCATTAATTAAATATGCATTAAACTAATCACACCCCTTAATCTAATCCATACTTAACTAAACTAATCTAACCACATAATCTTGCTTAACATAAAATAAGCACACCTAAAGCATCATTAACCCTCTAATCAAGGTTTATGAGCTAAACTCACTGGAATCGCTTTCCAATGAGTTCCCGGCAAAGACAACGGCGAGGCAGTCGACAAACCTCCACAGGGCAACACCAAGCAAGGACCGGAAGGCATCTAAAACGGACCTTGAAGATTTGGAGCTTACTGAAACTTAGCTACTGCTCTTGACCGAAACTAGCTGGAATTGGCGGCTACTTGGATGGAAACGAGCAAGGATGGACGACGGTAGCTCAGGTGGTGGAGACAGTGGCTCTAGCGGCCTTGGCGACAACGAGCAGCAGCTGGACGAATGTGCTGGAGGGTTGGGGTTGCACGAGTAGTGGTGGAGCAGAGCCCGAGCTAGCTTTGGCTGGCTCATGGTGGCTTTTCGACGAGCTGGACGACCACCACGACGACTCAAGTGACGGCGGAGAGACTGAGACATGGCCTAGACAAATGGACGACGACGCTGGATGGCGAGCTGGACGACCACCACAACGACTCAAGTGACGGCGGAGAGACTGAGACACGGCCTGGACAAATGGACGACAACGCTGGATAGTGAACGGAACAGCGAACAGGCGAGTGGAGCAGCGCATGGGCGGACGAACGGAGTGGCGAATGCGAACGAACGGCGACAGCAAGGGACTTCGAGAACATGCAGGCAGGCGTTCGTGCGAGCGGGCGAAGGGGCGGCCGGATGAGCTGGTTCCGCACAGCTTTCTCTCCCCCTTCCCAAGGCAAAGTCCTTGATTCAAGGAAGAAGATGATGTGGGAGCCCACCTTTTTTAGAGCAAAAGTGCATCCTACACTTGTCAAAAATCCCCTCCACTTTAGCCCCACCATAACCTCACATGACCTCACTTTCCACTCACTCAAATCTTCCACAACAATCCTCCAATGGGTCCAAAATGCCTCTTGCACCATGGCATACGAATTTTGAAAGTTTGTACCTTAATTCTTTCAATTTCATTCAATTCTCTTCTAATTGAACCACATCGAAGTCCATAAATTAATCCAATGCCACCATACTTCAATTCACATATTTACTTGACCATAGAACCATCTTGGATCCCAAAAGTACAACCAAAAGCGGACCTACCAATTTTCACGAACCAAATTAACCATACTTTGATTTTCCACCAAAAACTCTGTTTGTATGAAAAATCTTCCGAAAATGAATCAATGTTCCTAAAATGATTTGTGACACAATAGGACTTCCAATTTCTAAATTCGGTTTCGATTTCACGGATAATTTCACTCTGGCACGATCTTAGTGCGTCCCAATCTACCGAGTAGCATTTAGAAATTTTCATGCATTTAACCTATAGTTGATCATTTTCAAGCCACAATGTGCATTTTCGACACATTGGAGACTCTTGGTTGTCGTTGGAATCTCGAGATTTCAAATATGAACATAGGATGCCAAAACAACAGAAAAGTCAGTCTAGTGCCAATCGACAATAATTGTGCGATCTGGTGGAATCACCCACACTTGATCACATGCCTTTATCGAGTCGACCTATCTCTGGTCTCTAATCGATTTTTAACTGTGCCGTATTGACCCTTGCAAATTAGTTTGGTCGAAAGGTTGCTTCTTGATCAAATTCTCGAGTCTGATGCATTAGAATCCCTTAGCGGCTTCACATGATAGACTAGTCTTCTCGTGAGTGGCCAACTCAGAGAAAATAACTATACATGTGCAGATGAAGTGCCCGTCTCATTTTATAGAAAATAGAATTGGAAAATAGGAATGTCACAACTTCTCTTCCTTCTCTCCGCTGGCAACCGCGCCTGCATGGCCTGATGATGTGATGGGGACCGGACTGCGGTTGCGAAGCTTGGCCTGAGCCACGTCCTCCTCCAACCCACCACCGGGCGTACCGTCTCCACGCGTGAGTTCGCTTTCTCCAAATCATTCTCGTGGCTTGAAGTTTCTCTAGACATCAACTGTGAAATCGCGAGAAATTCCCCTTTTTCGAAGCTCCCTCGTGATCTTGCATAGAAATATTGGGAATTTCAGGGGTTCGATTCGACGAAATCTGTCCCGGGTTTCGGTGGCTCGAACTTTCTCTAGACATTGACTCGTGATTTTGGATGGAAATCGAGGGGAATTTGGGGGGTTTGATTCGACGACATCTGTCCCGGATCATAAAGATACTTGGGCTTGGTCGATAGGTACAGTGCCGCGGTTCTTGCCTGCCAATTCCCCTGCATTCGATGTTCTGTCCCTAATGGCGCGTCGAATTTACGTCTAGACTTTCTGCAGGGTGATAAAAGCGGGTGTATTAGACGATTTCGAGAGCACTTTTGTTAGTGTCGACTCACATTGTTAAATGGGTGTGTTTCTTCAGGCTCCAGCACCATTCAGTGGTGAGATTCCTACACCGCTGTATTGAACGGCTTCTTACAAGACCGTTTTGCTAGCGGCGAGTCCCATTTGCCCGTTGCGCCCGCGGGTGCGTGACGCAAACAGAAATCTCTAAATGCCAAGAAAGAGAGGGAAACGAACTGTTAAACGACCCCCTTCACCGCCTGGCGGAGATGAGGAAAGACCATTAGACAAAGCCCAGGACGATGCTTCGACGGACCCGGAAGGTGCACGGTTCATGTCTTCAGCAGCGTTGAATCTATTTATTATGATCATTTTTTCCGTTGTATGCAGTTAATCCACTTGCAGTTTCTAGGCCTTCAATTTGGATGGCCATTATCCTTCTATGATGTTAGAACTATTTGGGTTATATAGGTTCTTGAACTTTTGACGACTTCAATATGTGGTTAGTTAAGTTGCCCATAGTAAAACTATTAATTGCTGGCTTAAGGATTCTCAATCCAAAGTACATTGATCAATCGTAAATGTTTACATTTAGAGGTAAACTGCAACTGAGTTTTTTGCTAATATTTAGGGGAAACTTGGAAACTGCTTTAAGCACCTATCCTGGCGGTTTTTCCTTGGCTAAGTGGTTTTTCCATTAGAAGTTGAGATGGGTTGTCTTCAAATATCTAAGGTTGTGTAATTGTATTCTTGGGTCTTTCTTATGTTTCTTGACCTATCTAATGAATGTCCACAGTGGAAAAAAGAGTTGCAGCAAGCAGAGCTATTCGTGATGTACAGATTGAGCATTTGCTGACTGAGTTACGTCTACTGCGCTCTTGTATGACCGAGGAACAGATGGGAAGTCCCGTGCTTCAGTTTTTCACCAAAAATCTTCCACATCTATCATTTGAGCTAGACAGAGAAGATGGGCAGTTCGAAGTCCATCGGAGAAATAAAGATGGAAAATTATGTCTGGATGACACTGATGGAAAAGCTCTACGTGCTTCACTTGTCCACCGAATGTCCATTGCTCATTCTGGAAACTCTTTTAGGAAAATATTTTTAAATCATTCTATTTCAGTGAAACAAACATAGCCTAATAAATGTGGCATGAGCATATTGATTTGGGATATTTTTATTTTATTTCACATAACAACAGTGTTTAGGTACTACTTTTTCAATATACGATGCCCACATTTATCCCATTCATCTCATCGCGTGCACTAGATTTAGACTTTTCTCGTGTGTACTTATTCCCTCTTTTCATTACCATGTTTTACAAAATTTGGCAGAGTAAATTCAACAACATGCGAATACGACCGAATGGCTCGAGTGAATTTTTTTTTTTTTTTTTTGGTTCAAAAGATTTGCTGAAGTGAACGATTTTCATACACATTGTAACCCTTTTGTGAGGAGGCACCCCTTCTCTCAAAATTACGGGGCTCTTTTACTGTGTTCCTTAAAGGAAAAAAAACATATTCTCAAGGCAATGCATATGTCAGCGTCATCCCAGGACATAAACTATATAAACTCCAATTTATTGGGAGATCGTTTCAAGTGGTTGTAGTTATTGACCCTAGATGCATGCTGACCCAATATGATTACAGATTTTTATTATTTTAAAAATGTCTTTTCCCACTTGATCTCCAATTAAGACTTCGACGAAGAAATAAAAGAGTTTTTCATGATAAATTAAGATGCCGGACATCTTGGATTAGAAAACAAACAATAATATTTAAACATTGAAATCAGATCGCCGGATATTTCGAAGCCACGTTGAGGCAGGCTGACTATACTGAAGCGGATGAAGTTACGTAACCCACCAAACCTTAGAAAAGAAACTGTAGAAGTCATTGAATCTTATCCAAGCTGTCTCATCTCATTTATCGGTGATATGGTTAGTACAAGTACCTAGAGGGGGGATGAATAGGTATAAAGAGTAATTTCTCACAATAATCGCACGATACTGGACAATTGATAGAAATGAGACAATTTATCTTCGTTAATAAGCAAGCAATGATCAAGATAAGACTGAGAGTAGGGAAGAGAAAATTGAACGCAATGATTATAGTGGTTCGGCTTGTTTCAAGCCTACGTCCACTCTTCTGCACTGACAGCCCACTGGCTGGATTCCACTATGAACAAAGAGATATTACAGCACTGTTCTTCCTTGATTTCTCGGTGTAGAAGATCTACCACACTTTCTCAAGGTATCACTAAGTATAGACTCTCTTTGTGTATACAGTTTCGCTCAATATGAATTGACTAATAATCAAGGAGCTTCAAACTCTGGAATTTTTCTATCGAGCACACCTTAGAACAACTTGGAACATCTTCCTTTTATACTCCTTTATGCCATCATACCCGTTGGCACTTACCAAAAGAATTCTTCCAATCTACCCGTTGGACAGAATCAATCAAGAAGATTATTCGAGCTATTAAAGGAACATGTCGATAGCCCATCAATCATGTTCGCCCATACAATCAGGATCTTGGTTTCCAAGAATAAAACCTTCCAAGAATATTTCGTCAATCATCGGATCTTCAATTGATCTTGATTTCGAATAAATAATCCGTTATATCAAATCCAACCAAGAGATCTTTTCTAGTCGATAAGACCAAATCCTCAACCAAACACTTTAGTTCTGGATCGCCTTCGTCGCTGGATTATAGACTGTCAATGAGAATAGTCTTGAGTCTTGTGAGCTGAGTCTGGTGATCGGAAAGTCTTCAGACTCAAAGTACAAGGGTTTGCACAGCTTCCAGATTAGATTGATGGAAACGTTTTGTCTGCTTCAAGATACTTTAGAAAGATTTCTCCAACAATCTCCCCCTTTTTGATGGCGACAAAACTTTTCCGTAGATTTGAACAACTTTGACCTGCAAAATATTACTCATGCAATATGGATATCTCATAAAAATTAAACATTCAACTAAACTCTGCATCCACAGAAAGATAGGTTAGTCTTTCATGAGTAAAGCCATAAAATAACACTTGATGTAAATGCAACAGTCAATTTCAAATCCACACCCAAGTCAGTCAATTTCACCAAGTCCACCACACTCAAGTCATACTCAAAACACATATCCAAACAAACTAAAGTTAAAAAACAAATAAAGTCAAAGTTGAGTTCAGTTCAAAGCTGGCAATTCTCCCCCTTTTTGTCATCATTAAAAAGGTGAGAAAGAGTCAAGTCTGCTTGGGAACGCGCACGAGCTGGAAATCTCCCATCGACTATACGATGCCTTCCAGCCTTTTCAAGTCTTCCCGTAGATGTGCCACTTCTTCTCCTTTGGCATTTGCTTGAATTTGAAGAGTGAGGTCTTGTATTTGATCCGACAGGGTAACAGAAGATGCTTGTCCAGCATTCTTTAGGACTTGAATTTCACATTCCAAAGCATATATTTGACCCTGCATTTCCAGAAGAAGATCAAGGATGTGACGAAAATCTGTTGTATTGTCCGTCTGTGTGCTGGCATTTGCTCTATCGGATGGCGCAAAGGCAGACGATGGAACTTCCGTGTAATCGCGCAAATTTGGCGTTGAGGTGTCATGTCCTTCCTCAGGCATTTGAGAAGCCTGAATATCTTCTGGATTTGCTTGCGAGTGACTCATACCTTCACTGTGGACAGGTGTAGTCCTTCCTTTCGCCATCTCCCCACTTTCTAAGGCCTCATTTGGGGAAGAGTGATGGTCATGCTCGGTAGAGTCTTGATTGCCTTCCTCTCCAGCTTCATCTGCAGACTTTTCTTTATTTGCTTCTTCTTCTACTTCAACTTCCTTCTCCTTGTCTTCTCTTTCTTTCTTTTCTTTCTCCTCTACTTCTCTCTATTCTTCTCCCTCTGCTTCTTTTCCTTTCTCCTGTCGTTCAGAATGACTTAGCCTTTTCAATGCTAAGGCAGAGATAGTAAGTTCATCCTCTTCATCTTCATCCTCTAAGATAAGAGTTCTTTTCTTCTTGGATGGAGCACCCATGGGCTCCTTCCATTTCCTTTTTGATGCTGAAGACACTGGAGTTTTTACTTTGAACTACTCCATTGCCTTATCAAGCTCTTTCAGACGCATCTTTGTCAGCATTTTTAAACCCACCACCATTTTGTCGCATGGTCGAACACAAAGAGTCTGGGGAGGTTCAATGTTCAAGTGTCTGAAGATCTTGGTCACAAGACCTGCATAAGGCAACTGGCCCTTGTCCTTCACCATCGCTCTGTACATGTTAAAGAGAATGGTGTGAGGAAGAGAGAACTTCTTTCCTGAATTGATTGTGTACATCAATTTCGCCTCAGAATTTGACACGTCCGTCTTGGATGTTGATTTTGGCCAAAGACAGTTGATCACGATTTTGTGCAGCAAGATGTTGATGGCATGCATTCTTGTGTAGGTAATTCGTTTTTCTGTATTCCTGTCTTTGACAAGTTCCAGTGTGGTACGAGTAATGGAAACTTTGATCGGTTGATATCGTCCTCGTTCAACTCCAATTATGTCTGCCAACATGTCCACATCCACCACATAATCTTGGTCTCGAACACTGAAGGACATCCTATTTACATCTAAAAAGCTAAGATTCGAATAGAAGTATGCTGTCAATTGTGCATAACCGTTTGTGGTGTCAGAGCAAAATTGCTCTAGTTGAAGCAGTTTGAACTTCTCCCTCAAGTTCACATTGATAGCATCTAGAAAATCAAAATCGACGCTCCTGGGGTTTATCACCCCACGTTTCAACAATTTGAAGATCAGATCCTCCTATTCCTTCAATTTGAACAGCTCCGATCTTTTTCCCTTCACCTTCGCATCAACACCCATCCTAGGTTGGAATTCACTAAACATTTTGTCATCGTCATTCCCATCAATCGGATTCAATCCACTTACACGAGGGTCACTTGGAATGTTCGCAAGTGCTTCCTCAGCCCTTCCTCTGGGAGCAATTCCCAAATCCTCCATCCGTTTAAAAAAGATATACTCATTTCCATACCCTTTGTCTTTAAGGAAATCATCTACATAGTTCAGAGGTGTACCGGTGCTTTTCAAAGCACGATAGAGCTTGTAAATAAAAGAGGGTTTTTGGATTCTTACAGGATCTGCTTCCTCGATTATTTCTTCCTCCGGTTGATGACCCACACCCTGTGGGGTAGATGGTGGAGAGTGACGTGGTTGAGAGTGAATCGGGCTCTGTCGCTGTCTCGGTAACTCTTCCTCCTCGGTGAGATCGAAGTGGGTAGGATCCTCTTTCATTCTTGGTGGTCCCCTACTCGCGATTCTTGATGACTTTCTTGAAGAAGACATCGTTTCTTGTCGATGAAAGATGCTTTTACTTGCTTTCCCAAGAAAAGATGACAACTTTCTCGAGGATGAACACGAAGTCGAGACAGGATTGGGAGGACAATGCATTTTTAGGGTTTTGTAGATTAAGCAAGAAGACAACTGGCTATATATAACCCAGTTTAAAAAAGAAAAGAAAAAACCAATCGACGTAAAGGAAAGTGAACAGTCGTCTCTTTTTAAAAACGATAACTGCCATTTTAAATAGAAGTTATCTTTTTGAAAAGGCAAGTTTCCAGTTTTCACGGAAATTAAAGATAATCAAATGTAACGAATGATCGTACCTTTTGGAGATTGAATATAAAAACAACTTACAGTCTATAGCCATGAATGTCTGAGTCTGAGGGTCTGAGAGTCTCTAGACTTTAACTTCTTCAAGCTTCAAAATGTTGAGTCTAGAACGAATAATATCGAATTGATTCTTCTCCAAAGGCTTTGTGAATATATCCGCTAGTTGGCTCTTTGAATCAACAAATTGAATTGAGATTTCTCCATTTTGAACATGATCTCTAATGAAATGATGTCGAATCTCTATATGCTTTGCTCTTGAGTGAAGGATTGGATTTTTAGTGAGATTGATTGCGTTGGTGTTGTCACATCTAATTTCCGTGCATGAGTCTTCAATTCCAAAGTCTTGTAGTTGTTGTTTTATCCATAGAATTTGCGAACAACAACTTTCAAGAGCTACATACTCTGCTTCTGTTGTAGAGAGAGCCACAGTGTTTTGTTTTCTTGAAAACCATGACATTGTCCTGTTCCCAAGCAATTGGCAAGTTCCCGAGGTGCTCTTTCTATCAACTCTGCAACCGGCTAGATCTGCGTCTGAATATCCAAGAAGATTGAAGTCTCCTTTCTTAGGATACCAAAGACCGATGCTTGAAGATGAAGCAACGTATTTAATAATACGTTTCACAGCACTGAGATGAGATTCTCTAGGGTTTGATTGAAACCTAGCACAGATGCAAACACTCAACAAAATGTCAGGTTTAGAGGCAGTAAGATAAAGAAGTGAATTGATGATACTCCTGTACAGCTTTTGATGAACTCTCTTCCCTTCTTCATCTTTGTCTATCTTTAAAGAACTTGACATCGGTATGTCGGTCTTTTTGCACTTTTCCAGTTCAAACTTCTTGACAAGATCAATAGCATATTTTTCTTGAAGAATGAATGTCCCTTCCTTCAATTGTTTTACTTGGAGTCCAAGAAAGAAGGTTAATTCTCCCATCATACTCATTTCAAACTTATCCTGCATAGACTTAGAGAATTTCTTGCACAGACTTTCATTTGAGGATCAAAAAATAATATCATCCACATATATTTGAACAAGTAAAAAGCTTTTGTTTTCCTTTTGATAAATAGAGTAGTATCTACTTTACCTTTGACAAAACCATTCTGAATTAAAAACTTACTTAGTCTGTCGTACCAAGCTCAATGTGCTTGCTTTAAACCGTACAAGGCCTTTTTCAGTCTGAAGATTGAGTCTGGCTTCTTTGGGTCTTCAAACCCTGGTGGTTGTTCCACATAAACTTCCTCATGGATAAATCCATTTAGGAAGGCACTTTTGACGTCCATTTGGAATAACCTGAAATTTTTATAACAAGCAAAAGCAAGCAATAATCGAATAGCTTCTAACCTTTCTACTTTGTGCGTAAGTCTCATCATAGTCTATCCCTTCTTCTTGCGTATATCCCTTGGCCACGAGTCTTGCTTTGTTTCTTACGACTTTTCCTTTCTCATTCATCTTGTTCCTGAACACCCATTTAGCTCCAATAACAGTTTTACCTTTTGGTTTGGATGTCAATTCCCAGACATCATTAATATTAAACTGTCTGAGCTCTTCTTGCATAGCTTCAATCCAGCTTTCATCAGATAAAGCTTCTTCTATGCTTTTTGGTTCTATTTCAGAAATAAGAGCCACAGCACTAGACTCATCGCGCCTTTTGGATCTTGTGCGAATTCCTTCATTGATGTCGCCAATGATAAGATCTTTGGGATAACTGGATTTATGTTTCCAGTTGCTGGTTAATTTATCAGATTGATGGTCACTTCCTTCACTTGAATCTTCAACAATCACTTGTTGCTGGTCCTTCAAGGTCTGAGCTACTTCTTGAGTTTTAGACTTTGTAGGATCTGGAGCAGATTCAGACTCTTCATGTTGAGTCTGACTGGATTCATTTTGCACTAAGTCTTGAAATTTGACGTTCATTGATTCCTCCACTGATTGACTCTTCTTGTTATAGACTTTGTAGGCTTTGCTTGATGTAGAATATCCAAGGAAGATGCCTTCATCTGATCTTTCTTCAAATTTACCAACTCGATCTTTTGCATTTTTCAATATAAAGCATTTGCAACCAAATACATGAAAGTACGAAACAATAGGCTTCTTACCTTTGAATAACTCATAAGGAGTTTTCTCTAGAATAGGTCTTAAAAAGACTCTATTGATGATATAGCACACTGTTGAAACAGCCTCAGTCCAAAATCGTGAAGAAATCTTACTTTCAACTAAAAGAGTTCTAGCCATTTCTTGAAGTGATCTATTCTTTCTTTCCACAACTCCATTTTGCTGAGGAGTGTATGGAGAGGAGAACACATGCTTAAAGCCAGATTCATCACAAAATTTTGTAAAATCTTGATTTTCAAATTCACCTACATGGTTTGTTCTTATACTTGAAATAACACATCCTTTTTCATTTTGAACTTTTCTAGAAAATTTTTCAAAATACGAGAAGGTTTCGGACTTACTTGCAAGGAAATATACCCAAGTAAATCGGGAGTAATCATCCACGATTACTAGGCAATATTTCTTACCTCCAATGCTCTAGGTTCTGGTTGCTCCGAAGAGATCCATATGCAGCAGCTGTAGTACATGATTAGTAGAGACATGATTTATTGGCTTAAATGAATTTCTTACTTGCTTTCCCAATATACATGGAGTGCATAGATCAGACTTTTGGTATGTTAAATTGGGTAGACCATGAACAAGCTTCTTCGCTGAGATTTTGGCTATCTGCTTCATGTTAATATGCCCAAGCTTTTTGTGCCATAAGCTTGCTTCGTCTTGAATTGAAATTAAGCATTGCGATTCATTCGGTTTCACATCCAAAAGATAGATATTTCCATGCCTTCGACCCATGAAAGACTGAGTAGAGTCTTTACTGCGGTTCCCGTAACATATTCCTTCTTGAAATAAGATCTTAAAGCCGATATCACACGGTTGGGCGTCTTGAGAAGATTGTAATTGAGTCCTTCTACTAAGGAAACATTACTTATTTTGAGATTTCCAATTTTCACAGTTCCAAATCCCACAATTCTTCATTTGCTGTTTCCTCCAAATGACACTTTTCCACCATTTACTTGAACGAGCTTTGTAAAGCAATTTGAGTCTCCTGTCATATGTCTTGAAGATCCGCTGTCCAGATACCACTTTACCTTTCTCTTGATGGAGACCTGCAATCAAATGAGAGTCTCAAGCTTTCTTTGGTACACATATTTTCTTGGGTCCATTGGTGTTATTGAGATAAACAGTATTAGCCCAAGTTTTCTTAACAGGTTTCCAAACCATAGGACACTCTTTTTCAAAGTGATACGGGCTATTGCACTTTGAACATCTGAGGGCATTTCGACCTACAGACTTTACAAAAACCTTCTTGAAATGATTTTTGTAAACCTCTCTTGAGGGTCTTTGCTTAATTCTTTCTTTTACTTTAGGAAAATCAATCAATGGAATAGTTTCTGCTGTCATACATAAACCATACTTATTGAAATATGGTCTTTGAGCTGAAAGAATTTTTTCAAGTTTTTCGGACCCTATTGAAAATTTCTTTGAAATATTTGATGAGTCAATTTTTAAAAGAGCATTTTCTTTCAAAAGATTTTCTTCACTTTCTTTAAGAGTAGAAACATTTATGTCTAAACATTTGACTCTTTCTTTCAAAACATTTTCCTGTTGTTTTAAAGCAAAGTTTTCCTTTTTAAGTTCGGAAATCCTTTTAAAAACACAGCTCATCAATATACTTAGAAACCTTGACAGGAATTTTAAAATTACTTACCTCAAATTCACTATCTGAGTCTAATCCAGAGTTTGAGTCTGAGTCTGATTGCGCCATCAAACACAAATTGGCATACTCATCTTCACTTTCTTCACACTCTGTATCACTCCAGGTTTCGGCTTTGAGAGCCTTTCAAGACTTTCCAGCTTTTCCTCTCTTCTTTTTTAGAAGAGGACAGTTGGGTCTGATGTGTCCCTTTTTCTTACATTCGAAACAAACTACATCTTTGTTTGATTCATCATCATCATCAACAGACTTGGTTTGTTGTTTTTGAAAGCTTTGTTTCTTTGAGTTGAATCTTCTTCCTTTTCTATTCAGCTTTCTGAATCTTCTTATCATGAGAGCAAGCTCCTCATCGTCCATAGCATCTTCAGAATCTGTAACATCAGAATCATCATTTGATTTTAATGCAATGGATTTCTTAGCTTTTGGATCTTCATCTTCGTTAATTCGTTCCACTTCGTAAGACTGAAGAGATCCAACCAGCTCGTCGACAGACAGTGGCATGATTCTTTGCGTCTCTCTTATTGAAGCCTTTATGTGATTCCAATCCTTGGAGAGTCCACGTAGTAGCTTGTTTATCTTCATGGGATCATAAATTGGTTGTCCTTGATTTTCAAGACCATTTACAATTTCTGTAAAACAGCTAAACATGTCAGTTATAGATTCTCCAGGTCTCATTTTGAAGGCTTCATATTGATTGAGAAGGATGTTGATTCTGGTCTCTTTCACTCGATCAGTTCCTTCATAGGTGATATGTAACCTATCCCAGACTTCTTTTGCTATATCACAAGAAGATATTCTATTATATTCAGTAGGTGACAAAGCACAATATAAAGAATAAATTGCTTTTGCATCGAGTGCTTGTCTCTTGGTTATCTCTTCCTGAGTCATTTCTCTTGACTCAATAGTTTCTTTTCCTCTTTCTGAGACATATGCAGCTTTAGGAGTAATTCATTTTTCTACAACGTCCCATTCCAGAGGATCCTTTGATCGTAGGTATGCTTTCATCTTGTTTTTCCAGATGTTGTAATCCTTTCCATCAAAGTAGGGTGGTCTGGTATTGCTTTGCCCTTCCACCAGCCCTGGAGCTAGCATACTAGCCATGGATCTTTTACTTTGAAGTAAAACACTTCAAATAAAGTGAGTACACGAGCTCTGATACCAATTGATATGGCTAGTACAAGTACCTAGAGGGGGGTGAATAGGTATAAAGAGTAATTTCTCACAATAATCGCACGATACTGGACAATTGATAGAAATGAGACAATTTATCTTCGTTAATAAGCAAGCAATGATCAAGATAAGACTGAGAGTAGGGAAGAGAAAATTGAACGCAAGGATTATAGTGGTTTGGCTTGTTTCAAGCCTACGTCCACTCTTCGCACCGATGCCCCACCGGCTGGATTCCACTATGAACAAAGAGATATTACAGACTTTGTTCTTCCTTGATTTCTCGGTATAGAAGATCTACCACACTTTCTCAAGGTATCACTAAGTATAGACTCTCTTTGTGTATACAGTTTCGCTCAATATGAATTGACTAATAATCAAGGAGTTTCAGACTCTGGAATTTTTCTATCGAGCACACCCTAGAACAACTTGGAACATCTTCCTTTATACTCCTTTATGCCATCATACCCGTTGGCACTTACCAAAGGAATTCTTCCAATCTACCCGTTGGACAGAATCAATCAAGAAGATTATTCGAGCTATTAAAGGAACATGTCGATAGCCCATCAATCATGTTCGCCCATACAATCAGTGTGGCATCCCGAAATTCAAAGCCAAGCCATAAGGTGTGTTAAAGTCTCTAATTAGGTGATAAATTTCCCATGGCTTATGCTTTAGCCATTAGTCTTTTTAAATAGATGATTTGTGCATGAGCTTGTGAGAATTTAAATTTGATAGATTAATAATCTATGCTTGGCCATGCACTTTATTAATTAAGTTTCAATAATAAAATGTCATAAGACTTTGGCCAAGATGAAAATTAAAAAAATATATATTTATAGAAGAATTCAAAAAAAAAAAGAAAAGGAAAAGTCAATTTTTGGATTGGGCCTTAGGCCCATTGGCCTAAGCTTTTAATGGGCCAAGTTAACCGGCCCAATAGAGGCCCAAGAGGAGTGGTCGACCGGCCCAAAAGCCCAAGCCCAAGAAGCCCAAATTAAATTCAAAATTCAATAGGACAAGTGGCAAAAAGGAGAAGGCCATGCATTGGTTGGTTTATAGGCAAGTCATGATTGCTAATGATGAACTCTAGGGGGTATAAAAGGGGAAGAGAGAAAGAAGATGGCCGGTTTACTCCATTCGGCCGCGAGAGAGGGTGAGAGAGAGAGAGAGAGAAATCGTGAGAGAGAGAGAGAGAGAGAGAGAGAGAGAGAGAGAGAGGGAGCGGCAGAGAGGGAGAGGAGGCGGAGCCGAGGAGGAGCCGCCGTGTTCGCCGCCCTACGCCGTCGACCGACTGATCTAGAGGCAAGTGGGAGTCCTCTAGTGTGACATCCTGAATTTCTCAACCTGTTTTCTAATGAATTAATCGGGCATTTCGTTGACACGTTTATAGAGCTATTTTCAGAGCCGATCACTCTTGAAATAACTAGATTGTTTGGGTAAGTAATTAAGAAATTTTAGGGCAATAAACTTGAGAATTCGATCAGGAATCGGCTTCTCGACCGTGCTCATCTTTAAAGGCCATTACGGCACAGTTAAAAATTGATTTAAGACCAGAGATAGGTCTGGTCGACTGAGATGTGTGGCGGATCGTGGGTGACTCCACTAAATTGGAAAATTCTCGTCGACCGACACTAATCTGATTTTACTGTCGTTTTGGTACCCTGTGTCCGTAATTGAAATCTCGAGATTTTCACGATAATTGGAAGTTGCCAATGAGCCGAGTGGGTTCGTAGTGGTTCGAAGAAAATCGACCACGGGTTATTTGCCTTAAAAAGTTCTGAAAACTACCGATAGTCTAGGTCACGCTAAAAACGCGCCGAATGAAAATTAACCGCCAATTCGAGTCCGATTTCAGAAATTGAAGTTTTGGCCATGTCACAATAAATTTTAGGAGCATCGACTCAGTCTCAGAAGATTTTTCTGACACCCGACACTTTCTGGGAAAAAGTCGTCGCCGGGTTGTTTTTGTGCAGAAAATGTCGAAGATAGTTTCGATTTCAAAATTGAGAAGCATGATGGATGATTGGATGAGGAAAATTGTCAATTGAGGCATTGAAGTGCCAATTGATTTTGTAAGGGTCAAATGAGATTAAATCGAGCAAAGATTGGTGTCCAATTGAGAGGGGTTTGTGCCAAAATTCGTAATCCCCCTTAAGCCTAGCAAAATGAACCTATTGAGAATTTGAAAGTGATGTATGTGTGTGTGATTGTGAGCCAAGGATAATGCTTGGCCAAGAGTGAGTCTAAAAGGATAGACTTGTGGAAAATATCAAGCCTAAGGGCCCCATCACTCACCTCACTCTTATCCATCTCTCTTTCCTCTCACCTCAACCGATTAGTCTCTCTCTCTCTCTCTCCCCTTTTTGTTTCGTGCGACACTCCCAGCTGAAGAAGACGAAACTGCTTGCTGAAGAAACCCCCCCTGCCGGCTGCACATCACCGCTGCCACCTGCCAACGTATCGGCTTGCTTCGGTCAACAAGAGTAGCAAGCGAAGCCGTTGGTTGACCGCTTGAAGCCCACGACTCCACCGAGTTTGGTCGGCCACATCCGCAAGCCCTGCTTCCTTCCATCGCCAGCTCACCAGTCAACCTCGGTTCTTCTCAGGCAGTTCGTGGACCTTCGAAACTCCACAGAGTTTCCTCTCCTACGTGGCCATCATCCACCGAAGAAGAAATCTCCACCGTTTGTTGACCGAAGACCCCGCAACAGCTCTCTCTGTCTCTGCCTCGTTTCAGTCCATTTCACCGGTCAAAGCCCAGCTGAAAACCACTGAAGGTTGATTAAGGAAATCCCCCAACCGAGCGAAGCCCTACCACGATTTCTTCTTGCAGTTGCTGCCACGTCCGAGCTTCTCCATCTACTCGACCATCAATGAAGCCTTGCGTTGACTCCATCAACGAAGACCACCCATCTTCGTGTCTTCGTCCACCGAGTCGGGCCAAGTGAAGCCAGCGAAGCAACCTCCACCGAGCTGCGAGAAAGACCGAAGAAGCCGCGTCCATCTCCCTTGCGTTCGCAAATTGGAGTCCACGGAATTCGGTCTTGAAGCCCAGCAATTTCAGTCTTTCGGCCCAGCAAAATCAGGCCCACGTGATCCACCAAAGTTCAGCTGCAACCCCATTCAAAGAATCAGCTCCTTGGGCCACCGAATCAACAAGTGCAGCCCAATCCAAATTCAGTCCAAGTTCAGCCCAGTTTTGAGGCCCAACTTCAGTAGGCCCAACCCAACTTGGGTCTGGCCCAAAAAAGTAGGAATAAATCTCGGTTGGTCTGAGATTTGTTGGGCCAAGTCCAAGGCCCGATCCAAGCCCGCCGGTGTTGTCGAAAGCCCAATTTCGGCTGCCGTCGCGTCGCCGTCGCAGTGATTCGGTCTTCGCTTTTGTCAAGTGAGTTTTACTCACTAATGCTTTATTAGTTTGCTAATTATACTTAAGGTTGGTTAGATTTAATTAAATGCAATTAGGTGGTTAGATTAGTTTAGATCAATTAAATTAGAGACTTAATGATGCATGTTAGGTGGTTAGAAATAGACATTAGCAAGTAGACATGCCATGTTATTTATGGAACGAGTCTCGGTAATTTTCCGGGTTCGTCTTGGCGTCCAATTCGGCATCACGAGCCTAAATTGGATTTTTTTTTATAATTATTTATTTAATTTTCGAAATTAATTATTTAATTATTTATTCTTCCGGAAATTCAACCGGGATGGCCGGTGACCGGAATTTCGTGCTGATTGTCGTGATGCAGTCCGTTTATTTATTTGAGCTTTATTTGGTGCTAAAGTAATTTAGAAGTGAATTTAAGATTTATTCCTAAATCAAATCTGGAGAGGGTCGGGTGGGACCGTAAAGTCACTAGATCTTGAAAGGGTCGGGTGGGACCGTAAAGCCACTAGATCTTGAAAGGGTCGGGTGGGACCGTAAAGCCACTAGATCTTGAGAGGGTCGGGTGGGACCGTAAAGCCACTAAATCTAAGGAATTGCTTGGTGTTGGATGAATGGCCTAGAAATGGTCCGACTGACACGAAATCGACTAGGTCGATTTGACCGATGCTTCGATCGATGATGTGATTGTTTGAATACCTATTGAATTGTACTAATATGCAGATGGAATCTGAGGCCAAGGTAAGTCCTCCAACTCGTGCCGTGTTTAGGCAACCTATAGTGTATTGGCTTACTAATCGAGTCTTAGGGGGTAGGACTCGCTGAGACGTGGTCTCATTGGTTATTGAATAACCATTTCAGGACCTTGAGGAGAAGCTGAGGAGGAGGAACCTGAAGGGAGGAAAGACTTTTGAAGAAGAAGAGGATCCATAGAGGGATCTTGAGTATAACCCGGATGTGGAATGAGATCCCATCCCTTTTGTAAACCCTGTCTTAGCGTAGATAGGTGTGAGACAAGTATGTTGTGAATAGTATTGTAAATATACTATGAGTTGTGCTGTTAATGAAAGTGTGGTTGTGAATTTCAATATGAAAAATATGGCCTGCATTCCTATCTCATTGTTTTATTGTCTGGGGATTTATAACTGCTTCCGCATGTGCTTAATAAAATGAAAGGGTCGGGGATACATAGTCCTGGGATATCGCATTCTAAAATCGACCAAGTAGAAGGATGTGCGCGTGTCCGAGGATCGGGGCGTGAAATCTAGCTTCTCTTGCATGCTTGTATGTTGTTTGCATGTTAGATTTTGGGCGTTTAAGTGAGAAAAACCGAGGTATGGTTGGCTTGTTCTTAAATCGCATGACTGTTCTTGCTCGGACCGTGTGAGTCAGAAACTTGTTTGATCTTGCATGTGTGTTTGGAGTCTGATTTTGGCTTCGATTTCTTCATGAGAGTTGTAGCTAACATCTTGAAATACAACATACTGAAATTTTGTGGAAAATGATGGAGATTTTAGGGGTTAAAGTCTCATCCTACGGAGACTTCAGATCTGGGGAGTTTTTACTGACCTCTTGCTGGATTCGTGGTTGCATGTTGGTTTTTGTTGAAAATTTCTCTTCAATGTCTTCATTAAAGTTGTAGATAACATCTTAAACTACAACATACTCAAATTTGAAGTGAAATGAACAAGTATAGCCTAGTAAATCGACTAGATCTTAAAGACGATGATTCTGGTGATGTGTTCTGAGACACCCGAGACTTCAAGGACCTAAATGATGACCATAATCTGGTTATTTGACCTAGATCTCTTCATGAAACTTGTAAAGGATATCTTGATATATAACATATCCAAATTTCAGAGAAAACGAAAGAGAATAGGTAGGTTAAATCTCAATATTTCGGAGCTGTGTCCACTGGACGACGCGGTAGTGGATCCATAAGCTTCGTGAGATTGTATAAAATAATCTAAAAAGATTCTGGCTTAGAGTTCTTGGCTATAATCCAGTAAAATTTCATAATTTTTGGAGACCGTATGGATATTTTAATTGAATTTATTCGGAAACCGTGCATTCTGGTTTAATCCGTGAATCATAGGATGTTTTGTGAAAATTGTGAGATTTTGTAAAAATTCAATTTGGCCATGAATTTTGCATGTAATTATCATCCTATTCGCTTGTTTAATAAGTTCCTGAATTTTTATAATTTTGGGAATTTATTGATATTAAATAAATAAAATAAATAAAAATAATAAATAAATAAATAAAATTAAATTAAATAAAAGAGATTATTTTATTGGCCATAGATTCCATTTAATGAATTGGGATGCATGTGTGATAAAGTCTTGGTATATGTATGACATTGAATTGAGATGCGTGTGTGATAAAGTCTTGGTATGTGTATGACATTGAATTGAGATGTATGTGTGAATCCTATGCCAAGTATGACTTGTTTGATGTCACGCCATATGCCATGTTAAATTGAGATCAAAATAATGGTGAACATGGATGATGGTAAATGAGGAAATGGTTGTGGTGGAGGATGATGGCCGGAATGTATAGAGATACATTGCCGGATTCCCTAGGAGATTCAGGATGCCCGGAATGTGGGGGACCGGAAGCCCTGTCGGAGGTCTTTGCCCGAAGGGAATGCCTCACGATGCCAAGATTGGGGTGCGGGATGCCCGGCCAGGGAGTGTAAATGCTGGAAGCCCTGTCGGAGGTTTCTGCCCGAAGGGAATGCCTCGTGATGCTAGTTGAGATGCGAGATGCTCGGAATGTGGGGGGCCGCAAGCCCGGTGGCCTGGGAGGCTGAATGCCGGGAGCCCTGTCGGAGGTCTTTGCCCGAAGGGATGATGAAATTGATGATTTGAGAAATGGGTGATGTGGTGATCAAATTTAAAGATAAAGATGAAAATTAACCCATGGTATGATATGCATAATGATATACATGATGATGATGATGATATGTGATGTGATATGATGATCACCCATGGTATGATATGCATGATGATATGCATGATGATATGTGATGTGATATGATGATCACCCATGGTATGATATGCATGATGATATGCATGATGATAATGATGATATGTGATGTGATATGATGATCACCCATGGTATGATATGCATGATGATATGCATGATGATGATGATGACATTTGATGGTATGATATGCATGATGATATGCATGATGATGATGATGACATTTGATGATATGATATGCATGGTGATATGCGTGATGATGATGATGATGATGATATGCCATGATGATGATGACATGTGTGATGTCATGATGTCATGATGTCATGATGACATGTATATGATTATGAAATTGATGCACGATAGTACGCGCATGGCTCCAAGGTAAATAACGCTTGCAATGCATGTATGATTTGCATGATGCATTGAGTTGTTATTGAATTCCTTATCTGTTGAGTGGTTGTACTCACCCCTTTTGGGGACCAACATTTCAGATTAGCAGTATGCCGCTTCCTGCCGTCGCGCGGGGTGCATCTTACGGGTTACCGTCCGACGTCGAGGTAGAGTGTGAGGAGTTCAGCTGTCCTTCTGTACCTGGACTCACCTACATACGTGTGCATTGTTTTGTCTCATACGACATAGGCTTGGCTGGGAGCCCGATCGTTCAAGAGTTTGTCTCCGTTCATGTTTGTCGCGATGGGGTGATGAGAGGGATGCTGCCGCCGCCACCGCCTGACGCACCGGACTGGGTGTGAGGCCCAAGCGTGACGAGTAGGGGCCGTTTCTTTTTGGATAGTTAGCCAACGCCTATGATTGGAGGGGATTGTACTCGAGTGCTATAGAGGATCGAGGGTTCTTTTTGAGGTTTTAAGCTGGACATGGCAGAGTCCTAGCTTTTCCTTGTTATGTATCGACCCAAAAAGAGAGTCCCATCTTGAAAGTATATGTAAATAAGGTGTCGTGGCTTGTTTATAAAATCATGTTGATTAGTGGTGTGTATTGGTATCATGGTTAGTAAGGGGAGAGATGGAGATGCTTTATTTTGCTTCCGCTAATGAGTTGCGCTGGGACCGTATATATATAAAAGAAAATGCCTGTGAATAACGGCGCTTTTGTTCTAAGTGCAAGTCAAGAGGGTAATTAGATGTAACATCGGTGCTTGTGGCGACTGTCGGAGGGTTCGGGGTGCTACAATCAGGATCTTGGTTTCCAAGAATAGAACATTCCAAGAATATTTCGTCAATCATCGGATCTTCAATCGATCTTGATTTCGAATAAATAATCCGTTATATCAAATCCAACCAAGAGATCTTCTCCAGTCGATAAGACCAAATCCTCAACCAAACACTTTAGTTCTGGATCGCCTTCGTCGCTGGATTATAAACTGTCAATGAGAATAGTCTTGAGTCTTG
Organism: Eucalyptus decipiens; assembly: GCA_014182575.1. Classification (NCBI taxonomy): domain Eukaryota; kingdom Viridiplantae; phylum Streptophyta; class Magnoliopsida; order Myrtales; family Myrtaceae; genus Eucalyptus; species Eucalyptus decipiens. Next base: position 10,129,200 of record CM024617.1, read on the forward strand.
TGAGCTGAGTCTGGTGATCTGAAAGTCTTCAGACTCAAAGTACAAGGGTTTGCATAGCTTCCAAACTAGATTGATGGAAACGTTTTGTCAGCTTCAAAATACTTTAGAAATATTTCTCCAACATCGGGAAGTCGACGAATGATACGACTTCCCTCCCCCTTTGACGGCTTTCTTCTTTTCCTGACTAATCCCCACAAGACACGACGTTTCTATCGTCTCGGCCGCATTTGGTAATAATCGATAGTTAGATAGGATTTCGTAACATGATATTACGGGTAGATGAATTTGAATTAGGTATGAATGAGAAAAACATGGACTTTCGATTTATTTCACGTTGTGAGGGCATGAAATTAACCAAATTCTCCTTTTTTTTAAAAAAAAAATTCAAATTCAAGTATTTAATTGTTCAAATCAACATATCCAGTTTGATTCATCTTCACTCAAAAGCTTTAGTCGATTAGTTACGGGCCATTTAAAATTTATTAATTGCTCCACACCACACCAATTTTTCAATGTGGAACTTTCTAACATAACTCATACGCGCAACTCAACAACACTTACTTGTTATCAATTCACATTGAGCCATATCATCTAGTGCTACTCCCTTTATTTTATATGCAATCTGGTCATTCGTCTCATGTGTCTAGGCCCTCATACACAAACTGTGACGGCCCGAGCGACGGTCCTTGGACGTGCGCAAGGAATGAGTCCCTCTCTTGTCCCACATCGCCTAGCGAAGGAGTCTTGGGTTAGCTTATAAGGCTTGGGTCCCTCTAACTGTACATACGTGTTTTCTTGGGATAGTATGGGCTATCCCGAGAGGAACAAAACCGTGAGGCTTTAGTGTCAAAAGCGGACAATATGTGTACAGTGGAGACCCGGGATATTACAAGTGATATCAGAGCCGACTCCCAATCACGTATGGAGGCACAACAATAATGTTGTTCTGACTCCCGACCTCGTGTTGGGACACAGCGAGAAACGTGCGCAAGAAATGAGTCCCTCTCTTGTCCCACATCGCCTAACAAAATCATGTGGACTTAGTATCCAAAGCAGACAATATGTGTACAGTGGAGACCCAGGATGTTACACAAACGATCACTCCCAATATTTGTCAGATTGAATATGGGTGTAGTCTATCCACGACCAAGCCATTATTGGAGAGGGTCCGACTCTAATACTACATGTAAAAACTTTGCTCGTTCCACATGAGCCATCTTTAGAAGGACTAATCTGAGTAACCAAAAAAGGCTATGGCTATTTGGGGGTGGGCATTAATTTGTAAATCGTTGAAGAGAACATCTTTCAATTGATATATGGCTCTTCACTAAATATAGAAAGGAGAGAGATGTCAAGAGGACATCTAATACAAACCAAGCAAGTGTTGGCACAAATAAATAGGGGCTAAGAAGAATATTTTCTTTCAAATAAACCAGTGCATACTCTATTATTTTGACCAAGCCTGGCTAAGGAACCGGCGCATACTCTACTATTTTGACCAAACCTGGCTAAGGAAGGGTTACAACATAGAGAATAACTTATCAAATATAATGGGACACTTATGGGCAAATATTGGTACTAATTTTTACCACATACATTTCTAGATAAGGTTGACATTAAATGTTGGTACACCCTTTTTTTCCAAATGAACAACTTTTGCAGGGAGATTTAAGTTCAAGCATCCAACAGATCGGAGAGATCTTGATCAACGATCACAAACAACCTTTTTCTTTCGGCACTTCGGTAAGCCTAGCCGAAGATGCAGTGCTTTATTGAATTTCAATTTGCAGCCTTCCTTGCCAAATCTTTGTTTATACAAATCGCTCTTAGTAATAAATTTTCACTTTGTTCATTTGCTTTTGGGGGTTTTCTTAAGGGCTTTTGTGACTCAGGATGACACACTCATGACAAACTTTAACGTTGAGAGAAGCTGTGTACTATTCGGCTCAGCTCCTATTGCCGGAATTCATGTCCAAGTCGGAGAAGAAGGAGAGAGCCCAGGCGACGATTAGAGAGATGGGACTGCAAGACACGATAGACACGAGGATAGGCAGCAGGAGTGCCAAGGGCCTTAGTGGTGGCCAAAAGAGGAGAGTGAGCATTTGCATCGAGATCCTGACAAGCCCCAAGCTACACTTCCTCGACGAACCAACCTGTGGGCTTGACAGCGCTGTGTCATACCATGTGATGAACCAACGGCGATCGCCTCAATTCATCAGCCTAGCAGTGAAGTCTTCGAACTTTTCCACGATCCGTGCCTTCTTTCTTCTGGGAAAACTGTCTATTTTGGCCTTAGATCAGGGGCAGAACAGTTGCTTGTTATATTTGACTTCCATGTTATGAATCTTTACTTGTTGCAAGCAAAAAACAACTTCCTAACTATCACTTTTTCTTTTTTCTTTCTTTTTTTTTTTTTTTTATGCAGTTTTTTGCATCAAATGGTTTTCCATGTCCAACTCTTAAAAATCCATCTGATCACTATCTCGGGACAATTAACGGGGACTTCAACGCAGTAAGTCATGCCACTCAAACTTGATTTGTTCGACCATAATTTCAAAAATTGAAGGAGATCTCATGGACTCAATGAAACAATATTTCTTCTCAGGGCATTGAACGAGGAGGCAATGGCATGAATGCTGAAGAAGCCATCGACAATCTGGTCACGTCTTATCAGTCATCTCCAATTTGTCACCAAGTTCAGCAGCAAGTGTCCAAGACATCCGAAAAGGTATGAAATTTTATTATTATGTGGATTGGAAACTTAAAATTTATTACGAATCTGAGAGTTTCTGATAAGTTGCGTGTTTCCGTTAGAATTTTGGAGGAAAATTGGAAATAAATGGAAGTCGAGCAAGCTTCGTTACCCACTGAATTAGAATTTTGGAGGAAATTTGGAAAGAAAAGGAAGTCAAACCAGCTTCGTTACCCACAGCCTTGTCATACCTAAGCGATCGTTCGTGAACATGTATCCTGACTTGGGGTATCACTGACTTCGTTTAGCAATCTATGTTGCATTGTCTGTGTTGGGACTATTTTCCACGACATCAGATCCACCTAAGGTTCAATTCAAGTAAGCTCCACTAGTGTGACAAACTCAGTGAAGAATGAGATTTATAAGTTTTCTGCACATTCTATTTACCAAGTTTATTAATTTCTACGAATTTGCAGGCAAGAGGTTTGATGCTAATGTTCGTTGCGGCATTTCTTGCTTTTTATGGCAATCGGCAGATTCCCCTCCCTTGTTGAGGACATAAAGGTACTTCACTTAATTTCCCCTTTCTTTTTTTTTTTTTTTTTTTTTTTATGCTCTGATTGATTTTCACTGTGCCAAAGTAATAAGATTCCTACATTTTCATTTTACTAGGTCTTTGGGCGAGAGATATTGAATGAGCACTATGGTGTAGCCGCGTTCGTTGTAGGCAGTACATTTTCGTCCATTTCTTATCTGCTAATCATCTCTCTTGTCCCAGGAGCCATAACTTATTACTTGGTTGGCCTCCGAAAGAGTTTTGAGCACTTTGTATACTTCACTTCATTGCTCTTTGCATGCATGTTGCTAGTCAAGAGCTTGATGACGATCGTCGCAAGTGTAGTTCCTGACTTCCTCATGGGAATCATAATTGGTGCTGGAATTCAAGGTGTGATGATGCTAAATGGAGGGTTTTTCAGGTTGCTAAATGATATCCCCAAGCTATTCTGGAGATATCCCATGTATTACATCTCCTTCTATGAGTATGCCAATCAAGGTTTCTTCAAGAATGAGTTCAAGGGGTTAATGTTTCCCAACCAGATGGGAGGGTCACCTACAATAGGTGGTGAAGAAATCCTGAGAAATTATTGGCTAGTGGAAATGGACTACTCTAAATGGGTGGATCTTGCTATCTTACTTGGAATGGTGGTTGTTCAAAGGCTAATGTTCCTTGGAATAATAAAGGCCGTGGAGAAGATGAAGCCATTGGTGAAAAACTTAAGGGCTAAATCTCTTAAACGTCCTAAACTTGTCGTGAAGAATTTGTCAATGCCAAAATAATACAGGGAGCTAGGGTTAATTATGTGATGGTGTGAAATTTGGTGTGTTTATCTTCAATTGTTGTTGAAGTAAATACATCTCCTTGTATGGATAATAATGAGCTCTCTTAAATCATGGGCATGAAATGTTTGCTTTTATGCTTGATCGCAAAGACATGTTGAATGAGATTGTATCAAACAATGCTTAACCAACAATCTCCCTATCTCACAAAGGAATTCTTAAGAACTATACCACAATATTCTCTAATTTAGACCCTCATCTGTTGGATGCACTTCATGAGAATGCACAATTGATGGTTGCTCACTTATGGGCAAAAATCTGATTTCCTTTATTGGCTCAAATGGAGACATATCCTCAACACGATATTTTAAAATTCTGATAATCAGAGCTATCATTTCAATTAAAATGATCGGAACAATTGCCTCAAGGAAATTTGTTGAACGTTCAAATAGGAAAATTTGTTATCTTAAATACACTATCCCTTTCTTGCTACATATGATGAATGTATTTAGAAATCAATGCATTTCCTTATTAAGTATACTTAATAATTGCTTCGAGAGCATTGGTTGGCAAGACCACAAGAAATGGCTTATCAGAGAATAAAAGTTAGTTGGCAGTACTATTTTCACCTTCTATATAACTAAATCTACCCAATTTTCATCAAAAGGACAAAATTACCCTCAATCATTCAATTGCAGTTTAGATTTTGTGTTCTCAAATTTATTTACTTTCCTTTTGCAGTTTTTTTTTTTTTTTTTATATCTATGTAGGATCTACTCACTATACATAAGAATTTCATATGTTTATTTTTTTTATTTATTGTAGATTTCCCATGGATATTAAAAGCACTATTTTTTTATTGTTAGAATTACTTCCATAAAAATTATTTTGTTGCAAAGAGATTTTCAAAAATCTAGTTCTTTTCCACAATATTGATAATTTATTATGGATAAATTACTTCGTAGATGACATTTAATTATATCAAAACATTATATAAAGAAATAATTTTTTTGGAAATGCTAGTGAAATGTCATTATTTTGATTTGAAAAAAATTAATATAAAAAAATTATCAATACACCTTATTATGCATAATGTTTTTAGTGTATTCCTATATATTCCTATAACGCCTTAGATGCTCTATATAAAAAAAATCTCTCACCCGTATAATAAGGAAAAGAGATAAATTCTTAAATGTGGTAAATAAAGAGACTTGATATATGTTTTTTTTTGGTAAGAAGTAAGTAGGAGGCTTGATATATGTCGTAGACTAATGAAATTACTAAAAAGTTCACCAAAAAAGTGAGCTTTTGAGATAAGAGAGACAAAAAATAGACAAGTTGTTAAGATCAATGATGAAAAAAAAATTCCAGTTTTCTACTATATCAAAGAATATTTTTTTTCCTTACTACTTACAAGATGATTTTACACGGAGTATGTAAAACGTTATAGAATATCTAAGAATGCATTTTTCTATAATAAGCTAAAACATAAAATATGTGAAATATTTAATAAAACTATCATAAATAGAAAAAAGAAAGAATCGGGTCATCTGGTCTAGTCTTTTTAATGTGAGTGTGGGTGGACATAGTCATTTAGTGGGATGGAAATAGTCCTGCAAAAAGTGGGCTACATTCTATAAAATAATGGCTAACACATGCAATCCGAGTTTGTCCAAACAGTTAAATATATAACAATGTAGTCCACAACAAAGAGGGATGTTCATGAACAAGTTGGCTCATCAAATTTGGAATTTGACCGGGCCAAAATGATCTTTAAAAGACAAATCTATCTTTACTGTAATCTTGAAAATTGTTTCGGTTGTCTCCTTTATCGCACTGAAAGGTTGAGGAATATGTGAATTTTTTAGTATTGCATGACTGTGATCCAAGTTGAAGTGATCTATGAGCTATACCGAGACAAGCCATCTAATAAATAAATAAATAAAGTGTGAATTTCCCAAATAGATGTTGAAGTAGTCCATGATTGTAAAAGATAATTATTTGGTTTCTTTTCAAAACTTTTGTTTAATTAACTACTCGACTATGGCCGTTGATTCATGATTACTCAAAAGGGCCTCTCCCAATCAATGTGAGAATCAAGATGTTTTAAACTCTCCCACTTAAATAATTGGTGTCCTCATTAGTGTTGAGTTGTATCACTTGGTGACCCCCTCTATTTGATGTTTGGTTCAGCCATTTGTTGCATCTTGTCCGAGCCCTCACAGACAAGCAATCACTCCCTATCTTTGTTGAATCAAATATGGGCGTAGTTTGTCCACAACCAAGCCTTTATTGGAGATGGTCCAGCTCTGATACCAATGTAAAAGCTCGGCTCATTCCACATGGGCCAACTAATCTAAGCAAACACAAAAGGTAGTGGCCATTCGGGGGTGAGTGCTAATTTATAAATCACAGAAGATAACATCTTTCAACCAATGTATAGGCTCTTGATTAAATATAAAAAGAGAGATGTCATGAGGACCGAGTTGACGCTAGCAAAATGTAAACAATGCCATACAATCTAAGCAAGCATTACACGATTCAGGTTCATCTATTTCCAACCAAGCAAGTGTTGGCAAAAATAAACATGTGCTAAGAAGAAAATTTTCTTTCAAATAAACCAAGGCCTACACTGCGTGAAAAACAACTTATCAATTTAACGGGACATTTATTAGCTAATGTTGGTACTCATTTTTACCACATACTTTTCTAGATAAGTTTGACATTGAATGTTGGTACACCCTTTTAGTCAGAGAAGTGTAATTTAGTGAAGCTAGCTTTGACTACATTTTGATTAGAGCCATTAATATTTAGAATTAGCGTGTCCAGAAAATTAATTGCTTCCTCGTACAGGAAATTTCACAAATTGATAAGAAGTAAATGCATGGAGCTAAGGACTTAGATCTACCTGTGAAAACAATGCTAGAAGTTATTAGAAAGTCCAACCTAAAATCTTAAGTTGGTAATTAGAATGGATCACAAGAAGAGACCCAATGTGAGCTTGGTTAAGGATTCGGAAATGAACAGGTGATCCTTTGTAAGGATCAACAAGGTCCAAAATACATTTGGTACGATAGGGATCCTCAACAACCATGGCTGGATTCACAATCTGTACTTCATCAGAACTGTCTTGAGTTTGAAAGATCAAATGGGGGTTTAGAATAATGCTCTTCGCTCCTATGTTATCGAGATATATTTCCCATAAAAACCCATTCAACATTTCTGTATGATCAAGCATAATGTACATTATTATCCATGGAAGGAGATTTATTAATTCATCTACAATTTAAGATAAACACACCAGTTTACCACTGAAAGATAAGTAACCCTAACTTGCTGCCATATTAAGGCGTTGAAGAAGGGTTCTCCATGACGGGTGTAGGATGTCTAGGAGATTTAGCCCTAAAGATTTTCACCAGTGGCTTCATCTTCTCCACTGCCTTTATAATTCCAAGGAACATTAGCCTATAAACAACCACCATCCCAAGCAAGGTAGCAAGATCCACCCATTTAGAGTAGCCCATCTCCACTTGCCAATAGTTTCTCAAGATTTCTTCACCACTGATTGTTGGTGACCCTCCCATCTGGTTGGGAAATATTAACCCTTCAAACTCATTCTTGAAGAAACCTTGGTTGGCATACTTATGGAAGGAGATGTAATACATGGGATATCTCCAGAATGGCTTGGGGAGATCATCTGGCAACCTAAAAAACCCTCCATTTAGCATCATCACACCTTGAATTCCGGCACCGGTTATGATCCCCATGAGGAAGTCGGGGACTACACTTGCTACGATCATCATTAGGCTCTCGACTAGCAACATGCATGCGAAGAGGACCAAAGCGAAGTACGCAAAGTGCTCAAAACTCTTTTGGAGGCCAACCAAGTAATAAGCTATGGCTCCTGGGATAAGAGAGATGATTAGCAGATAAGGGATGGACGAAAATGTATTGCCTATCACAAACGCAGCTACACCATAATGCCCATTCAATCTCTCTCGCCCAAAGACCTGGTAAAATGAAAATGTAGGATTCTCATGACTTCGGTACAATGAAAAGCAATCGGAGCATCAACACAAAAGAGAAGAAAAAAAGGGGGATTAAGAGAAATACCTTCATGTCCTCAACAAAGGAGGGGAATCCGCCGATTGCCATAAAAGTAAGAAATGCTGCTACGAACATTAGCATAGAACCTCTTGCCTGAAAATTCGTTAAAATTATGAAACTTGGTCAATGCAATGTGCAATAACTTCAAATCTCATTCTTCATTGATTTGGTCACTAGATTATTTAGAACATACCGTCACGCTAGAGAGCTTACCTGAATTGAGCCGTAGGTGAATCCAATGTCGTAGAAGATAGTCCCAACACACAGACACAATGCAATGTAGATTGCTAAACGAAGCCAGTAATACCCCAAGTCACGATACATGTTCACGAACGATCGCTTGGTTAGAACGAGGCTCTGGGTAAGGAAGCTTGCTTGACTCCCATTTCTTTCCAAATTTCCTCCAACGTTCTAATGGAAACACACAATCTATCAGTAACTCTCAGATTCTTACATTTTATTTGTTTCCAATCCACGTAATATCCAAATTGCATACCTTTCTGGATATCTTGGACACTTGCTGCTGAACTTGGTGACACATCAGAGATGACAAATAAGATTTGACCAGAGTGTCAATGGCCTCTTCGGCATTCATGCCATTGCTTCCTTGCTCGATGTCCTGACAAGAAAGTTTTGTTTCATTGGGTCCATGAAATTTCCTTTATTTCTTGAAATTATAGTCGAACAAATCAAGTTTCAGTTGCATGGCTTACTGCGTCAAAGTCCTTGTTAATCGTCCTGAGGTAGTGATCAGACGGATTTCTAAGAGTTGGACATGGGAAACCATTTGATGTAAAAAACTGCAAAAATTAAATAAGAAAAATAAAAAGATTAAATGTTCGTTGCTTGCTACAAGCAAAAATTCATAACCTAGTAATCCAGCATCACAAGCACCTGTTCTGCCTCTGATCTAAGGCCAAAAAAGACTGTTTTCCCAGAAGAAAGAAGGCAGAGATTGTGGAAAAGCTCAAAGACTTCACTGCTAGGCTGATGAATCGAGGCAATCACCGTCCTCTGGTCATGACTGGCTAGCTTGGCGATGCGGTTCATCACATGGTATGACGCAGCGCTGTCGAGGCCGCTGGTTGGCTCATCAAGGAAGAGTAGCATCGGGCGCGTCAGAATCTCGATGCAAATGCTCACTCTCCTTTTTTGGCCACCACTGAGGCCTTTGGCGCTACCCCCACCTATCCTAGTATCTCTCGCATCTTGCAGTCCCATCTCTCTAATCGTTGCCTCAGCTCTCTCCTTCTTCTCCGAATTCGACATGGATTCCGGCAATTGGAGCTGAGCGGAGTAGTACACGGCTTCTCTCACCGTTAAAGTTGTTATCAGTGTGTCATCCTGAGTGACATAAGCCTATAACAAAACCAAAACGAAAAATCAATAAAGTGAAAATTTACTACGAAGAACGATTTGTATAAACTACGATTTGGCTAGGAAATCTGCACATTGAAATTCAACTCAGCGCCACATCTATCAGCTAGGCTTACCGAAGTTCCGAAAGAAAGTGGTTGACTGCGACCGTTAATTAAGATCTCTCCTGTCTGTTGAGTGCTTGAACTTAGTCTCCCTGCAAAAAGTTGCTTCTTAAGAAAAAGGAAATGGTGGAAACCGAGAGTAAAAATGAAAAAAAATTAATAAATGTTATTTAAAGGTTACTGATATGTTAGTTACTTCGTCGATTGTTCTCCCCGAAAACAAATTAATCTACTTCTAAATGATTAACTGCTTGAATGTGAGGTAAAAAAGCAAATTCGATTAAATCTATTCAGCGGCATCACAGTTGAATATGCAACAACAATCCAAGAGAGCATACTAAGAATGAAACTTAAGTTCCCACTCATGACCCTCATAGTGCACTACACCAAGGAAGAAGTGTAGAACAATTAGCTCAAAAAGATTGCTGTTGTATAACCATACATCAACAGACGCTACTTCCCATATTGGGTAGATAAATTGTGACTAGAAAGGTTATAACAGCAAAAGCCATTGGAATATTTGATTTTGTACATTGGAAAATCCGTTTACGACATGTGTTCCATGTCATTTCATTGACATTCGATGTTGGTCGCCGGGACGTGTGAATAGCTAGGACCGTTGCCACACATGAAGATTGATCCGATGTCATGGATGTCTGACCTCGACAACATATAAACAAGAAAAAGCTGTCGAAACGGTACAGCCGTCATATCACTGGTTCTGTTAGAGATAATTAGGATGATTCTCTAGAATGTTTTCCTATATTTAAGATAATCAGAATAATTATGTTTGTTTTTAGTATCTCTTTTTGTTGGTTTTCTATATCTTTCAAGTTGGTATGATATCTCCTTTGATTGTGTATACCTTAATTAAAATATGTTACTTTTAATAGTATCTTATAAGCCCTATAAATAAGCTAATGTACTCCTCATTAACATATATCAAATTATACAAAAATTCATCAAATCTATCTTCAGCTTTATTGTTCTCAACTTAGTATCAAAGCCCAGATTAACAAGAAGTTTGGATCCAATAGTCACGTGGGAGAGTTATGCATTGTTGCACCTCCGACCTAAGCTCGATGTGTGAAAGGGATATTGTTGATGTTATCCAACATCGGTTGTTCAGAGGGTTGGTGGTCGATTCATAAGTGTGAGGAACTATCTCATCTATTGAACTAGCTTTTTAGGTGAGGGAGGCCCAAGATAGTAACTTTTTCCTCAACAAAGCCTAGTTTATTGTGCTTGTTGTAACCATGGCAGCTTCGTGCTTGATGATAGGGATGATTTGATTGGGATGCGCACTAGGTTGCTTGATGCTATGACGCTAGATTTTATTGTACAAGCCACGTCGCTCAATTATTGTTTCGCAAGCCAGTCGCATAGACCTCTTGTTATTTACCCTGTAATTCTCGACCTTTTGTTTGTCATTTCAAGAAGCCAACACCATAACCAAACTCAACAACCTCAGACAAGCCAAATCTAGAAGACTATCTCACACACTCCCCCACCATGGATCAACAACCCTGATGCTCCGCGGAGTCAGATAAACAAGTTTTCGTGGCACTGAGCAACATTAATTCCAATTGTTAATTAGGATATTTTCCAATATTTAAGATAATTAGAATATTTCTGTTGGTTTTTTGTATATCTTTATGGTTGGTTTTTATCTCTCAAGATTGTGCGATCTCTTTTTATTGTGCATATCTTGATTGATATATGTTACCTTTAATAGTATCTCATAAAACCTATAAATAGGCTTATACTCCTCATTAACATATATCAAATTATACAGATTTCTCAGATCTATCTTTCGCATTATTATTCTCGACTAACTCCTCCATGAGAGAGAAGGTGGGACAAGATTCATTTACTTTTCCTTTGTTCTTTTTAGTGACTATGAAATATTTGCGTTCGCTTTCGTTTATTTATTCTTTGTTTGTTTGTTTTCTAACCCAGGATGTCCGGCGTCTTAATTTATCATGAAAATTAATATAATTTAAAGGACTGAAAGATTTATATCTGTATTTTATAAAGTGAGAGCGTGACGTGTGGACAATTTGTGAACAAGATCTACATTTGTATATAGAAATGGCTGCTTACCAGTCAATTTAGTTGGAATTTTCTCATAGAATCTAGGAGGTTAGATCTCATTTTGAGTTTTCTTTACTTGTAGCATATTAAAACATGAAAAGGACATAAATCACCTACCCATCTATATAGAAAGAGAGATTTATCCGAAACGGTACCTCCAAGGGCATCGAGAAGAGTTGACTTGCCACTGCCCGAAGGACCCATGACGGCCAGCATCCGGCCCGGCTCGGCATAACCGGTCAGCCCCTGCAATATGGGATGTGTCCCGTTCCTCCGGTCCAGCACCGTCACCCACAAGTCCTTCCATGTCAAGACCATCCCGCTCCCGTTCTCGTGTGCTCCTGTAACCTGGTCAGGTCGAGATCTTTCGCCCCCGCCATGGACTTCCCATGGGGGCACTTCGTGGTCACGGGCATCTCGAGTATAGGCTTCGCCAATACTGAATGGAAAGATGACGTCGTGGCTTTGGGCGAACACACCATCATCCTCTTCTTCGTTAACGTCGTCAACTTTCTCGGGAGGCAGCAATGAGATTGTCTGAGGCGGGCTCGGACTCCACCTGGGAACATTGATGGGAGAAGGAGACTCCATTGAAAGGAGGAAAATTCGTTGCCGCCGCAGCCCCTTTCTTCTCTCTCTTTTCCTAGAGCTGTTGGATTGAGGAGTAAGAATATGGCGATGCCGTTGTGGTATTTATAGGGAGCTAAGAATTCGAACGTGGGTTTTGAAACGATTTATTGAAAGGGGGGAGATGCTGGATGGAAAGGAGCGTGAACGGTGATGGGAATATCACTTTATGCTCTGGCTTTCCTTGTTGGACTTAACAACTTTATAACCAATGAATAGCCCCCAAACAAAATGGTGAATTGGGAATCACCTGGTCTCTGGCGGCTTTCTCACGGATAGTACCTTCCTCCTAGATTTAGCGATTTTCTAAACGCGAGCAAACATCTGAATTTTTTTTTTTTTTTAATAGCTATTGCAATAGTTAGCACCAATAGGCAACTGACTAATCTACAATAGTTGTGACGGTCCTTCCATCCCAACCACGGCGAGTCCGTTGAATTAATACTACCAACTTAAATATAATTTGACCATGTAATTAAATAACATCCGTGGCAAGCTTGGTAGCTCAATACTTAATGTCTGGGAAAAGTATAAAAAAAGTCCAAACATTTTGTATCTGTACCAATTTAGTCCTAAACATTTTTACTTAGTGCCGATTCAATCCTTTCCAGCTAATTTTGGCCAAATATTGCTAACTGGATGCAAGCCGACTAACATGGCCTAATCGGTGCTGATGTTGACAACTTTTAATAATATTTTAATATTTTTGAATTTTTTTATTCGTTATCTTTTATCTTTTTATCTTTTTATCTTTTTTTCTTCTCTCCTCCTTCCTCCAACCGCTAGCCAAACCATAGCGACCGGCTAGAGGTGACGACTGGCGAGGTCGACCTCGCCGGACCTTGCCGGCCACCTCGCCAGTGGTCGGGAGGCTGGCCTCACGCTAGGCAGCAAGGCTCGCCCTCGCCGGATCTAGCGAGGGTTGAGCCTCACCCATGGCCGGCTAGGCTTGACCTCGTCAGCACCGCTCAAGCCGCAATTCGGCGAGGCTCGACCCTCGCCAGCCTAGTAGGAGGCCGAAAATCCGAGCTCGCCAAAAAATTTAAAAAAATGAGTTAACGTCCTAAAAATAAATCGTGAAACGCCAGAACTTTTGATTCCTAAAACCAAGTTCAATTTTGTGGTTAATTTCAATTGGACGCAATTTTAGTGTGACCTAACCTACCGAGTAGCTTTTAGGAATTTTATCATGTTTGACCCATGGTCGATTATTTTTTATCCACATTGTGCATTTTTGACTCATCAGCAACTTTCGGTTGTCGTAAAAATCTCAAGGTTTCAATTACGAGCACAGGATAAAGAATCAACAAAAAAATAGGTTTAATGCCGTTTTAACACGAATTTTGCAATCAAGTAGAATCACCCATACTTTAATAACATGCCTTTGTGGAATTGACCTATCTCCGGTCTCTAATCGATTTTAATGGTGCCATATCAACCCTTGCCAATTAGCACCGTTAAGCAGCCGATTTATGGTCAAATTCTTAAGTCGGTCGCATTTATATCCATTAACGGCTTCACCTGATAAATTAGTTATCTCGTGAGTGATTAGCTCAGAGAAAAAAGACCATTGGTGCATCGATAAAAAGCCCATTTCATAAAGTCAGGACAAGGCTGAAAATCAGAATGTCATAGGTACCTTATCGAATAAATCTATCTTTCTACAATAATTCAGCATGTCATAAATGCGCTTTTCAATTGCCATTATTCTATAGGTAAAGCAAGCTCAAAACAAGTTGAGCTCTAGATGTTATTAGAAAGTTTTTATTTTGGCTAGTGAAATGTACGATAGCTGAACATTTTTTTTATATAACGGACAAATTCATAGTTTAATAATGTAGATCTTATAAGCAAAATTGTCTAAATATTACTCTATTACACATTATAAAATAAAAATATAAATCCCCACTTCTCTAATTATTTATATTGTAATTGCCCCGAGTTATTGAAACCTTAAAATATCTTCTCTTTGGTTAGTATTTAAATTTCCTTTTTGCACTTTTTCATGGATACGCGAATGCTCCTTTATTTGTCAAGCCTAATGAAACAAAAATCTTATTAGTAAAATTAGTAGACATGCGTGACAAATTATATATATTTATTTCGAAATAAATGGAATGAAGTAACTCGACCTTCGAGGAAATATAAGAACCCAACCAGAGTTAGCTACAATCTTTTGTGATCCAACTTTATAGAATAATCTTTGTGTCATGGTATTATTCTTCTGTCCTAGCGACTGATTTGGTAAGTGTGTAAGCCTTTCTATATGCCCAAGGACCAAGGGTTATTCCTTGCTCTATCACACAGATAAAGACTTAGATGAAGAAAAGGAAATCTTTATGATAAATCAGGGCGCTGGAGACCTTGGACTAGAAGACAATCGATAATAAACAAATGGGCAAATACCACAACGAATCCTAAATTGGTGCATCCGTACCACATTTACATTAAATTAATTTTATATTGCAAATTATTTGAAATTCATACACCTATGACAAATCTATCAAAATCTTAGACCAAAATTAGGGATTTTAGTAGATTTTCAAAACATGAGGGAGCTCTTAGGTCAAAATTGTTTTATCACATTTCCTGATATTAGTTCATTTTCTTTTGATTTGATTTCTCCAAAACGTTGTCGTTTAAAAGACCTATTTATTTTGAATTTTCACTTGAATTAACATCACACACCAATAATCTGAGTTGTTTGCCACGTATGTTTCCATGTTAGTTATTTAAGAGGGATATAGAACGGAAGTTAATAGAGAGTAGATTTGTAATAGGTGTACTAATTTGGAATTTTCACGGCACTGAACATTAATTCGGGGAAAGACTATTTATTTCATAAAAGATGAGTAATTTGGAAAATATTAGCCTAAAAATAATTGTTTATATCTCTTACGAAAAATGAAGGAACAAAAAATATCTTCATAGTCTATGAAAATATTTACAACAATGAAAATATTTGGACATACAAATGATCATTTTTAGGAAAATATATTTTAAATGATTCTATTTCGGTGAAACAAACATAGCCTGATAAATGTGGCACAAGCATATCGATTTGGGATATTTTTATTTTATTTCACATAACAACAGTGTTTAGGTAATACTTTTTCAATCTACGATGTCCACATTTATCCCATTCATCCCATCAAGTGTACCAGATTTACACTTTTCCCGTGTGTACTTATTCCATCCTTTCATTACCATGTTTTACAAAATTTTGGCAGAGTAAATTCAACAACATACGAATACGACCGAACGGCTTGAGTGATTTTTTTTTTTTTTTTGGGTCAAATGATTTGCTGAAGTGAACGACTTTCATATGCATCGTAATCCCTTTTGTGAGAAGACACCCCTTCTCTCGAAATTACGGGGCTCTTTTCTTGTGTTCCTTAAAGGAGAAAACATTGTCTCAATATGTCAGCGTCATCCCAAGACATAAACTACGTAAACTCCAATTTATTGGGAGATCGTTTCAAGTGGCCGTAGTCATTGACCCTAGATGCATGCTGATCCAGTATGATTACAGCTTTTTATTATTTTTAAAATGTCTTTTCCCACTCGGTCTCCAGTGAAGACTTAGACGAAGAAAAATGAGAGTTTTTCATGACAAAATAAGATGCCGGACATCTTGGATTAGAAAACAAACAATAATATATAAACATTGAAATCACATCGCCCAATATTTCGAAGCCACGTTGAGGCAGGCTGACTAATACTGAAGCCGATGAAGTTACGTAACCCGCCAAACCTTAGAAAAGAAACCGTAGAAGTCAATGAATCTTATCCAAGCTGTCTCGTCTCATTTATCAGGAAGTCGACGAATGATACGACTTCCTCCCCCTTCGACTGCTTTCTTCTTTTCCTGATTAATCCCCACAAGACACAACGTTTCTATCGTCTCGGCCGCATTTGATAGTCGATAGTTAGATAGGATTTCGTAACATGATATTACGAACAGATGAATTTGAATTAGGTATTGTTAGGATTTTCAGATTCCCAAAAACCGGATTCGACGCTAAATCGAACCCCTAAAATGAATGCGGAAGACGGCCCCAGGAAGAACATGTATCACCGATCCTAAAGCATACTACGGAATCAAGCGTACCTTGTTAGCCACAAATTAAACATCAATGCTGAAGTTCGAGGAAGAATTTGATCCCGGTCTACCAAGAGGCGTACTGTTGGTTCAAGGGGGAGAAACATACGTTGGTTTTGGGAGAGGGGAAAAGGAAAAACACGCATACGTCCAAAAGGTACGTTTTCTTTTTCTTTTCTCCCTTTAAATACGTCTTCTCCAAAAGACATGTCCCTTCAGCAAAAGACGTCCCCCCAAAAGTTACAACTCTTCAACGTATCCCTCCATCTATGGGCCCTAATTTTGTGGGCTAGGCTTTTAGGCCCAACATGGGTGGACGGGCCAACTTAGGCCCATCAAATTAATAATTAAAACCATCATCTCCCACTCGCACATGGTGGGCTGAACAAGATCTTCTTTATCTCTTTTCAAAATTCATACCAGTGAATAATCCGTGCGACCAGCATACTTTTGTTAGGGAAATCCCTTATGATGTTTTGAAGATAACAAAATAAATCAAAAGCTACTAACATGTTTAATGGTTGAGTAATAGACCATGCAGATGATATAACATGTAAAGGATATTATCAAAGTCAGAAGACGGCTAGAAGACTTAACGTAACACATGTCCAGAGTATATTTTGAAGATTTCCAGACTTCTGTGTCAAAGTCTGAAGACTGCCAGACTTTAGTGTCAAAGTCTGTTCTACATCAGAAATCTGTCAACTCTGACTAATTCCAAACTGAACGTGAATGATGAACCAGAAGACATACTCTATGCTGAAGCTGAACCAGAAGACAAACTCTATGCTAGAGCTGAACTAGAAGATAGACTCTATGCTGAAGCTGAACTGGGTACAGACCTTGAAGCTAAAATCTATTCAGAAGCAGAATATGTTCAAACTCAGATTACAAAGTCTATCACACTCAGACTCAGATTGTAAAGTCTATGGCTCTCAGACTTTACATCCAGATTCGACATAACGTAACTCAAGCCCAATCATATAACGGCTAGTGATCTGGTTTGGATTCCATATCAAAATTGATTTGATTGATTCAATCTAATTGATTGACGATTGGATCTTGAAGACAAGAACTTTCTATACGAAGAAGCTTTACTTATGAAAACCAAGATTCCGTTTGTAAGGGCGATCGGAATCAATTTGGGATTCTACCTTTGTCACTCAACGGCTACCAAATCTTCTAAATACAGAGTTGTCCAATGGGTATATTGGAAGACGATTCTCCGGGATACTGTCCAACGGCTAGTTTGGAAGTGGAGGAGTATTTATAATTCCAAAGTCTGAGTGACCTTCAATCATACACTTGTCTTTGGAGAGCTTAAACGTTTGTGATCGTGAGAGAAATACCAAAAAAGTGACTTAGTGAGATAGTGTGATCTACTAAGTGTTTGCACTCAAAGTTGTAATCTCTTGTTAATTGCATAGTAGAATCCAGCCAAGAAGGCTATTAGCGTGGGAGAGTGGACGTAGGCTTGGATTAAGCTGAACCACTATAAACCTTGTGAGAGCGTGACGTGTGGACAATTTGTGAACAAGATCTACATTTGTATATAGAAATGGCTGCTTACCAGTCAATTTAGTTGGAATTTTCTCATAGAATCTAGGAGGTTAGATCTCATTTTGGGTTTTCTTTACTTGTAGCATATTAAAACATGAAAAGGACATAAATCACCTACCCATCTATATAGAAAGAGAGATTTATCCGAAACGGTACCTCCAAGGGCATCGAGAAGAGTTGACTTGCCACTGCCCGAAGGACCCATGACGGCCAGCATCCGGCCCGGCTCGGCATAACCGGTCAGCCCCTGCAATATGGGATGGGTCCCGTTCCTCCGGTCCAGCACCGTCACCCACAAGTCCTTCCATGTCAAGACCATCCTGCTCCCGTTCTCGTGTGCTCCTGTAACCTGGTCAGGTCGAGATCTTTCGCCCCTGCCATGGACTTCCCAACATAAATTAGCCGGATGTATTAAATTGGTATCAATGTAAAAATGTTTTAGATTGAATCAATTTCAACGCAATAAGTTTATTTTTTTCTTAATACTTTTTCTTCTAAGAACACATTTATCTCCAATTATATTTCTACTCACTAAAAACTCCAAAGTGGTATCGCTATTCCAAATTTTCTGTTCGTCAGCATTAAGTTAATTTAGCTATCAATTGTCTTATATGTCGATAGAAGTGGCGAGCGCCTAGCAGACGAGCCCAACTTGGACTACACAGCTGGAAAGGCTCCCCCCCAAACGATCATGAGCCAAAATTAAAGATAAAAAGTTGGCGTCCTCACCGATAATGGAGTAGCGCTAGTAATCTGGAGTTTCATTACTCAAATTGGGGACACATAAAATTAGGGTTCCTCTGCAATAACGCCAAATTAGAGTTTTCGAAGCTGGCACGAATTAGGACATAAAATCACGCCAAACGGAGCTCTTGCTAACACGAACAAGCGTAGGGTACAATTTTTTAGGGAAAGTGTTTCCGCGGAATTAATTTTCCAAACTTTCACTCGTTTGGTTAGTAAAAAATAATTAGTTAATTGAAAACACTTTCTAGTGAGGGAAAATATTCATGCATAAAATTAGGAAAGTGAATTCATGAATTTAATAAGATGAAAACAATTTTTCGGAATTGCTTATCTTGAAGTTTTTAGTTTTTTTTTCTTTCATTTTAAAAATTGATTTTTTTATTCTTTTTTTTAATTTTTTTTTCCTCTTCCTCTTCTGCTGATCACTAGGCCTTGGCGAATGGCCATTGGCATGGTCTAGCCTTAGGTGAGGCTTGAGCTCGAGCCTTGCCAACCTCGTCATGGTGAGCTGGAGTCGCTTGAGGCCGGTGAGGCTTGACCTTACTCGAGGCTGGATAGGCCAGCCTTGCCGAGCCACGGTGACGGCACTAGTGGCCTATCACAACTATCGCTGAGGCTTGGCGGAAGAGGAAGAAGGAAAGAAAAAGAAATGAAAATAAAAAAAATAATGATAAATTCATGAGATTGAAATCATTTTTTAAATGAGATTCAAATACTAGAAAAACATCATCGGGAAAAAGAAGGGCCTCATTGAGAGGAAAAGGCGATGTTTCTTGTAAGGCATCACGTGATAACAATCCTCATTTGATTGCTTGCATCCGCCGATTTGAATGCAAAATCGTGCTCATGGAGAGAAAATTTAGGACCCATTTTTTCCGTAAAAAAACAGTTATTGCACACAAGGAGTACCGATTTAGAATCTCTCGTGGAATTAGCCCCTTTTTAATTATTCTCGTTTGTAAGGGTAAATTGATTTTTTAAGTTAATGGGCATTCCGTCCAAGGATGCTAATTAGGAGTGTGCAAAAGAAATGGGACCCGCCCAAACTACCTGCAACCGGATCGGAACTGTCGAGAACCGGCCCGGTTCTTGGTTCCAATTTATGGGAACCAGTGGGTATCGATCCGGTTCCCGGTTTCATGGGTGAATCCATCCACCCACCCATCCGGACCGGACCGATTATATTAAAATAATATATTAATTTTTAATATTAAAAAAATGAAATTACAAATTAACAAACCCAAATCAAATAATTAAAAAAATTAATTAAAGTGGGAAAAAAGTCCAAAGTGCACCAAATGGAGAGGCGCTAATGTCCAGTCAAACCAAATGGAGAGGCGTTGAAGCTAAAAAGTCCAAAGTGCACATTGACGAAACGTCGAGCAATTGGTGAGCAAAAAGCAAGCATGTGAAGAAGCAAGGGCTGCAGGAGGAGGAGAAGAATAGGTCAGGTGGCGAAGAACCAGCAATTTTGGTCAAAAACCAAAGTTGTTTCCCATCGGAGCTTTCGAGAAAATAATATTATTATTATTGTGAGACGGTTCCATGAATCCACCCGCGAATCGGACTGAACCATCGGTCCCGTTCCCGGGTGGACCCATGCAACTAATAGGTAGATCCCGGTTTCAATTTTTCGGAATCGATTTTTAATGGGCGGTTCTCGGTCCCGCCCGGACCATGCACACCCCTAATGCTAATGCAATTTTTCAAAAGTGCACGGAAACAAAATCGACGTGGGTAGGAAATGAACCGTGGGCGTTTGTAAAATTAGGCCCACTGTCACTTTTTCTATATTTCTTTTCTAGCCAACGACCTCAGATCATTGCTGCCCTTCGCCCTTCCCCCTTCCCCTCCCTACGCCCTCTTGTCGTCACTTAGCCACCGACCCACCTTCGGAAACACACTTTGAAGTAGTCGGTCCTTTGAAGTAGTCGAAGTAGTCGGTACTTTGAAGTAGTCGGTAGTTGGTAGTTGGTAGTTGGTAGTTTCCACCTCCGGGAAAGACCATGCTGTCCCCGTGCAGCACAGGCCGATCCGGTGCACAGAGTCGACAGGGCAACTTGGTCGATTTCGGACTGTATCTGATGCAATGATCTGAGGTCGTTGGCTAGAAAAGAAACATAGAAAAAGTGACAGTGAAAATGACGGTGGTTGAGCTGTGTACGAACTCGTAAAACGTTCTTCTCTCCCGTGATGGAATTGTAATGTCTAATTTGTAATGTCTAATCTTCCGTGACGAGAGTCTGTCCAATATTTCGTTCCCACTCGCTCGCAGCCCCCCACTTGAAACGCACTTTGAAGTAGTTGGTAGTTTGATCATGACGTCTCGAGTCTTCTCTAAAGCAAAGGGCAGGGTCAACACCCGTCTCAATTCGTGGAACCTGCCCGGCTGGCTATAAAAGCCCCTCCCCGTGCAAAGGCAGGAGGCACCGACGCAGAGTACGGCACTTAGTCACAGGGTTTTAGTTGTAATAGCAAGAGGTCCGAGGTGAGGAAGCATCTTCGGCAGCACTGCCGTTATTAAGGTTCGAGGTGTCTCTCTCTCTGATCGTCCGATGGCTCAAGAGACTCAGAACCACACGCTCACAGCGTCCGGCTGGGCTGCCTACGACTCCTCCGGCGAGATCAAACCCTACACCTTCAAACGCAGGTGGGTCGGGAGTGTCGGGATGGTGCGCTTAATGAAGCACTTGAATCTGCATTTGTAGATAGCTCTGAAGCGAGTGATTTGATGTCTTTTTGCTTTTGTTCTGATGACGAAACAGAGAGAATGGCGTGAACGATGTGACGATCAAGGTCTTGTACTGTGGAATTTGCCACACCGATCTCCACTATGCCAAGAACGAGTGGGGCATCACCATGTACCCTGTTGTCCCTGGGTACTCTCTCTCTCTCTCTCTCTCTCTCTCGTTTATAAATCAATATGCACTTTTGACTTGAAAATTGGACGAGTTCAAGTGACAAAATTAGGCCCGCTTCGAGCTTGGCACTGTCCTCATCTCATTCCAATAGGGTGTGTGATTGGATTTGTTTATCGCTGCTGGGATACGGTAAGCTAACTGGATCGCGCATGTCGAATGAAACAGGCATGAAATAACGGGGGTCGTGACTAAGGTGGGATGCAACGCGGGCAAGTTCAAGATCGGGGACCGTGTCGGGGTGGGCTGCCTGGCGGCCTCCTGCCTCAAGTGCGAGTTCTGCGCCGACTCCCAGGAGAACTACTGCGACCAGATGCAGTTCACGTACAACGGCATCTTCTGGGACGGCTCCATCACCTACGGTGGCTACTCCAACGTCATCGTCGCCGATTACCGGTAACCTCTTGCCTTCTCTATTTCCAATTTTTGTTCATTTCTTTTTTGTTTTTGTTTGATTGAAAGACAGACGGTACAATGCACGTGTAGTCAGAATCTCTATGAACTATTGTTGTCGTATTTCCATGGAAGAGATTCCAATGCACGCAATTCATGTGAGCTTTTGCGCTTCGTACTTTATATGTCTTCACCATCTCGCTGAACTCAGGGAGAGTAAATTGCAAAAAAAGTAAAAGAAAAAGACTGACGCGAAAGGCATTGAACTCAAAAACAGGGGAGCCTATCTTTGACCATGTTGATTATGAACTGCCACTTCTGTTCTATTCGTCACGTGATTAGGTAGACCTAAATATAAGTTGTTTTATCATTCTGATTAAACTAACTTACGAAAAAAATAATAATAGACCTATGTACGGGGACTGTGAAAACGTTGGACAAGAAAAGTCAGTTCAATCTGGTGACCCGTGTCGACCCATGTTCAGCCCTTTTAGGTTGCGATTTCACGGAATGGACGACATTGAGTAACAAAACCATGCTCGTCAATCCAGAGGACAACATAACATGATAGACCGTTTGATATGATCCATCCGGTTGAATAGCTCTAAAACTTAGCCTGCTCGATGATTGCACTAACTTGAAATCCCTTGGTCCGGCTTGCTTGCTCGTGCAGATATGTGGTGCGCATACCAGAGAACTTACCCATGGACTCGGTGGCACCACTGCTGTGTGCGGAATCACGGTGTTCAGCCCGCTGAAGGACAACGGCATGCTGGGCTCGCCGGGTAAGAAGATGGGGGTGGTGGGGCTCGGCGGGCTTGGCCACGTGGCGGTCAAGTTCGGGAAGGCGTTCGGCCACCATGTCACAGTCATCAGCACATCCCCATCGAAAGAGACAGAGGCCAAGGGGCGCTTGGGTGCTGATGACTTCATGGTCAGCACCAATTCTCAGCAAATGCAGGTTTGACCTTAGTTTTGGTTGGTCTTGGCACGTTAAAGAATGAGTCAAACCTATACTAATTTATGCTGAAGAAAGGCGATGCGTTTTATCAATCTTAAATTGATTTTATTGGGCTGTTTTATAGGCCGGTAAGAGGAGCCTGGATTTCATTTTGGACACGGTATCGGCTCAGCACTCTCTTGGGCCCATCCTGGAGTTGCTCAAAGTGGATGGAACTTTGGTCACGGTGGGTGCACCTGATCAGCCCCTCGAATTGCCTTCCTTCCCTCTAATTTTCGGTAAATTTCCCTCTAATCTTTAGCTCTAACATGTCAATTATAAATTCACTATAATAACTATTTTCCTGGGAATTTTTTTTTTCAAATTAGGTAAAAGGAGTGTCAAAGGTAGCATGACAGGAGGGATGAAAGATACGCAGGAGATGATAGATTTGTGCGGCAAACACAACATCACTTGCGACGTCGAGGTCATCGCCCCAGACATGATCAACGAGGCCATGGACCGCCTTGCCAAGAACGACGTGAGATACCGGTTCGTGATCGACATCGCTGGGAGGATATCGAATGTTTGAAGATGGCGTGAGCCAGGCTCGGGGCTTAATTTATTTTCCGTACTTTACTTTTAAATTTTTCAACGAATGATTCGTAAAAGTCATAAGAGTCCCAGCACTTATCGGATACAAATCACTACTACCATAATTGCAGACACTATTTATCTATATTTGTCTTTGTCATCTGTTGGCTTCTCAGTCGTAATTATTCACCTCAACCTAGTCATTCATCCTACACTTTTAGAGCTTATATTGCAACAAGCCCTTGTCCAATTTTCATAAGAAACAATCCAAAAAAAAAAAAAAAAATGACAAGAAATGAAATAAAGCTTCTCAAGTTCTATATGGGCTTAAGCATTTGGATGGCAGTTTACCGTATGGGCCTTATATATGCTTATAAACCGTCCAAATACAAAATCAAAAAGGGCCTAAAAATCATGGAAACTTGACTAATGAATGCAGTTAACATTGCTGACAACACAGTCCTCTCGTTTCCTGGTTCTCGCTATCCCCAATGAAATGTGACGTTATACATGGTAGTTCGATATGATGCGATGAACGCGTGGCATCGTGAACCATGCATGAATCTGTGCGATCGAGAAGCCGCTCTCAATGAGGCGGGAACTGAAGTGGGACCCTCAAACGCCACGTGGCGAGTCTCTAGCCCATATTTGGGTTGACGTTGAGGAGTGGAAGCAAGAATTTCTTAGACTCGTAAGGACCAATTTCGAGATGAGAAGCAAGCAATTGCATATGACTATATGTCTTAGATACGCGTCTGTTCGAAGGGCACGGCTCTACTAAAGCAATAAAGTGGACTCAAAACCCTCATGTCCATATCCTTTCGTGGCATAAGTAAAGGTCAATTTTTAATAAGGACGTATGCATTCGTGTATTGTTTTCATTAGAGAAGAAACTATAGGTCGAATTTTTCTTAATAACATCGTCGGTATTAAGATAATTTTAATCGAGGTATGCGTAGTAGAAAGATGTTGTTGCACTACACCAATAAGATAAAACTCACATAAAGTACTTTACCTAGACTTTGGCTCATGCTTTACTAGATAAATCATGGATTCGAGATTTATTTACTTAAGTTGAATTTGCTCGTTAAAAATAAAAGAATAAAAGACGGCAAATGTGCTAGATACTGTCAGCTATCTAGAATTAGTGAGATGCGTAATATTTTCCTCTATCTTTGATTAGAGGAAACTTTTTGCAACCATACCATTGATTAGTGAGTTACAAGTAGACTTGTCAAAATGGGTTATATATATAAATTTTAACCCATATTTGATGGATTGAATTGTTTATGTATTACTTATATTCAGTAAATGAGTTAATAATATAGGTATTGAATAGGTTTACAACTTACTTAAATCTAACCTACTTTTATGACTCTTAACTCTCTTAAACTCTCTATTGTCCTCACTCAATTTTGTTCTGACTCACTCTGTTTTTTCATCTCAATTTGGTTCAAAAGGTGAGTAGGATTTCTTTGCCTTCACGTGCATCAAATTTCTTGTGGTATCTTATTGGCAAAGTCAAATAGAATTTTGAGACATTTCAAAGTGACGAAGAGCATTTGTTTCTTTATCCTAACACTGATACGCTTTGTGGAGCCAATTTGAGAGATTTCTTTGCCTTCACATGCGTCAAATTTCTTGCGGAATCTTTCTGGTAAAGTCAAATCAAAGTTCGAGACATTCCAAAATGACAAAGAACATTTGTTTCTCTATCCTACACTAATACCCTTTGTGGAGCCAATTTGAGCATACCAATTCATTCTTCTTATTCTAGTTGATGATCATCTCTCGATATTGGGGGCAAGACAAGTGATTTACCAAAAGCAAGAACCAAAGATAAGGAGTGTTGAGAGTCCATAACACTGTTTAAAAAAATCATGAAATTAAGATATATAGTTTTTGAATGGAGGAGCCAGAAGTATGGAATGAAAAAGGGAATGAAAAAGTTGGGGCATGAAAAGAAGAAAAAGAAAAAGCAGTGCGATGTAAGAACACAGCAAATGCCCATAAATGTGAAAAAATGTTGAGAAACAAAGGAAAGAATTTATATGGCATTCCAATCCAATGTTTGATAAAGAGCAAAACTCTCATATGTTCAGACAAATGTACCCACGTAATGATAGACTCTTGAAACTGATGAAATGCCCGTGAATGGAAGAATCTCATAAGGAATGAAGTTAATAATGATCAAATAATCAGCAATTTCAAAACCTCTTGAACTATTTTTTGAGCCTAATGAGCCTTTCATACTTAACCCCAACACTAAGCTTACATTGCATCTCTTAATCAAGTCTCTTCATATTGGGATTTTCCGAGTCAACATGTGAGTTTCACATTGAGTCCAATCAATAGAACAAGTGAGAGCAAGGTTATTTTTATCTCATCTCATCTTTAGATTTCTTGACTTGTAAACTTGGCGAAGATGATGATCAATGATTATTTCATTTATTAGCCAATGATGCTTATCCATTGTTGAAATTGCAATGAAGCCCATAGTACAATCTTTTGAAAAGACCTCTCAAATTAGTGAATGTGTACCTATTGCTAATGACTCTCAAAGCCTTTGACACTAATAGTGTGACATATGATGAGTCTTCAAATTTGTTTCCCACATTACTGATTGAATCAATAGCATTTTATTGAGAGCATGTGAAAACTCTTTTCTAACTAAAGAGCTATTGTTTGACATATTTAACAAACCTGTTTCACAATTTACGATCATTGTATCATGGCAGTGATATTTCCGTTAGAAATTTGATGATTGATGATATTCGATAAGCTGGACAACAATTTCATTATATTGAATGACATTAAATATCTTCATAACGATTGGATTTGGCTTAGTTCATTCATGCAATCGATACTTTCAATAAAATCTTGACTTTCACAATGTTAGGAGTAATACCACGACAAATCTCAAATTGGTATATTTATGATAAATTTACCTCAAACTATTTTTTTTTCACTACTAAATCCTAAATTAGTACACTCGTGACAAATTTAACCTAAAATCTAATTTTTTTACAATAAAAAATCCTAAATTGGTATATTTATGACAATTTTACCCTTTAATGGTTTCCATTAAATTGGATTAATATCACAAAAATCACAAACTGGTAAATTTATGACAAATTGAGGATAAAGCCTTAGATTGGTACACCCATCAACTATTACGTGTCATCTAACTCATCAATTTGGTGGTAAAATTTAACGAAAACTAACGGTCGATAAATTTGTTACTAAAATATCAATTTGAGATTTTTCGTAATATAAACTCTATGATGTTATTGTTATGGCTAGATCTATCACCTAGAGGGGGTAAATAGGTGAATGTGCGGAAATGAAATAATTTAAAAAAAAAAATATTACAGTGAGACAACTTCTGATGAAATAATTAGAACTTATCGGTGTGCAATTCTATCACAAATAATAAGAAATGAGTAAATGATAGAGAATTGCACACAAAGGTTTATAGTAGTTCAACTTTTGCAAGCCTACGTCCACTTTCCTACATTATAGCCTATTGGTTGGAATCCACTAGAAAAATTGATCAGAGGTGATAAGTCTTGAGCTTTGAGCACTCGAGTTTGTGTGAACAACTCCTTATACTCTTAGCCTTTAAAAGGTTTACACAATATAGCTCAGCGAAGGCAAATGTGTATAATCACAAAACACTATTCAGACTTTGGAATTATAAACTTAAGTTCTCGTGAATGCAAATCATCTCCCCTTCTCTTATATTTCTCCTAGTCCAAGCTGACTATTAGACATATCTCTAGAAGGATCATCCAGCGAATCTACCCGTTGGTCCTAGATTTAGTTGAGAAGATCTAATGGTTTCAAGATCACCAGGTTGATGTTTCCTATAATTTCTGCCACTCATACAACAATTCAGGTTTCCAAAAGTTAAGTGTTTACAAATGGAAAGAATGTTTCACCTCTAATAAGAAATTCCAGGAAGGTTGAATCTCCGATAGATATAGGTAAGTTTTCCTTTTGAAACTTCTTATAAAAATGGCAAGGAATTCAACTAATTTCTGCTAGCCGTTGCATGAGTATATTTGACTCTATCCTAGCCATTTAATAGAATATACAGCCCTAGCCATTTAATAGAATATACAGGGAAAGAAGAATAAGCCATGACTCTGATTCTGATTAATATCGTTTGTTCCTATTCCTTTAGACTTTCCACCTGAAGATATTTTTTATCAGAAACAAAGTCTTTAAGTTTTGTCGATCATCGAAACTACTTAAGGAATATTTTCTCAATAATCTCCCCCTTTTTAATGATGACAAAACTTGCACGAGTAGATTGATGAGGTGAAATTTTTTGAAATAGAAGTAGATCTTGAATAAAATAAATTTTGAAATAAGGCATAGTCAAACCATAAGAAATATCTAAATTGAAAGAATTTTAGTGAAACTCTTATAGCTAATGCTTTGAATTTAAAAGTGGGAGATAAGAACAATTTAACCAATCCTTTTAACTTCTGCAATGTTTAGAGTCTTCGGAGAACTTGGAGAAAAAAGTTTTAGCGTAGTAAAGTTGTATAAAGTTGTAATATTAGTTATGCTTTACTGGTCCACCTCCACTTTCTTCCCTTTTTGTCAACAATAAGAAGGATACTAGATAAAACTCAAAATTATAAGCAAACCAGGGTACTAAGGTCAGTTCAACAAAAAGAAAGTCTACAATCATTACACACCAAATGACAAAACAATTCAAACTTCAAGAAATAATGCAAACATAGAGAATTATTTGGAAGATGATGGTTGGTTTGGGTCAGGGTCTAGAATGGGAGCTAAAGATGGAATTGGAGCAGGAGATGGAACTTTATGTTCTGGAGGCAGCTGAACAAGAACATAGTATTGCATATTTTCTAAAGTACGCTCCATGTTTGTCATTCTGGTTTCTAGTGCTTTAACCTGAATTTGAACAACATCGGTACTATTAGTTGCTCCTTTATCAACAGTAGATTCTTGATTCGCATCACTAGGATCTTCCACATGATTAGATTCCAGCATGGATGTTTTTAGGTAGAGGTTCCATAGGATCTTCGTATTATCGAGGCTCCTCCGAATAGGTGCTTCCACTTGGGAAGAATCAGGCTTCAGCAGGTGCTTGCATTTTTTTGAACTTTGTTCATCGGTAATGGTTTGATCCTAAACAAGTTCTTGATGCTCGATGATGTCCTGATCCCTAGTAGGCTTCTGATGCTCAGCACCAATATTAGCACTCTTCTGTTCATTAGTTAGATCAACATCCACCATACTTGCTTGATCATTTGTTGTTCTAAGTTGATCTTCAGCATCCTTTTACTGTTGTTCTCCAACAATGACTTCCTCTGTCTAATCAGCGACTATCCCTATTCCTATCTCTTCGTTGGCTTCATTCTCGTCATCAAAGCATAATTAGCCAACTAATCCGGGATTAGTGAGATTACTCACCAAATCGCACGCAAATCGGATCAATCCGACGGGGGCGACGCGAGCAACAAATCTTCCCAAAGCACGGCTCGGGTTCGGGGCCCGGAAACGGCCCAAAAGAGGGCCTGAACCAGCTGAAACCCACTCCATGGGTTGCTGGTTGGCTGCGAAACAAAGGAAAACAGAGATGGTTAGGGGCGGAGAAGGGTTCGGGAGAGCGGGCGGAGCTCCGGGGGAGGTCCGGCGGCTTCAAACGGCGGCCGGAGGTGGCCGGACGAGGGCTGGGCAGCGGCTGGATCGCGCGAGGGAGCACGCCTGGGCGCGAGGGACGGCCGGCGGAACGCGCGGCGTGCGCGGGCGGTGCGGATGGCGGCCCGGCAGCGTGTGGCGGCAACGGTGAGCTGCCTTGGTCTTCAACGCCGGTGGCTACTGCTCCTGTTCTTCTTCAGTTTCTGGTTCGCACGAAGGAGAAGAAGAAAAGAGGGGTTCGGTCACGTGGGGATGGGGAAAAAGAGAGGAGAGAGAAGAAGAGATAAGAGAGAGAGAGGATGAGGATTGACCGGTCAAAATGAGAAGAGAGAGAGAGAAGTCGGTGGGGGGCTGTCCGCACAAATGGGAGGGAGAGGAGAGAAGAGAGAGAGAAAAGAGAGAAAAAGAAAGAAAAGAAAAGAGAGGGAGAGAGAGAGAAAGAAATAAAACAATAGCCTTATTCTTATTTTTTTCTTTTCTCTTTCCCTTTCTATTTCTTTTCGGGCTTCAATTTTTCTTCCGATAATTTCTTTCTTGAAATTTCGGACTCGTCAATAAATTGACGAATGATGAGACAATGTCCTTAAAAAAAAGAATTATGATGCGCTTAAAATTCGATTCCCGAAATCGAGTTCAATTTCGTGGTTAAAAATCGATCAGACGTGATTTTAGTCCAATCCAACAAATTGAGTAGCTTTTAGGGATTTTACTGCAGATACGTCTCTTAATGGCTTCACCCAATAGGTTAGTTAACTCGTGAGTGATCAGCTCAGAGAAAAAGGACCCTAAGCACGTCGACGAAATGCCCATTTCACTTTATCGAAACGGGTCGAATTTCAGGATGTCACGCATCCTTCGCATGACAATGATTTATTTAAAAGTTGTTTAGATAATCTAAAATATGAATCTAAGAGTCACCACTAGTCTCTTGTTTGGGGCTAGCTAAATCAAGGGTTGAGAGACCACCCTTGATTTCCATGGACCAGAAATTTCGTGGGTTTGGGGACTTGGGCTATGGTAAAGATTTCTGTTAGTGCCCTTTCGGTACCTATGAGTATGGTTATTATCTAAAGTGGTCATTGTGACATCCTAGATATTCGCCTCTATTTTCAATTTAATAAATCGAGCATTTCGTTGATGCGCTTATAAGGCTATTTTCAAATCTGATCACTCTTGAGAAGACTATACTATTCAGGGAAGCCATTAAGGAATTTTAATGCAATAGACTTGAGAATTTGTTTAGGAATCGGTTTCTCAATCGTCCTTATCTTTTGAGGCCACTATGACAGTTAAAAATCGATTAGAGGTCAGAGATAGGTCGGTTCGACAGAGATGTGTGGCTAAATGTAAGTGGCTCCACTAATTGTGAAAATTCTCGTCGGCCAACACTAAACTAATTTTTCTATCGTTTTGGTACCCTGTGACCGTATTTGAATCCTCGAGATTTTCACGACAACCGAGAGTCGCCAATGTGTCGAGTGGGCTCATTGTGGCTTGAAAAAAAATCGACCACGAGTTATTTGCTCTAAAAAGTTCTGAAAGCTACCCGTTAGCCTAGGTCATGCTAAAATCGCGCCGAATTAAAATTAACCGCGAATTTGAATTCGATTTCAAAAATTGAAGGTTCTGGCATGTCACAATAAATTCTAGGAACGCCGACTCAATCTCAAAATATTTTTTTGCAACCCAAGAGTTTTTGGGAAAAAGTCGTCTTAGAGCCATTTTTGTCCAGAAAATGTTGAGGATCATTTTTGCTCGCAAAATTGGAATGCAAGTGGGATCAATTGATAAGGAAAAATATCAATTTGATCTTGGAGGTATTAATTGAATTTGTGAAGGCCAAATGAGATTGAATTGAGTAAGATCAAGTGTCCAATTAAGGGAGAAATGTTGGAAATTCGTATGTCCCCCACCCCCACAACATTTGGACCATTTCAAGCTTCTAGATGGGGAGCATTGGTGGCTGGATTGTGGACAAGGAAGCCAGACTTGGCTGCGGTTGAGTCAAGAGGACAAAGGAGAAGAAAATTGAACTAAGTGGCCCCTTCAACCCCATCTTGTTCCCCACCCTTTGTAGCTGCCGTCCACAGCTCTTCTCCTACATCGTCCTTGTCGTTCAACATAGCAACCACCTACGAACACCACATGAACCAGTCGGCAGCCTATCCAACTGCTTGAAAGCCCAGTGTCACCGTCGCTACCAATCGGCAGCTGAGCCGTTGGGTCCTTCTCGCGGTCCAGTAGACCGTCGGAGTCCTTGCAGCCACCGTGAACCCCCGTTCAGCCACCGATTGCCTCGCCAAGCCGTCCGCCCACCTCTACCAGCTTCGCCTCACCAAATCAGCCCCAGTTCTTTCCTTTCCAGCACCAAATAGAAAACATGAAGAGTGGGTCTTGAGGTCACTTTTAGGCCCATTTTGAGGAGGTTACGAGCCTCAAAAGTTTGGCCCGCTTTGGAGAAAGTCGGTCACCATTGCGTTCCCGACATTTTGAACCGGACGAATCGCGAACCAAGTGACTTTTACTCACTAATCCTCAAATAATAGGTTAATTATGCTTAAGATTGGATTAGTCTAACTTAAGATTGATTAGATGATTAGATTAAATTAGATTAGTAAATTTAATTACTTGTCATTGCATGTTAAGAGAATAGTTAGTGTAATTAGCGAGTAAATAGACTCTAGTATTTATTGAATGAGTCTCAAAAAATTTTCAGGTCCGTTTCAATTTCCAATTAGGCTATAATGAGCCTAAGTTGGATTTATTACATTTATTTATTATTTTCTTTTTTGGTAAAATACATTTATTTATTATTTTCCATAATTATTTATTTATTTATTTTCCAGAAATATAACCGGGATGGTCGGTGACCGGGATTTCGTGTCGATTGCAATTGTGCTCTCTATTTATTTAATTGAGTACTGGATTTATGAAAATTGGGTAAATTGGCGATTATGTGGGGATTTATCCCAAAATCAATTAGTGTCGGTACTCAATTGAAAATTGATCGTGAAAGATTGTGAGTGGATCTAGAAAACCACCGTAGTATAGCTATGCCAGTTGAGTCGAGATTCACCATCAAATTTGGAGTCGGTCGTGCCTAATCGGGCCATGATTTACCACATGTTAAAGGTCGTGCCCATCGGGTCGTGATTCACCACCTGATAGAGGTCGTGCCTATTAGGGTCGTGATCTGCCACCTATTAAAGATTGCATCCATGGGGTCATGATTACCACCTAAAGATAAGTTATGTCCTTAGAACCGTGATTTATAATTGAGAATTGAGATGGAATAATAGAGATGACTTGGGAGTGGTCTTGATGATATGTAATCGATTGAGTCAATTGATCGATGATTCGATCGATTGAATTGAGTAGATGATGTATCTATCGGTATTTATGAATTGAACTATTTACGGGAAGGAACCGAGAGTGTGTTTGGGAGAAGCTTTTGGGAAAAGCCTTTAATGAAATGCAAAGGTCTTTGGTCTAAAGGCCTTTGGTGAAATGCAAAAATTGTTTGGTAAACTATAATTGAAAAGCGCCTTGAGAAACAACTTTGGGGAAATGCTGTTTGGTAAACACATATTTGGAAGTCCTTTAGCACGATTTAATTTAAGTTTTTATTTTTTTATTTTTTAAAATTGAAAACAAAAATAATGACTTTTTTTTAATATTTTTGCACTAAGATGTATATATAAAAGAGATATATTAACAAATTCAATGACTATTTTTTTATATTTTTGCACTGAGATGTATATATAAAAGATATATATTGACAAATTCAATGAATTTTTTTTATATTTTTGCACTGAGATGTATATATAAAAAAATATTAACAAATTCAATGACTTTTTTTATTATATATTTTTGCACTGAGATGTATATATAAAAGAGATATATTAACAAAAAGAAAGAGTAATTTCATTATAATAAACATGATTACATATGTATCAAAGAAAGAAATAGGTTTTCATTGAAAATTACAAACATCCTCCTCAAGTATTTACTAAACTCATTGTTATCTGATCATGTAAACGCGCAATATCAGAAAATAAATTTTCATTTGAAGTACCGGCCCCCTCATTTGTATTATGAAGGTCAACTGAATATCCATAATTGGGATCCAAATCTGCTCTTGCAAAATGTCTATCATTGGTGGCGTTTCGTCGTATGTAATTATGCAAAGTCATTACTGCTATAACAATTTTTACTTGCTTTTCAAAGGGGAAATTTAGCATATGCTTTAGGATCTTCCATTTCTTCTTCAACACACCAAAAGCTTGCTCAATTTCCGATCGCAGCGAGGAATGAGCACGATTGAATACCTCTCGATAGCCCGTAGGGATGGAACCTTGTTGAAATTCTGGCAAATGATAACTAACTTCTTTGTATGGTCCCAAATAACCTGTCAAATTTGGATATCTAGCATCTACTAAATAATATTTACCTGCATAAATATAATATAAATTTGATCAACGTATACCATATTTATACATATTAATGTACAAAAACCATTAATTAACAAACCTGGAGGAGGATGAGAAAATTGCATATCATGTCTCCCTAAAGCTTCATAGAAAATACGAGTATCATAGGTTTGGCCCTCTCAACCAGCCCAAACATAAGTGAATTTCATATTAAAATTACACATCGCTAAGACATTTTGAGTCGGCGTACCTTTTCGACCAATAAAACGAATATGATCTTTTACAGATATCACCGCTGGGATATGAGTGCCATCAATAACTCCAATACAATCCTAAAACAAAAACGCAAATATTATTATATAATCAAAATTTGCATTTAGTTCTTTCTTTCTATTGAATAATCAAAACATACCTTAAAATATGAATAAAATCTTCAATTATTTTTTATCTTCTCCGAAACATCCCTAAATTGTCGATCAGCCGGTTGGATCAAATCTTTTCCCATTTCATATACTTTGTCTAATACTAAGCTAAAGTACCCGCTTATAGTTTCCCCGGAGCATTGAAAACGCTCTTGTGTTAACTTGTTACCTATACGAGCACCGAACATGCACACAACACTTCGAAGAAAGAAGAAAGAAAATGGGTAATCCTTCAACTACAACATGAAGAAATCGAAGGAATGGCCCAAAACGCAAAACGATCGAGGACCTGATGGCTGCATCCAATGGAGCGAGGAATCGACTGCTCCTAGATTGAAAGGCAGAGGGGGAAGCGACGAAGAAACAAAGCGAGAATCACAAAAGGAGAGAGATGCCTACCGTTCTCCCGGACTCGCTGCGGCGATGGAGGAGGAGTAGGATGGCGGCGGTGGCAGTGAAATGGAGCGCTCAAAGAAATCTCTCCACCACGCTCTCTCGCACTTGGAGAATGACACGAGAGAAGCAAGACCGTAGAGGCAAGTGACGAACGAAAATCTAGATTTTCAAAAGGGTCAAAGTTGGAATTTAATAAATTTGTGAGGGCAACAAAGGCAAAATAAATTTTCCTTTAATGAACCCCCAGCATTCCGAAAATACTAAAAAGCCCAAGGCAACCCCCAACCTACCTTGGGGTTTCAGCTTTAGAAATGCTAGCTTTGCCATTAAGCCCCTTCCAAAGTTTTTTCCCAAACATCTTTATTTTTGCCTAAAGGCCTTTAGCCCCCCAAAGTCCCTTGGAAAGCAGTTCCCAAATGCATCTTAAGGCCAAGGTAAGTCCTCTGACGCCTATTTGTGCTTAGGAAGCCTTTAGGGCGTATTGACTTCCTAATCAGGTCCTAGGGGTTAGAATTTGCTGAGACGTCGTCTCACCCCATTGTAGAACAACATTTCAGGCCCGTAGATGACAGCACCTCTAGCTCCTCTCAAGCATTTTGGTATACTTGAGGAAATCACAGAAGTAGGTTATCATATTCCAATACACCCCCACCCCGAAGAATTGGACTATGTAATGGTGAAATCCACCGTCTGGATTGATGTGGGTGGACCCGATAAGGTGCCCCATGAGTACTGGTTATGGTATCGTCACTATCATGATGGGCGAAGGGAGGGTTCTATGCCAGAATCTAATGTACCTTTGTACGTTTTGGAAGTTGCGCTCGGGAATGGTACAACAGATCTCAAGGGTGGATCAGTGGTGGATGCCAAGGATCCCAAGCTCAAAGGTGATTCTGACTCTCCGGTGTACTCAGCCGAGAGCGCCAATTGGAGCGAAGAAGAAAGGGAGATCGTTGAAGACGAGGAGGTGGAACAAGAAGAATTTAGCGACGATGAGTAGTCGTGGTTGTTAGACCCCCGTCCCTTGTTTGAGAACCTGTTGTGGTGTATATGTTTTTATATACCTAGACCAACTTGTATAATATATGACATGGTTTGTTGTGTATATATATAAGTGTGGTTAGTGTGGTTTGAAATTTTATGGCCCTGCTTTCCTCTCCCATTGTTTTATTGTGTGGGGATTTATATCTGCTTTCACATGCGTATATTAAAATGAATAGGGTTGGCGATGAGTCTTGGGACATCGCTATTATATCGACCAAACGAGGATGGGCCCATACTTGGAGGACCGGGACGTGACAGTCATATAGTCTTTTTACATTTTCATACAAGTCTGAAGATAGGTGATCACGCATGGATGGTTCGTTTGTACCATTTTTATGCTAACTATGGAAAAAGAAAGAGAAAGACAATCAAGAGCTAAAATACAACACAAGTGCTAAAACTTGGCACAATAGACACTTAAGTGTCAAAACTTCTCAAAGGTACACTTAAGTATCAAAATCAAAGAAGAATGAAACACTTAAGTGCCAACAGCAAAAATTTCCAAATTTGACGTGGCAATTTTCCAATGAGTTAAGTACAAAATGACGTCATTTTGCAAGCTGACGTGGCTAGGTAAGTGCATAATGACGTCGTTTTTGGTATTGACGTGGCTAAAACAACATCGTTTTACCTCCGAATTCGAATTTTAATATAAATAATAACTAAAAATATTAAAAGAACTAAATTTATTTATAATTAAAAAAAACAGTAGTAGCAACGTTTGGTGAGGGCCTACACAGCCTTTGTTGCTACCGCCCCACCATCGCTGACCCTATGCACTTATTGGCACTGTGCAAATCCCAAGTCCAAGCCCATCAAATTCGGTTGGACCCACTTTCACTCAAAAACTTAAGGCAAATAATTACAGACCAACTAGGATATATTAACTACTCATCGCTATACTAATTCTTCAGTGGGAGTTCCTAACACAACTCTCAAGCACAACTCAACAATCTCCCCCTCAATGTTAGGTTTGTTCCTGTTAAAAATTTAAATGTGTGCAGAAGCATGGTATAGTTTATATTTGATAGAGGATGGACAAGGGACAAGGATAGGATATTTTGAGAAGGTTTATGGGACAAAGATAGTTTCACTAGTTTATGAAAATAATTTTACAATAGTTGAAGTGTTGGTGAGGGAGCATGATGTGTGGTTTTTATGGTTAGCTCCCTTCACAAAAACATGGAGCACTTTCTCCTTTATATAGGCTGCCAAAGTAGGTGGAGGAAGTCTCTAGACTTCTCTACAAATAGCTACTAACATAAGATAGAGAATTCTAGACTTCTCTTGAAGCATTCTAGAATTCTAGACTTCTCTTGAAGCATGGACTTTCTTTGATGCTTGGCTTTTGCTTGTTTGCATTCCCATGTGAATCTTCTAGATTCAACTAGCAATC
Organism: Eucalyptus decipiens; assembly: GCA_014182575.1. Taxonomy (NCBI): domain Eukaryota; kingdom Viridiplantae; phylum Streptophyta; class Magnoliopsida; order Myrtales; family Myrtaceae; genus Eucalyptus; species Eucalyptus decipiens. Next base: position 10,166,160 of record CM024617.1, read on the forward strand.
TCCATTCTCAACAATTCTAGAAGGTTCTCACCTTCATGATTAAGTTAGTAATTTCTAGATATTTTTAAAGAAAATGGATCATAATTTCCAACACTCCCCCTTGATCCATTTTCGGGATAATCCGGACTTATGTTGTAAAGTCTCGGACATACCTTGAAATTTCTCTTGTAATTTGTCCCATGCCTTTTATGTCGTCTTCATTCCATGATCCCTATATCCTTTTGTCGCATACATAATGACTTTTCTTCAACGATGTCCCATATGTCTCGGGCATCAAAATGCTCTTAGTTGTAGTTGTTAGCTCGGGCTCTAGCTCTGGCTCCGGCTTTGGTTCTGGCTCTGGCTCCGGCTCTGGCTCTGTTGGCTCTCGCTTGGGCTCTGGCCTTTGATTCTGGCTCTGGCTCCGGCTCTGGCTCTGTTGGCTCTCGCTCGGGCTCTGGCCTTTTTAGTTGAGGATGGTGAGGACAAACGCCCATAACCATCCGATATGCCTAGTTCTTGCTTCATGGTCCCTTACGCCTGGCTCAGTTACGAACTTGGACGTAACTTGGCTCTGATATCATGTTAGAATTTAAATATGCGCGGAAGCATGGTATAGTTTATATTTGATAGAGGATGGACAAGGGATAAGGATAGGATATTTTGAGAAGGTTTATGGGACAAAGATAGTTTCACTAGTTTATGAAAATAATTTTACAATAGTTGAAGTGTTGATGAGGGAGCATGATGTGTGGTTTTTATGGTTAGCTCCCTTCACAAAAACATGGAGCACTTGCTCCTTAATATAGGCTGCCAAAGTAGGTGGAGGAAGTCTCTAGACTTCTCTACAAATAGCTACTAACATAAGATAGAGAATTCTAGACTTCTCTTGAAGCATTCTAGAATTCTAGACTTCTCTTGAAGCATGGACTTTCTTTGATGCTTGGCTTTTGCTTGTTTGCATTCCCATGTGAATCTTCTAGATTCAACTAGCAATCTCCATTCTCAACAATTCTAGAAGGTTCTCACCTTCATGATTAAGTTAGTAGTTTCTAGATATTTTTAGAGGAAATGGATCATAATTTCCAACAGTTCCCTTTAATGATACACCAATACATATTGGGAGTGGGCCACCAATCAATCATCAATTTTAACACCATTTGTTGGGAGCGTACAGTAGAAATCTTGATACTATCAATCGGAAGATCGGCAAAAGGAAGCTCAAGTCCAAGCTCATCAACATATTCAGTTTGATTCATCTTCACTCAAAAGCTTCAGTCGATTAGTTATGGGCCTATTAAAATATATTAATTGTTCCAAACCACACCAATTTTCCAATGTGGAATTTCTAACATAACTCACACGCGCAACTCAACAACACTTACTTGTTAACAATTCGCATTGAACCATATCACCTAGTGATACTCCCTTTATTTTATATGCAATCTGGTCATTCGTCTCATTTTTCCAGGCCCTCATGCGCAAACAATCACTCCCAATATTTGTCAGATCGAATATGGGTGTAGTCTATGCACGACCAAGCCATTATTGGAGAGGGTCCGACTCTAATACTATATGTAAAAACTTTGCTCGTTCCACATGACCCATCCTTAGAAGGACTAATCTGAGTAACCAAAAAAGGCTATGGCTATTTTGGGGTGGGCATTAATTTATAAATCATTGAAGAGAACATCTTTCAATTGATATATGGCTCTTCACTAAATATAGAAAGGAGAGAGATGTCAAGAGGACATCTAATACAAACCAAGCAAGTGTTGGCACAAATAAATAGGGGCTAAGAAGAATATTTTATTTCAAATAAACCAGTGCATACTCTACTATTTTGACCAAGCCTGGCTAAGGAAAGGTTACAACGTAGAGAATAACTTATCAAATATAATGGGACACTTACGGTCAAATATTGGTACTAATTTTTACCACATACATTTCTAGATAAGGTTGACATTAAATGTTGGTACACCCTTTTTTTCCAATTGAACAACTTTTGCAGGGAGATTTAAATTCAAGCATCCAAGAGATCAGAGAGATCTTGATCAACGATCACAAACAACCTTTTTCTTTCGGCACTTCGGTAAGCCTAGCCGAAGATGCAGTGCTTTATTGAATTTCAATTTGCAGCATTCCTTGCCAAATCTTTGTTTATACAAATCGCTATTAGTAATAAATTTTCACTTTGTTCATTTGTTTTTGGGGTTTTTTTTTAAAGGCTTTTGTGACTCAGGATGACACACTCATGACAACTTTAACGTTGAGAGAAGCTGTGTACTATTCGGCTCAGCTCCTATTGTCCGGAATCCATGTCCAAGTCGGAGAAGAAGGAGAGAGCCCAGGCGACGATTAGAGAGATGGGACTGCAAGACACGATAGACACGAGGATAGGCAGCAGGAGTGCCAAGGGCCTTAGTGGTGGCCAAAAGAGGAGAGTGAGCATTTGCATCGAGATCCTGACAAGCCCCAAGCTACACTTCCTCGACGAACCAACCTGTGGGCTTGACAGCGCTGTGTCATACCATGTGATGAACCAACGGTGATCGCCTCAATTCATCAGCCTAGCAGTGAAGTCTTCGAACTTTTCCACGATCCGTGCCTTCTTTCTTCTGGGAAAACTGTCTATTTTGGCTTTAGATCAGGGGCAGAACAGGTCTTGTTATATTTGACTTCCATGTTATGAATCTTGTTGCAAGCGAAAAAACATTTTCCTAACTATCACTTTTTCTTCTTTTTTTCTTTTTTTCTTTTTATGCAGTTTTTTGCATCAAATGGTTTTCCATGTCCAACTCTTAAAAATCCATCTGATCACTACCTCAGGACGATTAACGGGGATTTCAACGCAGTAAGTCATGCCACTCAAACTTGATCTGTTCAACCATAATTTCAAAATTTGAAGGAGATCTCATGGACCCAACGAGACAATATTTCTTCTCAGGGCATTGAACGAGGAGGCAATGGCATGAATGCTGAAGAAGCCATCGACAATCTGGTCACGTCTTATCAGTCATCTCCAATTTGTCACCAAGTTCAGCAGCAAGTGTCCAAGACATCCGGAAAGGTATGAAATTTTATTATTATGTGGATTAGAAACTTAAAATTTATTACGAATCTGAGAGTTTCTGATAAGTTGCGTGTTTCCGTTAGAATTTTGGAGGAAATTTGGAAAGAAATGGAAGTCAAGCAAGCTTCGTTACCCACTGAATTAGAATTTTGGAGGAAATTTGGAAAGAAATGGAAGTCAAACCAGCTTCGTTACACACAGCCTTGTCATACCTAAGCGATCGTTCGTGAACATGTATCCCGACTTGGGGTATCACTGGCTTCCTTTAGCAATCTACGTTGCATTGTCTGTGTTGGGACTATTTTCCACGACATCAGATCCACCTAAGGTTCAATTCAAGTAAGCTCCACTAGTGTGACAAACTCAGTGAAGAATGAGATTTATAAGTTTTCTGCACATTCTATTTACCAAGTTTATTAATTTCTACGAATTTGCAGGCAAGAGGTTCGATGCTAATGTTCGTTGCGGCATTTCTTGCTTTTTATGGCAATCGGCGGATTCCCCTCCTTTGTTGAGGACATAAAGGTACTTCACTTAATTTCCCCTTTCTTTTCTTTTCTTTTTTTGATGCTCCGATTGCTTTTCACTGTGCCAAAGTAATAAGATTCCTACATTTTCATTTTACCAGGTCTTGGGGCGAGAGATATTGAATGAGCACGATGGTGTAGCCGCGTTCGTTGTAGGCAGTACATTTTCGTCCATTTTTCTTATCTACTAATCATCTCTCTTGTCCCGGGAGCCATAACTTATTACTTGGTTGGCCTCCGAAAGAGTTTTGAGCACTTTGCATACTTCACTTCATTGCTCTTCGCATGCATGTTGCTAGTCAAGAGCTTGATGATGATCGTCGCAAGTATAATTCCCCACTTCCTCATGGGAATCATAACTGGTGCCGAAATTCAAGGTGTGATGATGCTAAATGGAGGGTTTTTCAGGTTGCTAAATGATATTCCCAACCTATTCTGGAGATATCCCATGTATTACATCTCCTTCCATGAGTATGCCAATCAAGGTTTCTTCAAGAATGAGTTCAAAGGGTTAATGTTTCCCAACCAGATGGGAGGGAAATCTTGAGAAATTATTGGCAAGTGGAAATGGACTACTCTAAATAGGTGGATCTTGCTATCTTACTTGGAATGGTGGTTGTTCACAGGCTACTGTTCCTTGGAATAATAAAGGCCGTGGAGAAGATAAAGCCACTGGTGAAAAACTTAAGGGCTAAATCTCTTAAACGTCCTAAACTTGTCGTGAAGAATTTGTCAATGCCAAAATAATACAGGGAGCTAGGGTTAGTTATGTGATGGTGTGAAATTTGGTGTGTTTATCTTCAATTGTCGTTGAAGTAAATACATCTCCTTGTATGGATAATAATGAACTCTCTTAAATCATGGGTATGAAATGTTTGCTTTTATGCTTGATCGCTAAGACATGTTGAATGAGATTGTATCACACAATGCTTAACCAACAATCTCCCTATCTCACAAAGGAATTCTTAAGAACTATACCCCAATATTCTCTAACTTAGACACTCATCTTTTGGATGCACTTCATGAGAACGCACAATTGATAGTTGCTCACTTATGGGCAAAAATCCGATTTCCTTTATTGGCTCAAATGGAGACATATTCTCAACACGATACTTTAAAATTCTGATAATCAAAGCTATCATTTCCATTAAAATGATAGGAACAATTGCCTCAAGGACTTTGTTGAACGTTCAAGTAGGAAAATTTGTTATCTTAAATACCCTATCCCTTTCTTGCTACATATGATGAATGAATTTAGAAATCAAGACATTTCCTTATTAAGTATACTTAATAATTGCTTTGACAGCAATGGTTGGCAAGACCACAAGAAATGGCTTATCAGAGAATAAAAGTTAGTTGGCAGCACTATTTTCACCCTCTATAAAACTAAATCTACCCAATTTTCATCAAAAAGATAAAATTACCCTCTATCATTCAATTGCAATTTAGATTTTATGTTCTCAAATTTATTTACTTTCCTTTTGTAGTTTTTTTTTTTTATATCTATGTAGGATCTACTTACTATACATAATAATTTCATATTTTTATTTTTTTTTATTGTAGATTTCCCATGAATATTAAAAGCACTATTTTTTTATTGTTAGAATTACTTCCATAAAATTTTATTTTGTTGAAAAGATATTTTCAAAAATCTAGTTCTTTTCCACAATAGTGATCATATATTATGGATAAATTTTTAAGTAGATGACATTTAATTATATCAAAAAATTATATAAAGTAAGATTTTTTTGGAAATGCTAGTGAAATGTCATTATTTTGATTTGAAAAAAATTAATATAAAAAAATATCAAGACACCTTATTATGCATAATGTTTTTAGTGTATTCCTATATATTCCTATAACACCTTAGATGCTCTATATAAAAAATCTCTCACCCGTATAATAAGGAAAAAATACAAATTCTTTAATGTAGTAAATAAAGAGACTTGATATATGTTGTGGACTAATGAAATTACTAAAATGTTCACGAAAAAAGTGAGCTTTTCAAGATAAGAGAGACAAAAAATAGACAAGTTGTTAAGATCGATGATGAAAAAAACCAAAGAATATATTTTTTCCTAACCACTTACAAGATGATTTTACACGGAGTATGTGAAACGTTATAAGAATATCTAAGAATGCATTTTTCTATAATAAGCTTAAAAATAAAATATGTTAAATATTTAATAAAACTATCATAAATAGAAAAAAAAAAAAGAAAGAAAAAGTCGGGTCATCTGGTCTAGTCTTTTTAATGTGAGTGTGGGTGGACATAGTCATTTAGTGGGATGGAAATAGCGTTGCAAAAAGTGGGCTAAATTCTATAAAATAATGGCTAACACATGCAATCCGAGTTTGTCCAAACAGTTAAATATATAACAATGTAGTCCACAACAAAGAGGGCTGTTCATGAATAAGTTGGCTCATCAAATTTGGAATTTAACCGAGCCAAAACGATCTTTAAAAGACAAATCTATCTTTACTGTGATCTTGAAAACGGTTTAGGTTGTCTCCTTTATCACACTGAAAGGTTGAGGAATATGTGAAATTTTTAGTATTGCGCAACTGTGATCCAAGTTGAAGTGATCTATGAGCTACACTGAGATAAGCCATCTAATAAATAAATAAAGTGTGAATTTCCCAAAATAGCTGTTGAAGTAGTCCATGATTGTAAAAGATAATTATTGGTTTATTTTCCTCTACAACAAAACTTTTGTTTAATTAACTACTTGACTATGGCCGTTGGTTCATGATTACTCAAAAGGGCCTCTCCCAATCAATGTGAGAATTTAGACATTGCAAACTCTCCCACTTAAATAGTTGGCGTCCTCATTAGTGTTGAGTTGTGTCACCTGGTGACTCCCTCTATTCGATGTTCGGTTCAGCCATTTGTTGCATCTTGTCCGAGCCCTCACACACAAGTAATCACTCCCTATCTTTGTCGGATCAAATATGGGCGTAGTTTGTCCACAACCAAGCCTTTATTGGAGATGGTCTAGCTCTGATACTATCTGTAAAAGCTCGGCTCATTCCACATGAGCCAACTAATCTAAGCAAACACAAAAGGTAGTGGTTATTCAGGGGTGAGTGCTAATTTATAAATCACAGAAGATAACATCTTTCAACCATCTTTCGACCAATGTATCGGCTTTTGATTAAATATAGAAAGGAGAGAGATGTCATGAGGACAGAGTTGACTCTAGCAAAATGTAAACAATGCCATACAATCTAAGTAAGCATTACACAATTCAGGTTCATCTAATTCCAACCAAGCAAGTGTTGGCAAAACTAAACATGTGCTAAGAAGAAAATTTTCTTTCAAATAAACCAAGCCCTACACTACTATCTTGACCAAGCCTAGTTGAGGAAGGACGCGAAAAACAAATTATCAATTTAACGGGACATTTATGGGCTAATGTTGGTACTCATTCTTACCACACACTTTTCTAGATAAGTTTGACATTGAATGTTGGTACACCCTTTTTAGTCAAAGAAGTGTAATTTAGTGAAGCCAGCTTTGAGTACATTTTGATTAGAGCCATTAATATTAGAATTAGCCGGATCATAAAGTTTTTTTTTTTTTTTTTTTTTTTTTTTGGTAAGGTAAGTAATATATTAGCTTAAAACCACAACTATACAACAGGGGGTCTCGGCACCAAAAAACTTACACTCATAAAGACAAATATGTCTAAACGAGTGGAAGGGTGTCGAGAAAAAAGGCCAACACAAACAACCAACGAGTGGCAACCACGTAGCCAAACAACGGCAACAAGAAGCCAAACAACGGCACCAACAAGAAAAGGAAAGGGAACCAAACAGCAAAAACACTGGCAACCCTCATAGCATCAAGCGATGGCAACCTTTGAAGAGCCGGAACTGGCCACCACCTATGCAGAGACCTCCTAATTGCAACACCAGCAGGAACCTCCGAAGAGCAAAAAGATGGAACTAGGCCCCAACTACGTTGAGCTGCAACCTAGGCAATGGTAGCCCTCAAGCAAGTGCTAAAGGAACCATGTCAAAAGAGGGAAGGGGGCCAAGCTACAAGGAAATGAAAACCTACATAGCAGCAACCCTCTAGACAAAAATTACGAAGGAAGATCAAACGCCCCAAGAGAGAAGATAGAGGGATCAAGTCTCGAACACCGTTGAAGCTGCCTATTCCTTAGGGTATTCGCAATGTGGTTGAAGGAGAGAGCTTTGTACTTGACAACTTTGATGAGATGCTGCTTCAATGCTGGAATAAACAAGACTTGGTCCCAAAAGAGGATATTATTCCTAGTCTTCCAAATCACATGACAAAGAGCACCAAAAGAGAACCGAGCAATGGCTTCATAGAAATCACTTCCAGAGAGGAATTTGGTGACCCAAAGAAGGTTATCCATCCATGATCTGTTTTGCCATGGGATGTTACATTTAGCAGCCCAAAACGAAGCAAGGGCAATAGAGACATGGCAACCAAAAAAGAGATGGTCAATGGAGTCTGGTCTTGAATTGCAAAGGGCACACGACACATTCACAATCCTCCCGTAAGACAATAAAAAAACCTAAGTAGGAAGCCTATTTCTTATAATGAGCCAAAGATGGAATTGGTATTGAGGGACGAGCATTCTATTCCAAACGAACGAGTACCACGGGTGTCACGCTCCAATCCTCGAGCATGCGCCCATCCCTCACTAGTCAATTAAATCGCGATGTCCCAGGACGCATCACCGACCCATTTATTTTAATACGCATGCGGAAGCATATAAATAATCCCCAGAAAATAAAACAATGGGATAGGAAAGTATGACCAAATTTCAAACTTTTAAAATAACCACACTTATATACAATGCAAACCATAATGCATATATATACAATGCAAACTACTAAGTCAAGTCTTGAGCAACAAGTTTTCAAAACAAGTCTACAAACAAAGAGTGGGGTTTCAATCCTCATTCGGATCCTCCTCTAGGTCCTCCTTTGGGTTCTCTTCCTCCTCAACGATCTCTTCATCTTCCATGCTCCAGCCAGAGTCTACAATTGAGCACTCTGGAGAGTCAGGATCATTACCCAACTTTGAATCATTCGCATCCACCACTGATCCACCCTTAGGATCTACTATCCCCTTTCTGAACGCTACCTTTAAAACATACAGAGGTATATCAGACTCCGGTATAGGGCCCACCCTTTGTCCATCATCGTAATGGCGATACCATGACTAGTATCTGTGGAGCACCTTCTGGGGTTCACCTACATCAACCTAGACAGTGGATTTCACTAATATATATTCCAAGCCTTCAGGGTGATGGTTTATCAAAATATGATAACCCATCTCAGTGACTTCCTCAGATATACCAAAATGCACAGGAGGAGGTGGAGGTGCTGTCATCTAGGGACTTGAAATGTTGTCTCATAACGGGGTGAGACTACGTCTCAGCAAGTTCTACCCCCTAAGACCCAATTAGGAAGCCAATATGCCCTCAGGGCTACCTAAGCACAACACGGGTTAGAGGACTTATCTCGGCCTCAGTCTCTCCCTACAAGTCAATTAAATCAATAAATACTGACAAATTACAACAACCAATCAAATCCGATCGAACTGTCGATCAATCAACTTAGTCGAATCACCACGACCTTCCCTTGGTCGGTACATTCAATACTATCTATAAAGTCCTATCAAATCAAGACTGCTCACCCAAAGCTAAAAATAGATAACATAGCTCGCCCAAAGCTGATAATATAGTATATTGTATATATGCTCACCCAAAGCTGATAAATTAGGGCCCCCAGGCCATCATAGTATACTATATATGCTCGCCCAAAGTTGATAATATGGTAGACTATATATGCTCACCCAAAGTTGATAAATTTAAGGCTCCCTAGCCAAAATAGTATACAACTTCAATCATATAACTAATTTCTCATTTTTATCATACCCGATAAAAATAGCCGTGTGTGGGTACACAGTCGGCCTTAACCAAAATACCATAATTTCACCTCCATAAATCCAACAATTTTATATGGTCCACCAAAATATTTTTGGCGTTGTAAACCAACGCTCGGTTAATTTCCAATCAATTATTGAAATTTATTTAATTTAGGAATAAAATCCTAAAATCACAATTAAATCAATTTAGCACAAATTAGAGCTCAAATAAATGAACAGATCACACCATCATAATCAGCATAAAATTCCGGTTGCCGACTATCCCGGTCTAATTTTCGAAAAATAATTAATTAATTGAATAATTACGGAAAATATTAAATAAATGCCAATAAATCCAACTTAGGCCCGTAATGCCTAATTGGACGCCGAAACGGACCCGAAAAAATTTCAAGTTTCGTTAAATAAATAATAGAACGTGTATACTCGCTAAATGCACTAACTAACCACCTAACATGCATCGGCAATTAATTAAATTAACTAATATAATCTAATCTATCCACCTAAACTATGTTTAATTAATCTAATCAACCCCTAAGCATAATTAATCGACTAAGTGAGGATTAGTGAGTTCAACTCACTTGTTCAGCGAGCCGTCAGTTCAAATCAACGAGGACATAACGGGGAACAACTTCCTTCAAAGCGAGCCTAGCAACTGAGGTTCGGAACCACCTCAAAACGGGCCTCACAGCAGCCACGAGACCTATTGATTTGCTTCTGATCTTGGCTGCCAAAGAGAGAAACAGAGGCTAGTTCGGTAAGGTAAGGACAACGATGGACCGGTGGAGTCTTCGGCAGCTTGGAGGGGCGGTGGCAGCGGCTCATAGTGGTGGCAGGGGTTCCAATTAGGCTCAGCCTACCCTGAAGGACATAGGCACGAGCGGAGGCAGCAAGCTAGAACGGCATGAGGGCAAGACAACCAGGCGCAGGCGAACGGCAACGTCGCGGGCAATCCTAGCTCTGATGGTGGCTGCAATGGTGTGAGGGGCTGCTCTGGTGGTCTCTTGGCCTGGTGGGGTCAAAAATGGCAAGGAAGGAGGGGATTGAGGGTGGTGGACGGTAGCTTTGGGAGAGGAAGAGAGAGATAAGGGGGCAAAGGCCCTACCATGGCCAAATCTTCTCCTCATTTGTCTCCTTGACCATCCTCAGCCACTAACTCTTCCTTGGCCTCCATTAAGCCACCAATGCTCATCTTAGGACTCTTGAATTGATCCAAAACCATAAGCATAGGGGGGGTTATGAATTTCAAGTGATTTGGCTTCAATTGGACACTTTTCTTTATTAAATCAACACCATTTGGCCTCAATAAAGTCAATCGATACTACACCGATCCAAATATTATTTTCCTCACCAATTGACTCCACATACTTCCCAATTTTGTGACAAAAAACGATCCCTGCCTTTTTTTGGACAAAAATGATACTATCTCAACCTTTTTCCCAAAAGTCTCGAGTTGTAGAAAAATCTTCTGAGACTGAGTCGACACTCCTAGAATTAATTGTGACATGACAGCACTTTCGGACTCAAATTCGCGATTAATTTCACTCTAGTGTGTTTTTAGCGTCATTTAGGCTACCGGGTAGATTTAAAAATTTTTAGTGCAAATAACCCGTGGTCGATTTTCTTCGAGCCACAATGAACCCACTCGACACATTAGCGACTCTTAGTTGTCGTGAAAATCTCGAGAATTCAAATACAGACACAGGGTACCAAAATGATAGAAAAATCAGTCTAGTGCCGGCCAACGAGAATTTTCCAATTTAGTGGTGTCACCCACGATTAGCCACACATCTCAGTTGAAGCGACCTATCTCTGACCTCAAATCGATTTTTAATTGTGCCGTAATGGCCTATAAAGATGAGCACGATCGAAAAGCCGATTCCTGGTCGAATTCTCAGGTCTATCGCATTAAAATTCTTTAATGGCTTCCCTAGATAGTCTAGTTATTTCGAGAGTAATCAGCTCTGAGAACAGCCCTATAGGCGCGTCGATAAAATGCCCGATTAATTTAATTGAAAGTAGAAGTGAAAATCTAGGATGTCACAACGGGACCAGGTTGTCTTTCCGACGAATTGCTTCCCATGCTGACGCAATGGAGAACATGCCCGAGGAGTGCTCCAGCCAAGTAAGCTTGTCAGGGACAAGTGCAAGCGATGGGAGAGGATGGCCGGACCAGAAAGTTAATTGCTTCCTCGTCCAAGAAAGTTCACAAATTGATAAGAAGTAAATGCATAGGGCTAAGGACTTAGATCTACCCATGAAAATAGTGCTAAAAAACCAGCAATTAAAATAATTAAAAAATGATCCAATGTCTCTGGATCAAATTAATAATGATAATAATTCCGGACAAAATTCTTGCGGATAACGCCTACAAAAATTACAGATATTAACACCCAATGTTACAAATCAAATAACTAAACTAAAAATGCTATCAAATGAAATACACAAAAAGATAACATAACAAATAAAAAGAGTAAAATAAACTAAACTAAATAAAATGAAAAGTAAAGTAAAAAGTTAAAAAAATAAAAAGAAAACTACCTAAGGGAATCGACAGGGGAATGGCGCCGGGCGGTTGCTTGACCGGTCGTCGGAGTTCCGGTGGGGGGCTCGGCCGTGGGGTCTCGAGTGGCGGCCACTAGTGGGTGCTCGGGCGACAAAGTGATGCTATTGGTGTCGAGCATCGGGCGCGGCGAGCTGCTCGTGGATTGCAGGCGTCGAGACTCGCGCGGCGGTGGTGCGGTGCTCGCAAACGAGCGACGTGGGCGCAGCGGAAGTTGTTAGAAAGTCCAACCTAAAATCTTAAATTGGTAATTAGAATGGATCTCGAGAAGAGACCTAATGTAAGCTTGGTTAAGGATTTGGAGATGAAGAGGTGATCCCTTGTGAGGATCAACAAGGTCCAAAATACATTTGGTACAGCACAATCCTCAACAACCATGGCTGGATTCACAATTCAAAATGCAATACTTCTTGTCAACAACTGTCTTGAGTTTGAAAGATCAAATGGGGGTTTAGAATAACGCTCTTTGCTCCTATGTTATCGAGATATGTTTCCCATACAAACCCATTCAACATTTCTGTATGATCAAGCATGGAGTACATTATTATCCATGGAAGGAGATTTATTAATTCATCTACAATTAAAGATAAACACACCAGTTTACCACTGAAAAATAAGTAACCCTAACTTGCTGCCATATTAAGGAGTTGAAGAAGGGTTATCCATGACATGTTTGGGATCTCTAGGAGATTTAGCCCTAAAGATTTTCACCAGCGGCTTCATCTTCTCCACTGCCTTTATAATTCCAAGGAACATTAGCCTATAAACAACCACCATCCCAAGCAAGGTAGCAAGATCCACCCATTTAGAGTAGCCCATCTCCACTTGCCAATAGTTTCTCAAGATTTCTTCACCACTAATTGTTGGTGACCCTCCCATCTGGTTGGGAAATATTAACCCTTCAAACTCATTCTTGAAGAAACCTTGGTTGGCATACTTATGGAAGGAGATGTAATACATGGGATATCTCCAGAATGGCTTGGGGAGATCATCTGGCAACCTGAAAAACCCTCCATTTAGCATCATCACACCTTGAATTCCGGCACCGGTTATGATCCCCATGAGGAAGTCAGGGACTACACTTGCGACGATCATCATTAGGCTCTCGACTAGCAACATGCATGCGAAGAGGACCAAAGCGAAGTACGCAAAGTGCTCGAAACTCTTTTGGAGGCCAACCAAGTAATAAGCTATGGCTCCTGGGATAAGAGAGATGATTAACAGATAAGGGATGGACGAAAATGTATTGCCTATCACGAACGCGGCTACACCATAATGCCCATTCAATCTCTCTCGCCCAAAGACCTGGTAAAATGAAAACGTAGGATTCTCATGACTTCGGTACAATGAAAAGCAATCGGAGCATCAACATAAAAGGAAAGAAAAAAGGAAGATTAAGAGAAATACCTTCATGTCCTCAACAAAGGAAGGGAATCCACCGATTGCCATAAAAGTAAGAAATGCCGCAACGAACATTAGCATAGAACCTCTTGCCTGAAAATTCGTTAAAATTATTAAATTTGGTCAATGCAATGTGCAATAACTTTAAATCTCATTCTTCATCGATTGGGTCACTAGATTATTTAGAACATACCGTCACGCTAGAGAGCTTACCTGAATTGAGCCATAGGTGAATCCAATGTCGTAGAAGATAGTCCCAACACACAGACACAATGCAATGTAGATTGCTAAACGAAGCCAGTAATACCCCAAGTCACGATACATGTTCACGAACGATCGCTTGGTTAGAACGAGGCTCTGGGTTAGGAAGCTTGCTTGACTCCGATTTCTTTCCAAATTTCCTCCAACGTTCTAATGGAAACACACAATTTGTCAGAAACTCTCAGATTCTTATATTTTATAAGTTTCCAATCCACATAATATCGAAATTGCATACCTTTCCGGATATCTTGGACACTTGTTGCTGAACTTGGTGACACATCAGAGATGACAAATAAGATTTGACCAGAGTGTCAATGGCCTCTTCGGCATCCATGCCATTGCTTCCTTGTTCGATGTCCTGACAAGGAATTTTTGTTTCATTAGGTCCATGAAATTTCCTTTATTTCTTGAAATTATGGTCGAACAAATCAAGTTTCAGTTGCATGGCTTACTGCGTCAAAATCCTTGTTAATCGTCCTGAGGTAGTGATCAGACGGATTTCTAAGAGTTGGACATGGGAAACCATTTGATGCAAAAAACTGCAAAAGGTAAATAAGAAAAAAAAAAGATAGTCAGGTCATTGTTCGTTGCTTGCTACAAGCAAAAATTCATAACCTAGTAGTCCAGCATCACAAGCACCTGTTCTGCCTCTGACCTAAGGCCAAAAAAGACTGTTTTCCCAGAAGAAAGAAGGCAGAGATTGTGGAAAAGCTCAAAGACTTCACTGCTAGGCTGATGAATCGAGGCAATCACCGTCCTCTGGTCATGACTGGCTAGCTTGGCAATGCGGTTCATCACATGGTATGACGCAGCGCTGTCGAGGCCGCTGGTTGGCTCGTCAAGGAAGAGGAGCATTGGGCGCGTCAGGATCTCGATGCAAATGCTCACTCTCCTTTTCTGACCACCACTGAGGCCTTTGGCGCTCCCCCCACCTATCCTAGTATCTCTCGCATCTTGCAGTCCCATCTCTCTAATCGTTGCCTCAGCTCTCTCCTTCTTCTCCGAATTCGACATGGATTCCGGCAATTGGAGCTGAGCGGAGTAGTACACGGCTTCTCTCACCGTTAAAGTTGTTATCAGTGTGTCATCCTGAGTGACATAAGCCTATAACAAAACCAAAACGAAAAATCAATAAAGTGAAAATTTACTACGAAGAACGATTTGTATAAACTACGATTTGGCTAGGAAATCTGCACATTGAAATTCAACTCAGCGCCACATCTATCAGCTAGGCTTACCGAAGTTCCGAAAGAAAGTGGTTGACTGCGACCGTTAATTAAGATCTCTCCTGTCTGTTGAGTGCTTGAACTTAGTCTCCTGCAAAAAGTTGCTTCTTAAGAAAAAGGAAATGGTGGAAACCGAGAGTAAAAATGAAAAAAATTAATAAATGTTATTTAAAGGTTACTGATATGTTAGTTACTTCGTCGATTGTTCTCCCGAAAACAAATTAATCTACTTCTAAATGATTAACTGCTTGAATGTGAGGTAAAAAAGCAAATTCGATTAAATCTATTCAGCGGCATCACAGTTGAATATGCAACAACAATCCAAGAGAGCATACTAAGAATGAAACTTAAGTTCCCACTCATGACCCTCATAGCGCACTACACCAAGGAAGAAGTGTAGAACAATTAGCTCAAAAAGATTGCCGTTGTATAACCATACATCAACAGACGCTACTTCCCATATTGGGTAGATAAATTGTGACTAGAAAGGTTATAACAGCAAAAGCCATTGGAATATTTGATTTTGTACATTGGAAAATCCGTTTACGACATGTGTTCCATGTCATTTCATTGACATTCGATGTTGATCGCGGGGACGTGTGAATAGCTAGGACCGTTGCCACACATGAAGATTGATCCGATGTCATGGATGTCTGACCGACAACATATAAACAAGAAAAAGCTGTCGAAAGGGTACAGCCGTCATATCACTGGTTGACTCTGTTAGAGATAATTAGGATGATTCTCTAGGATGTTTTCCTATATTTAAGATAATTAGAATAATTATGTTTGTTTTCAGTATCTCTTTTAGTTGGTTTTCTATATCTTTCAAGTTGGTGTGATATCTCCTTTGATTGTGTATATCTTAATTAAAATATGTTACTTTTAATAGTATCTTATAAGGCCTATAAATAAGCTAATGTACTCCTCATTAACATATATCAAATTATACAAAAATTCATCAAATCTATCTTCAGCTTTATTGTTCTCAACTTAGTATCAAAGCCCAGATTAACAAGAAGTTTGGATCCAATAGTCACGTGGGAGAGTTATGCATTGTTGCACCTCCGACCTAAGCTCGATGTGTGAAAGGGATATTGTTGATGTTATCCAACATCGGTTGTAAAGAGGGTTGGTGGTCGATTCATAAGTGTGAGGAACTATCTCATCTATTGAACTAGCTTTTTAGGTGAGGGAGGCCCAAGATAGTAACTTTTTCCTCAACAAAGCCTAGTTTATTGTGCTTGTTGTAACCATGGCAGCTTCGTGCTTGATGATAGGGATGATTTGATTGGGATGCGCACTAGGTTGCTTGATGCTATGACGCTAGATTTTATTGTACAAGCCACGTCGCTCAATTATTGTTTCGCAAGCCAGTCGCATAGACCTCTTGTTATTTACCCTGTAATTCTCGACCTTTTGTTTGTCATTTCAAGAAGCCGACACCATAACCAAACTCAACAACCTCAGACAAGCCAAATCTAGAAGACTATCTCACACACTCCCCCACCATGGATCAACAACCCTGATGCTCCGCGGAGTCATTAGATAAACAAGTTTTCGTGGCACTGAGCAACATTAATTCCAATTGTTAATTAGGATATTTTCCAATATTTAAGATAATTAGAATATTTCTGTTGGTTTTTTGTATATCTTTATGGTTGGTTTTTATCTCTCAAGATTGTGCGATCTCTTTTTATTGTGCATATCTTGATTGATATATGTTACCTTTAATAGTATCTCATAAAACCTATAAATAGGCTTATACTCCTCATTAACATATATCAAATTATACAGATTTCTCAGATCTATCTTTCGCATTATTATTCTCGACTAACTCCTCCATGAGAGAGAAGGTGGGACAAGATTCATTTACTTTTCCTTTGTTCTTTTTAGTGACTATGAAATATTTGCGTTCGCTTTCGTTTATTTATTCTTTGTTTGTTTGTTTTCTAACCCAGGATGTCCGGCGTCTTAATTTATCATGAAAATTAATATAATTTAAAGGACTGAAAGATTTATATCTGTATTTTATAAAGTGAGAGCGTGACGTGTGGACAATTTGTGAACAAGATCTACATTTGTATATAGAAATGGCTGCTTACCAGTCAATTTAGTTGGAATTTTCTCATAGAATCTAGGAGGTTAGATCTCATTTTGAGTTTTCTTTACTTGTAGCATATTAAAACATGAAAAGGACATAAATCACCTACCCATCTATATAGAAAGAGAGATTTATCCGAAACGGTACCTCCAAGGGCATCGAGAAGAGTTGACTTGCCACTGCCCGAAGGACCCATGACGGCCAGCATCCGGCCCGGCTCGGCATAACCGGTCAGCCCCTGCAATATGGGATGTGTCCCGTTCCTCCGGTCCAGCACCGTCACCCACAAGTCCTTCCATGTCAAGACCATCCCGCTCCCGTTCTCGTGTGCTCCTGTAACCTGGTCAGGTCGAGATCTTTCGCCCCCGCCATGGACTTCCCAACATAAATTAGCCGGATGTATTAAATTGGTATCAATGTAAAAATGTTTTAGATTGAATCAATTTCAACGCAATAAGTTTATTTTTTTCTTAATACTTTTTCTTCTAAGAACACATTTATCTCCAATTATATTTCTACTCACTAAAAACTCCAAAGTGGTATCGCTATTCCAAATTTTCTGTTCGTCAGCATTAAGTTAATTTAGCTATCAATTGTCTTATATGTCGATAGAAGTGGCGAGCGCCTAGCAGACGAGCCCAACTTGGACTACACAGCTGGAAAGGCTCCCCCCCAAACGATCATGGACCAAAATTAAAGATAGAAAGTTGGCGTCCTCACCGATAATGGAGTAGCGCTAGTAATCTGGAGTTTCATTACTCAAATTGGGGACACATAAAATTAGGGTTCCTCTGCAATAACGCCAAATTAGAGTTTTCGAAGCTGGCACGAATTAGGACATAAAATCACGCCAAACGGAGCTCTTGCTAACACGAACAAGCGTAGGGTACAATTTTTTAGGGAAAGTGTTTCCGCGAATTAATTTTCCAAACTTTCACTCGTTTGGTTCGTAAAAAATAATTAGTTAATTGAAAACACTTTCTAGTGAGGGAAAATATTCATGCATAAAATTAGGAAAGTGAATTCATGAATTTAATAAGATGAAAACAATTTTTCGGAATTGCTTATCTTGAAGTTTTTAGTTTTTTTTCTTTCATTTTAAAAATTGATTTTTTTATTCTTTTTTTTTTAATTTTTTTTCCTCTTCCTCTTCTGCTGATCACTAGGCCTTGGCGAATGGCCATTGGCATGGTCTAGCCTTAGGTGAGGCTTGAGCTCGAGCCTTGCCAACCTCGTCATGGTGAGCTGGAGTCGCTTGAGGCCAGTGAGGCTTGACCTTACTCGAGGCTGGATAGGCCAGCCTTGCCGAGCCACGGTGACGGCACTAGTGGCCTATCACAACTATCGCTGAGGCTTGGCGGAAGAGGAAGAAGGAAAGAAAAAGAAATGAAAAAAAAAAAATAATGATAAATTCATGAGATTGAAATCATTTTTTAAATGAGATTCAAATACTAGAAAAACATCATCGGGAAAAAGAAGGGCCTCATTGAGAGGAAAAGGCGATGTTTCTTGTAAGGCATCACGTGATAACAATCCTCATTTGATTGCTTGCATCCGCCGCGTATAACAGATGAATGCAAAATCGAACAAAATGCTCATGGAGAGAAAATTTAGGACGGTGGTGCCATTTAGGAGTTTCCGTAGGCTGAAAAAACAGTTGCGAGTAAATGCACACAAGGAGTACCGATTTAGAATCTCTCGTGGAATTAGCCCCTTTTTAATTATTCTCGTTTGAAGTAAGGGTAAATTGATTTTTTAAGTTAATGGGCATTCCGTCCAAGGATGCTAATTAGGAGTGTGCAAAAGAACTGGGACCCGCCCGAACTGCCTGCAACCGGATCGGAACTGTCGGGAACCGGCCCGGTTCTTGGTTCCAATTTATGGGAACCGGTGGGTATCGATCCGGTTCCCGGTTTCATGGGTGAATCCATCCACCCACCCATCCGGACCGGACCGATTATATTAAAATAATATATTAATTTTTAATATTAAAAAAATGAAATTACAAATTAACAAACCCAAATCAAATAATTAAAAAAATTAATTAAAGTGGGAAAAAGTCCAAAGTGCGCCAAATGGAGAGGCGCTAATGTCCAGTCAAACCAAATGGAGAGGCGTTGAAGCTAAAAAGTCCAAAGTGCACATTGACGAAACGTCGAGCAATTGGTGAGCAAAAAGCAAGCATGTGAAGAAGCAGGGCTGCAGGAGGAGGAGAAGAATAGGTCAGGTGGCGAAGAACCAGCAATTTTGGTCAAAAACCAAAGTTGTTTCCCATCGGAGCTTTCGAGAAAATAATATTATTATTATTGTGAGACTGGTTCCATGAATCCACCCGCGAATCGGACTGAACCATCGGTCCCGTTCCCGGGTGGACCCATGCAACTAATAGGTAGATCCCGGTTTCAATTTTTCGGAATCGATTTTTAATGGGCGGTTCTCGGTCCCGCCTGGACCATGCACACCCCTAATGCTAATGCAATTTTTCAAAAGTGCACGGAAACAAAATCGACGTGGGTAGGAAATGAACCGTGGGCGTTTGTAAAATTAGGCCCACTGTCACTTTTTCTATATTTCTTTTCTAGCCAACGACCTCAGATCATTGCTGCCCTTCGCCCTTCCCCCTTCCCCTCCCTACGCCCTCTTGTCGTCACTTAGCCACCGACCCACCTTCGGAAACACACTTTGAAGTAGTCGAAGTAGTCGGTACTTTGAAGTAGTCGGTAGTTGGTAGTTGGTAGTTGGTAGTTTCCACCTCCGGGAAAGACCAAGCTGTCCCCGTGCAGCGCAGGCCGATCCGGTGCACAGAGTCGATAGGGCAACTTGGTCGATTTCGGAATGTATCTGATGCAATGATCTGAGGTCGTTGGCTAGAAAAGAAACATAGAAAAAGTGACAGTGAAAATGACGGTGGTTGAGCTGTGTACGAACTCGTAAAACGTTCTTCTCTCCCGTGATGGAATTGTAATGTCTAATTTGTAATGTCTAATCTTCCGTGACGAGAGTCTGTCCAATATTTCGTTCCCACTCGCTCGCAGCCCCCCACTTGAAACACACTTTGAAGTAGTTGGTAGTTTGATCATGACGTCTCGAGTCTTCTCTAAAGCAAAGGGCAGGGTCAACACCCGTCTCAATTCGTGGAACCTGCCCGGCTGGCTATAAAAGCCCCTCCCCGTGCAAAGGCAGGAGGCACCGACGCAGAGTACGGCACTTAGTCACAGGGTTTTAGTTGTAATAGCAAGAGGTCCGAGGTGAGGAAGCATCTTCGGCAGCACTGCCGTTATTAAGGTTCGAGGTGTCTCTCTCTCTCTGATCGTCCGATGGCTCAAGAGACTCAGAACCACACGCTCACGGCGTCCGGCTGGGCTGCCTACGACTCCTCCGGCGAGATCAAACCCTACACCTTCAAACGCAGGTGGGTCGGGAGTGTCGGGATGGTGCGCTTAATGAAGCACTTGAATCTGCATTTGTAGATAGCTCTGAAGCGAGTGATTTGATGTCTTTTTGCTTTTGTTCTGATGACGAAACAGAGAGAATGGCGTGAACGATGTGACGATCAAGGTCTTGTACTGTGGAATTTGCCACACCGATCTCCACTATGCCAAGAACGAGTGGGGCATCACCATGTACCCTGTTGTCCCTGGGTACTCTCTCTCTCTCTCTCTCTCTCTCGTTTATAAATCAATATGCACTTTTGACTTGAAAATTGGACGAGTTCAAGTGACAAAATTAGGCCCGCTTCGAGCTTGGCACTGTCCTCATCTCATTCCAATAGGGTGTGGATTGGATTTGTTTATCGCTGCTGGGATACGGTAAGCTAACTGGATCGCGCATGTCGAATGAAACAGGCATGAAATAACGGGGGTCGTGACTAAGGTGGGATGCAACGCGGGCAAGTTCAAGATCGGGGACCGTGTCGGGGTGGGCTGCCTGGCGGCCTCCTGCCTCAAGTGCGAGTTCTGCGCCGACTCCCAGGAGAACTACTGCGACCAGATGCAGTTCACGTACAACGGCATCTTCTGGGACGGCTCCATCACCTACGGTGGCTACTCCAACGTCATCGTCGCCGATTACCGGTAACCTCTTGCCTTCTCTATTTCCAATTTTTGTTCATTTCTTTTTTGTTTTTGTTTGATTGAAAGACAGACGGTACAATGCACGTGTAGTCAGAATCTCTATGAACTATTGTTGTCGTATTTCCATGGAAGAGATTCCAATGCACGCAATTCATGTGAGCTTTTGCGCTTCGTACTTTATATGTCTTCACCATCTCGCTGAACTCAGGGAGAGTAAATTGCAAAAAAAGTAAAAGAAAAGACTGACGCGAAAGGCATTGAACTCAAAAACAGGGAGCCTATCTTTGACCATGTTGATTATGAACTGCCACTTCTGTTCTATTCGTCACGTGATTAGGTAGACCTAAATATAAGTTGTTTTATCATTCTGATTAAACTAACTTACGAAAAAATAATAATAGACCTATGTACGGGGACTGTGAAAACGTTGGACAAGAAAAGTCAGTTCAATCTGGTGACCCGTGTCGACCCATGTTCAGCCCTTTTAGGTTGCGATTTCACGGAATGGACGACATTGAGTAACAAAACCATGCTCGTCAATCCAGAGGACAACATAACATGATAGACCGTTTGATATGATCCATCCGGTTGAATAGCTCTAAAACTTAGCCTGCTCGATGATTGCACTAACTTGAAATCCCTTGGTCCGGCTTGCTTGCTCGTGCAGATATGTGGTGCGCATACCAGAGAACTTACCCATGGACTCGGTGGCACCACTGCTGTGTGCGGGAATCACGGTGTTCAGCCCGCTGAAGGACAACGGCATGCTGGGCTCGCCGGGTAAGAAGATGGGGGTGGTGGGGCTCGGCGGGCTTGGCCACGTGGCGGTCAAGTTCGGGAAGGCGTTCGGCCACCATGTCACAGTCATCAGCACATCCCCATCGAAAGAGACAGAGGCCAAGGGGCGCTTGGGTGCTGATGACTTCATGGTCAGCACCAATTCTCAGCAAATGCAGGTTTGACCTTAGTTTTGGTTGGTCTTGGCACGTTAAAGAATGAGTCAAACCTATACTAATTTATGCTGAAGAAAGGCGATGCGTTTTATCAATCTTAAATTGATTTTATTGGGCTGTTTTATAGGCCGGTAAGAGGAGCCTGGATTTCATTTTGGACACGGTATCGGCTCAGCACTCTCTTGGGCCCATCCTGGAGTTGCTCAAAGTGGATGGAACTTTGGTCACGGTGGGTGCACCTGATCAGCCCCTCGAATTGCCTTCCTTCCCTCTAATTTTCGGTAAATTTCCCTCTTAATCTTTAGCTCTAACATGTCAATTATAAATTCACTATAATAACTATTTTCCTGGGAATTTTTTTTTTTGTTCAAATTAGGTAAAAGGAGTGTCAAAGGTAGCATGACAGGAGGGATGAAAGATACGCAGGAGATGATAGATTTGTGCGGCAAACACAACATCACTTGCGACGTCGAGGTCATCGCCCCAGACACGATCAACGAGGCGATGGACCGCCTTGCCAAGAACGACGTGAGATACCGGTTCGTGATCGACATCGCTGGGAGGATATCGAATGTTTGAAGATGGCGTGAGCCAGGCTTGGGGCTTAATTTATTTTCCGTACTTTACTTTTAAATTTTTCAACGCATGATTCGTAAAAGTCATAAGAGTCCCAGCACTTATCGGATACAAATCACCACTACCATAATTGCAGACACTATTTATCTATATTTGTCTTTGTCATCTGTTGGCTTCTCAGTCGTAATTATTCACCTCAACCTAGTCATTCATCCTACACTTTTAGAGCTTATATTGCAACAAGCCCTTGTCCAATTTTCATAAGAAACAATAAAAAAAAAATGACAAGAAATGAAATAAAGCTTCACAAGTTCTATATGGGCTTAAGCATTTGGATGGCAGTTTACCGTATGGGCCTTATATATGCTTATAAACCGTCCAAATACAAAATCAAAAAGGGCCTAAAAATCATGGAAACTTGACTAATGAAGGCAGTTAACATTGCTGACAACACAGTCCTCTCGTTTCCTGGTTCTCGCTATCCCCAATGAAATGTGGCGTTATACATGTTAGTTCGATATGATGCGATGAACGCGTGGCATCGTGAACCATGCATGAATCTGTGCGATCGAGAAGCCGCTCTCAATGAGGCGGGAACTGAAGTGGGACCCTCAAACGCCACGTGGCGAGTCTCTAGCCCATATTTGGGTTGACGTTGAGGAGTGGAAGCAAGAATTTCTTAGACTCGTAAGGACCAATTTCGAGATGAGAAGCAAGCAATTGCATATGACTATATGTCTTAGATACGCGTCTGTTCGAAGGGCACGGCTCTACTAAAGCAATAAAGTGGACTCAAAACCCTCATGTCCATATCCTTTCGTGGCATAAGTAAAGGTCGATTTTCAATGAGGACGTATGCATTCGTGTATTGTTTTCATTAGAGAAGAAACTATAGGTCGAATTTTTCTTAATAACATCGTCGGTATTAAGATAATTTTAATCGAGGTATGCGTAGTAGAAAGATGTTGTTGCACTACACCAATAAGATAAAACTCACATAAAGTACTTTACCTAGACTTTGGCTCATGCTTTACTAGATAAATCATGGATTCGAGATTTATTTACTTAAGTTGAATTTGCTCGTTAAAAATAAAAGAATAAAAGACGGCAAATGTGCTAGATACTGTCAGCTATCTAGAATTAGTGAGATGCGTAATATTTTCCTCTATCTTTGATTAGAGGAAACTTTTTGCAACCATACCATTGATTAGTGAGTTACAAGTAGACTTGTCAAAATGGGTTATATATATAAATTTTAACCCATATTTGATGGATTGAATTGTTTATGTATTACTTATATTCAGTAAATGAGTTAATAATATAGGTATTGAATAGGTTTACAACTTACTTAAATCTAACCTTCTTTTATGACTCTTAACTCTCTTAAACTCTCTATTGTCCTCACTCAATTTTGTTCTGACTCACTCTGCTTTTTCATCTCAATTTGGTTCAAAAGGTGAGTAGGATTTCTTTGCCTTCACGTGCATCAAATTTCTTGTGGTATCTTATTGGCAAAGTCAAATAGAATTTTGAGACATTTCAAAGTGACGAAGAGCATTTGTTTCTTTATCCTACACTGATACGCTTTGTGGAGCCAATTTGAGAGATTTCTTTGCCTTCACATGCGTCAAATTTCTTGCGGAATCTTTCTGGTAAAGTCAAATCAAAGTTCGAGACATTCCAAAATGACAAAGAACATTTGTTTCTCTATCCTACACTAATACCCTTTGTGGAGCCAATTTGAGCATACCAATTCATTCTTCTTATTCTAGTTGATGATCATCTCTCGATATTGGGGGCAAGACAAGTGATTTACCAAAAGCAAGAACCAAAGATAAGGAGTGTTGAGAGTCCATAACACTGTTTAAAAAAATCATGAAATTAAGATAAATAGTTTTTGAATGGAGGAGCCAAAGTATGGAATGAAAAAGGGAATGAAAAAGTTGGGGCGTGAAAAGAAGAAAAAGAAAAAGCAGTGCGATGTAAGAACACGGCAAATGCCCATAAATGTGAAAAAATGTTGAGAAACAAAGGAAAGAATTTATATGGCATTCCAATCCAATGTTTGATAAAGAGCAAAACTCTCATATGTTCAGACAAATGTACCCACGTAATGATAGACTCTTGAAACTGATGAAATGCCCGTGAATGGAAGAATCTCATAAGGAATGAAGTTAATAATGATCAAATAATCAGCAATTTCAAAACCTCTTGAAATATTTTTTGAGCCTAATGAGCCTTTCATACTTAACCCCAACACTAAGCTTACATTGCATCTCTTAATCAAGTCTCTTCATATTGGGATTTTCTGGGTCAACATGTGAGTTTCACATTGAGTCCAATCAATAGAACAAGTGAGAGCAAGGTTATTTTTATCTCATCTCATCTTTAGATTTCTTGACTTGTAAACTTGGCGAAGATGATGATCAATGATTATTTCATTTATTAGCCAATGATGCTTATCCATTGTTGAAATTGCAATGAAGCCCACAGTACAATCTTTTGAAAAGACCTCTCAAATTAGTGAATGTGTACGTATTGCTAATGACTCTCAAAGCCTTTGACACTAATAGTGTGACATATGATGAGTCTTCAAATTTGTTTCCCACATTACTGATTGAATCAATAGCATTTTATTGAGAGCATGTGAAAACTCTTTTCTAACTAAAGAGCTATTGTTTGACATATTTAACAAACCTGTTTCACAATTTACGATCATTGTATCATGGCAGTGATATTTCCGTTAGAAATTTGATGATTGATGATATTCGATAAGCTGGACAACAATTTCATTATATTGAATGACATTAAATATCTTCATAACGATTGGATTTGGCTTAGTTCATTCATGCAATCGATACTTTCAATAAAATCTTGACTTTCACAATGTTAGGAGTAATACCACGACAAATCTCAAATTGGTATATTTATGATAAATTTACCTCAAACTATTTTTTTTTTTTTTACTAAATCCTAAATTAGTACACTCGTGACAAATTTAACCTAAAATCTAATTTTTTTACAATAAAAAACCTAAATTGATATATTTATGACAATTTTACCCTTTAATGGTTTCCATTAAATTGGATTAATATCACAAAAATCACAAACTGGTAAATTTATGACAAATTGAGGATAAAGCCTTAGATTGGTACACCCATCAACTATTACGTGTCATCTAACTCATCAATTTGGTGGTAAATTTAATGAAAACTAACGGTCGATAAATTTGTTACTAATATATCAATTTGAGATTTTTCGTGATATAAACTCTATGATGTTATTGTTATGGCTAGATCTATCACCTAGAGGGGGTAAATAGGTGAATGTGCGGAAATGAAATAATTTTAAAAAAATATTACAGTGAGACAACTTCTGATGAAATAATTAGAACTTATCGGTGTGCAATTCTATCACAAATAATAAGAAATGAGTAAATGATAGAGAATTGCACACAAAGGTTTATAGTAGTTCAACTTTTGCAAGCCTACGTCCACTTTCCTACATTATAGCCTATTGGTTGGAATCCACTAGAAAAATTGATCAGAGGTGATAAGTCTTGAGCTTTGAGCACTCGAGTTTGTGTGAACAACTCCTTATACTCTTAGCCTTTAAAAGGTTTACACAATATAGCTCAGCGAAGGCAAATGTGTATAATCACAAAACACTATTCAGACTTTGGAATTATAAACTTAAGTTCTCGTGAATGCGAATCATCTCCCCTCAGCTTTGTGACCTTCTCTTATATTTCTCCTAGTCCAAGCTGACTATTAGACATATCTCTAGAAGGATCATCCAGCGAATCTACCCGTTGGTCCTAGATTTAGTTGAGAAGATCTAATGGTTTCAAGATCACCGAGGTTGATGTTTCCTATAATTTCTGCCACTCATACAACAATTCAGGTTTCCAAAAGTTAAGTGTTTACAAATGGAAAGAATGTTTCACCTCTAATAAGAAATTCCAGGAAGGTTGAATCTCCGATAGATATAGGTAAATTTTCCTTTTGAAACTTCTTATAAAAATGGCAAGGAATTCAACTAATTTCTGCTAGCCGTTGCATGAGTATATTTGACTCTATCCTAGCCATTTAATAGAATATACAGCCCTAGCCATTTAATAGAATATACAGGGAAAGAAGAATAAGCCGTGACTCTGATTCTGATTAATATCGTCTGTTCCTATTCCTTTAGACTTTCCACCTGAAGATATTTTTTATCAGAAACAAAGTCTTTAAGTTTTGTCGATCATCGAAACTACTTAAGGAATATTTTCTCAATAATCTCCCCATTTTTAATGATGACAAAACTTGCACGAGTAGATTGATGAGGTGAAATTTTTTGAAATAGAAGTAGATCTTGAATAAAATAAATTTTGAAATAAGGCAAACCATAAGAAATATCTAAAATGAAAGAATTTTAGTGAAACTCTTATAGCTAATGCTTTGAATTTAAAAGTAGGAGATAAGAACAATTTAACCAATCCTTTTAACTTCTGCAATGTTTAGAGTCTTCGGAGAACTTGGAGAAAAAAGTTTTAGCGTAGTAAAGTTGTATAAAGTTGTAATATTAGTTATGCTTTACTGGTGCACCTCCACTTTCTTCCCTTTTTGTCAACAATAAGAAGGATACTAGATAAAACTCAAAATTATAAGCAAACCAGGGTACTAAGGTCAGTTCAACAAAAAGAAAGTCTACAATCATTACACACCAAATGACAAAACAATTCAAACTTCAAGAAATAATGCAAACATAGAGAATTATTTGGAAGATGATGGTTGGTTTGGGTCGGGTCTAGAATGGGAGCTAAAGATGGAATTGGAGCAGGAGATGGAACTTTATGTTACGGAGGCAGCTGAACAAGAACATAGTATTGCATATTTTCCAGAGTACGCTCCATGTTTGTCATTCTGGTTTCTAGTGCTTTAACCTTGAATTTGAACAACATCGGTACTATTAGTTGCTCCTTTATCAACAGTAGATTCTTGATTCGCATCACTAGGATCTTCCACATGATTAGATTCCAGCATGGATGTTTTTAGGTAGAGGTTCCATAGGATCTTCTGTATTATCAGGCTCCCTCTGAATAGGTGCTTCCACTTGGGAAGAATCAGCTTCAGCAGTGCTTGCATTTTTTTGAACTTTGTTCATCAGTAATGGTTTGATCCTAAACAAGTTCTTGATGCTCGATGATGTCCTGATCCCTAGTAGGCTTCTGATGCTCAGCACCAATATTAGCACTCTTCTGTTCATTAGTTAGATCAACATCCACCATACTTGCTTGATCATTTGTTGTTCTAAACAATGACTTGATCTTCCCTATTCCTATCCTTTTATTCTCTCATCAAAGCATTGTTCTTGTTTGGGGCCTAAATCAAGGGTGACTTGATTTCCATGGACTTTCGTCTTGGGCTAAAAGATTTCGGTTAGTGCGACCTATCCCATATTCCTATCTCTTCATTGGCTTCTATTCTCGTCATCAAAGCATAAAGCCATTAAGGAATTTTAATGCAATAGACTTGAGAATTTGTTTAGGAATCGGTTTCTCAATCGTGCTTATCTTTTGAGGCCACTATGACAGTTAAAAATCGATTAGAGGTCAGAGATAGGTCGGTTCGACAGAGATGTGTGGCTAAATGTAAGTGGCTCCACTAATTGGGAAAATTCTCGTCGGCCAGCACTAAACTAATTTTTCTATCGTTTTGGTACCCTGTGACCGTATTTGAATCATCGAGATTTTCACAACAACCGAGAGTCGCCAATGTGTCGAGTGGGCTCATTGTGGCTTGAAAAAAATCGACCACGAGTTATTTGCTCTAAAAAGTTCTGAAAGCTACCCGTTAGCCTAGGTCATGCTAAAATCGCGCCGAATTGAAATTAACCACGAATTTGAATTCGATTTCAAAAATTGAAGGTTCTGACATGTCACAATAAATTCTAGGAACGCCGACTCAATCTAAAAATATTTTTATGCAACCCAAGAGTTTTTGGGAAAAAGTCGTCTTAGAGCCATTTTTGTCCGTAAAATGTTGAGGATCATTTTGCTCGCAAAATTGGAATGCAAGTGGGATCAATTGATAAGGAAAAATATCAATTTGATCTTGGAGGTATTAATTGAATTTGTGAAGGCCAAATGAGATTGAATTGAGTAAGATCAAGTGTCCAATTAAGGGAGAAATGTTGGAAATTCGTATGTCCCCCATCCCCACAACATTTTGACCATTTCAAGCTTCTAGATGGGGAGCATTGGTGGCTGGATTGTGGACAAGGAAGCCAGACTTGGCTGCGGTTGAGTCAAGAGGACAAAGGAGAAGAAAATTGAACTAAGTGGCCCCTTCAACCCCATCTTTTCCCCACCCTTTGTAGCCGCTGCAGTCCAAAGCTCTTCTCCTACATCGTCCTTGTCGTTCAACATAGCAACCACCTACGAACACCACATGAACCGGTTGGCAGCCTATCCAACCGCTTGAAAGCCCCGGTGTCACTGTCGCTACCAATCGGCAGGCGAGCCGTTGGGTCCTTCTCGCGGTCCAAGTGGACCGTCGGAGTCCTTGCAGCCACCGTGAACCCCGTTCAGCCCACCGATTGCCTCGCCAAGCCATCCGCCCACCTCTACCGGCTTCGCCTCACCAAATCAGCCCCGGTTCTTTCCTTTCCAGCACCAAATAGAAAACATGAAGAGTGGGTCTTGAGGTCACTTTTAGGCCCATTTTGAGGAGGTTACGAGCCTCAAAAGTTTGGCCCGCTTTGGAGAAAGTCGGTCACCATTGCGTTCCCAACATTTTCAACCGGACGAATCGCGAACCAAGTGACTTTTACTCACTAATCCTCAAATAATACGTTAATTATGCTTAAGATTGGATTAGTCTAACTTAAGATTGATTAGATGATTAGATTAAATTAGATTAGTAAATTTAATCACTTGTCATTGCATGTTAAGAGAATAGTTAGTGTAATTAGCGAGTAAATAGACTCTAGTATTTATTGAATGAGTCTCAAAAAATTTTCAGGTCCGTTTCAATTTCCAATTAGGCTATAATGAGCCTAAGTTGGATTTATTACATTTATTTATTATTTTCTTTTTTGGTAAAATACATTTATTTATTATTTTCCATAATTATTTATTTATTTATTTTCCAGAAATATAACCGGATGGTCGGTGACCGGGATTTAAAATGTCGATTGCAATTGTGCTCTCTATTTATTTAATTGAGTCTTTGGATTTATGAAAATTGGGTAAATTGGCGATTATGTGGGGATTTATCCCAAAATCAATTAGTGTCGGTACTCAATTGAAAATTGATCGTGAAAGATTGTGAGTGGATCTAGAAAACCACCGTAGTATAGCTGTGCCAGTTGAGTCGAGATTCACCATCGAATTTGGAGTCGGTCGTGCCTAATCGGGCCATGATTTACCACATGTTAAAGGTCGTGCCCATCGGGTCGTGATTCACCACCTGATAGAGGTCGTGCCTATTAGGGTCGTGATCTGCCACCTATTAAAGATTGCATCCATGGGGTCATGATTACCACCTAAAGATAAGTTATGTCCTTAGAACCGTGATTTATAATTGAGAATTGAGATGGAATAATAGAGATGACTTGGGAGTGGTCTTGATGATATGTAATCGATTGAGTCAATTGATCGATGATTCGATCTGATTGAATTGAGTAGATGATGTATCTATCAGTATTTATGAATTGAACTAATTTACAGGAAGGAACTGAGAGTGTGTTTGGGAGAAGCTTTTGGGAAAAGCCTTTAATGAAATGCAAAGGTCTTTGGTCTAAAGGCCTTTGGTGAAATGCAAAAATTGTTTGGTAAACTATAATTGAAAAGCGCCTTGAGAAACAACTTTGGGGAAATGCTTTGTTTGGTAAACACATATTTGGAAGTCCTTTAGCACGATTAACTTAAGTTTTTATTTTTTTATTTTTAAAATTGAAAACAAAAATAATGACTTTTTTTAATATTTTTGCACTAAGATGTATATATAAAAGAGATATATTAACAAATTCAATGACTATTTTTTTTTTATTTTTTGCCTTTGAGATGTATATATAAAAATATATATTGACAAATTCAATGAATTGTTTTTATATTTTTACACCGAGATGTATATATAAAAAAAAAATATTAACAAATTCAATGACTTTTTTTTTATATATATTTTGCACTGAGATGTATATATAAAAGAGATATATTAACAAAAAGAAAGAGTAATTTCATTATAATAAACATGATTACATATGTATCAAAGAAAGAAATAGGTTTTCATTGAAAATTACAAACATCCTCCTCAAGTATTTACTAAACTCATTGTTATCTGATCATGTAAACGCGCACTATCAGAAAATAAATTTTCATTTGAAGTACCGGCCCCCTCATTTGTATTATGAAGGTCAACTGAATATCCATAATTGGGATCCAAATCTGCTCTTGCAAAGTGTCTATCATTGATGGCGTTTCGTCGTATGTAATTATGCAAAGTCATTACTTTATAACAATTTTTACTTGCTTTTCAAAGGGAAATTTAGCATATGCTTTAGGATCTTCCATTTCTTCTTCAACACACCAAAAGCTTGCTCAATTTCCGATCGCAGCGAGGAATGAGCACGATTGAATACCTCTCGATAGCCTGTAGGGATGGAACCTTGTTGAAATTCTGGCAAATGATAACTAACTTCTTTGTATGGTCCCAAATAACCTGTCGAATTTGGATATCTAGCATCTACTAAATAATATTTACCTGCATAAATATAATATAAATTTGATCAACGTATACCATATTTATACATATTAATGTACAAAAACCATTAATTAACAAACTGGAGGAGGATGAGAAAATTGCATATCATGTCTCCCTAAAGCTTCATAGAAAATACGAGTATCATAGGTTTGGCCCTCTCAACCAGCCCAAACATAAGTGAATTTCATATTAAAATTACACATCGCTAAGACATTTTGAGTCGGCGTGCCTTTTCGACCAATAAAACGAATATGATCTTTTACGATATCACATTTGGGATATGAGTGCCATCAATAACTCAATACAATCCTAAAACAAAAACGCAAATATTATTATATAATCAAAATTTGCATTTAGTTCTTTCTTTCTATTGAATAATCAAAACATACCTTAAAATATGAATAAAATCTTCGATTATTTTTATCTTCTCAGAAACATCCCTAAATTGTCGATCAGCCGGTTGGATCAAATCTTTTCCCATTTCATATACTTTGTCTAATACTAAGCTAAAGTACCCGCTTATAGTTTCCCCGGAGCATTGAAAACGCTCTTGTGTTAACTTGTTACCTATACGAGCACCGAACATGCACACAACACTTCGAAGAAAGAAGAAAGAAAATGGGTAATCCTTCAACTACAACATGAAGAAATCGAAGGAATGGCCCAAAACGCAAAACGATCGAGGACCTGATGGCTGCGTCCAATCGAGCGAGGAATCGACTGCTCCTGGATTGAAAGGCAGAGGGGGAAGCGACGAAGAAACAAAGTGAGAATCACAAAAGGAGAGAGATGCCTACCGTTCTCCCGGACTCGCTGCGGTGATGGAGGAGGAGTAGGATGGCGGCGGTGGCAGTGAAATGGAGCGCTCAAAGAAATCTCTCCACCACGCTCTCTCGCACTTGGAGAATGACACGAGAGAAGCAAGACCGTAGAGGCAAGCGACGAACGAAAATCTAGATTTTCAAAAGGGTCAAAGTTGGAATTTAATAAATTTGTGAGGGCAACAAAGGCAAAATAAATTTTCCTTTATATATAAGTGTGGTTAGTGTGGTTTGAAATTTTATGGCCCTGCTTTCCTCTCCCATTGTTTTATTGTGTGGGGATTTATATCTGCTTTCACATGCGTATATTAAAATGAATAGGGTCGGCGATGAGTCTTGGGACATCGCTATTATATCGACCAAACGAGGATGGGCCCATACTCGGAGGACCGGGACGTGACAGTCATATAGTCTTTTTACATTTTCATACAAGTCTAAAGATAGGTGATCACGCATGGATGGTTCGTTTGTGCCATTTTTATGCTAACTATGGAAAAAGAAAGAGAAAGACAATCAAGAGCTAAAATACAACACAAGTGCTAAAACTTGGCACAATAGACACTTAAGTGTCAAAACTTCTCAAAGGTACACTTAAGTATCAAAATCAAAGAAGAATGAAACACTTAAGTGCCAACAGCAAAAATTTCCAAATTTGACGTGGCAATTTTCCAATGAGTAAAGTACAAAATGACGTCATTTTGCAAGTTGACGTGGCTAGGTAAGTGCATAATGACGTCGTTTTTGGTATTGACGTGGCTAAAACAACATCGTTTACCTCCGAATTCAATTTTAATATAAATAATAACTAAAAATATTAATTGAACTAAATTTATTTATAATTAAGAAAAACAGTAGTAGCAACGTTTGGTGAGGGCCTACACAGCCTTTGTTGCTACCGCCCCACCATCGCCCGACCCTATGCACTTATTGGCACTGTGCAAATCCCAAGTCCAAGCGCATCAAATTCGGTTGGACCCACTTTCACTCAAAAACTTAAGGCAAATAATTACAGACCAACTAGGATATATTAACTACTCATCGCTATACTAATTCTTCAGTGGGAGTTCCTAAAACAACTCTCAAGCACAACTCAACAATCTCTCCCTCAATGTTAGGTTTGTTCCTGTTAAAAATTTAAATGTGTGCAGAAGCATGGTATAGTTTATATTTGATAGAGGATGGACAAGGGACAAGGATAGGATATTTTGAGAAGGTTTATGGGACAAAGATAGTTTCACTAGTTTATGAAAATAATTTTACAATAGTTGAAGTGTTGGTGAGGGAGCATGATGTGTGGTTTTTATGGTTAGCTCCCTTCACAAAAACATGGAGCACTTTCTCCTTTATATAGGCTGCCAAAGTAGGTGGAGGAAGTCTCTAGACTTCTCTACAAATAGCTACTAACATAAGATAGAGAATTCTAGACTTCTCTTGAAGCATTCTAGAATTCTAGACTTCTCTTGAAGCATGGACTTTCTTTGATGCTTGGCTTTTGCTTGTTTGCATTCCCATGTGAATCTTCTAGATTCAACTAGCAATCTTCATTCTCAACAATTCTAGAAGGTTCTCACCTTCATGATTAAGTTAGTAATTTCTAGATATTTTTAGAGAAAATGGATCATAATTTCCAACACTCCCCCTTGATCCATTTTCGGGATAATCCGGACTTATGTTGTAAAGTCTCGGACATACCTTGAAATTTCTCTTGTAATTTGTCCCATGCCTTTTATGTCGTCTTCATTCCATGATCCCTGTATCCTTTTGTCGCATACATAATGACTTTTCTTCAACGATGTCCCATATGTCTCGGGCATCAAAATGCTCTTAGTTGTAGTTGTTAGCTCGGGCTCTAGCTCTGGCTCTCGTAGGCTCTGGCTCTGGCTCCGGCTTTGGTTCGCTCCGCTCCGACTACGCTCTGTTGGCTCGGCCTTTGATTCTGGCTCGGCTCCGGCTCACGCTCGTTGGCTCTCGCTCGGGCTCGGCCTTTTAGTTGAGGATGGTGAGGACAAACGCCCATAACCATCCGATATGCCTAGTTAAACTGGCTTCATGGTCCCTTACGCCCGGCTCGATTCGAACCTGGACGTAACTTGGCTCTGATATCATGTTAGAATTTAAATATGCGCGGAAGCATGGTATAGTTTATATTTGATAGAGGATGGACAAGGGACAAGGATATGATATTTTGAGAAGGTTTATGGGACAAAGATAGTTTCACTAGTTTATGAAAATAATTTTACAATAGTTGAAGTGTTGATGAGGGAGCATGATGTGTGGTTTTTATGGTTAGCTCCCTTCACAAAAACATGGAGCACTTGCTCCTTAATATAGGCTGCCAAAGTAGGTGGAGGAAGTCTCTAGACTTCTCTACAAATAGCTACTAACATAAGATAGAGAATTCTAGACTTCTCTTGAAGCATTCTAGAATTCTAGACTTCTCTTGAAGCATGGACTTTCTTTGATGCTTGGCTTTTGCTTGTTTGCATTCCCATGTGAATCTTCTAGATTCAACTAGCAATCTCCATTCTCAACAATTCTAGAAGGTTCTCACCTTCATGATTAAGTTAGTAGTGTCTAGATATTTTTAGAGAAAATGGATCATAATTTCCAACAGTTCCCTTTAATGATACACCAATACATATTGGGAGTGGGCCACCAATCAATCATCAATTTTAACACCATTTGTTGGGAGCGCACAGTAGAAATCTTGATACTATCAATCGGAAGATCGGCAAAAAGGAAGCTCAAGTCCAAGCTCATCAACATCAAACCTTAGAAAAGAAACCGTAGAAATCAATGAATCTTATCCAGCTGTCTCAACAACACTTACTTGTTAACAATCATTTATCGGGAAGTCGACGAATGATACGACTTCCCTCCCCCTTCGACAGCTTTCTTCTTTTCCTGACTAATCCCAAGCAAGACACAACGTTTCTATCGTCTCGGCCCATTTGATAATAATCGATAGTTAGATAGGATTTTGGGGTGAAATGATATTACGGGCAGATGAATTTGAATTAGGTATGAATGAGAAAAACATGATTTTTGATTTTTTTTTACCGTGTTGTGAGGGCATGAAATTAACCGAATTCTCCTTTTTTTGAAAAATTCAAATTCAAGTATTTAATCATTTGGAACAAAGTACCCAAAAATCTGTTATCTTTCCTTAACATTTATTGATCTATTTCATTTTTATTTACGGATTCTATCCCTTTGTTCTTAACAAAAAACTTTTGCAGGGAGATTAAATTCAAGCACTCAACAGAAAGGAGAGA
Organism: Eucalyptus decipiens; assembly: GCA_014182575.1. Taxonomy (NCBI): domain Eukaryota; kingdom Viridiplantae; phylum Streptophyta; class Magnoliopsida; order Myrtales; family Myrtaceae; genus Eucalyptus; species Eucalyptus decipiens. The sequence continues at coordinate 10,201,665 of CM024617.1, forward strand.
TCTTAATCAATGGTCGCAAACAACCACTTTCTCTCGGAACTTCCGTAAGCCTAGCTGATAGATCTAAATCTTAGTTTATACAAATCGTTTTTTTTTTTTTTTTTTTTTTGGTAAAGGTAGTTTATACAAATCGTTCTTATAGTAAATTTTCACTTTATTTATTTGTTTTTGTTTTTGGTTTTGCTAAGGCTTATGACTCAGGATGACACACTAATAACAACTCAAACGGTGAGAGAAGCCGTGTGCTACTCAGCTCAGCTCCAATTGCCAGAATCCATGTCGAAATCGGAGAAGAAGGAGAGAGCCGAGGCGACGATTAGAGAGATGGGATTGCAAGATGCGAGAGATACTAGGATAGGTGGGGGTAGCGCCAAGGGCCTCAGCGGTGGCCAAAAGAGGAGGGTCAGCATTTGCATTGAGATCCTGACACGGCCGAAGCTCCTCTTCCTTGACGAGCCGACCAGCGGGCTTGACAGTGCGGCATAATACCATGTGATGAACCGCATTGCCAAGCTGGCCCAACATGACCGGAGGACGGTGATTGCCTCGATTCATCAGCCTAGCAGTGAAGTCTTTGAGCTTTTCCACAATCTCTGCCTTCTTTCTTCTGGGAAAACAGTCTATTTTGGCCTTAGATCAGGGGCAGAACAGGTGCTTGTGATATTGGACTACTAAGGACTACTAAGTTATAAATTTTTGCTTGTTGCAAGCAATGAACATTTTCCTAACCATTTTTTTTTTGTTTTTGTTTTTTTTGTTTTTTGCATCAAATGGTTTCCCATGTCCAACTCTTACAAATCCATCTGATCACTACCTCAGGACGATTAACAAGGACTTCAACTTAGTAAGTCAGCCACTGAAACTTGATTTATTCAACCATAATTTCAAGAATTGAAGGAAATTTCATGGACCCAATGAAACAAAAAAATTTGTCAGGACATTGAACAAGGAGGCCATGGCATGAATGCAGAACAAGCCATTGAAACTCTGGTCAAATCTTATGAGTCATCTCTGATGCGTCATGAAGTTCGGCGGCAAGTGTCCAGGATATCCAAAAAGGTATGCAATTTTTGATATTATGTGGATTGGAAAATTATAAAGAAATACGAATCAGAAAGTTTCTGATAACTTGTATGTTTCCGTTAGAATGTTGGCGGAAATTTGGGAAGAAATGGAAGTCAAGCAAGCTTCATTACCCAGAGCATTGTTCTGACTAAGCGATCGTTCGTGAACATGTATCGTGACTTGGGGTATTACTGGCTTCGTTTAGCAATCTACATTGCATTGTGTCCGTGTTTTGGGACTATCTTCTACGACATCGGAACCACCTATGGCTCAATTCAGGTAAGGTTTGCTACCGGGACAGTATGTATGTTCTAAATAATCTAGTGAACAAATCGCTGAAGAATGAGATTTATAAGTTATTGCACATTCCATTGACCAAGTTTCTTAATTTTTACGAGTTTACAGGCAAGAGGTTCAATGCTAATGTTCGTTGCGGCATTTCTTACTTTTATGGCAATCGGCGGTTTCCCCTCCTTTGTTGAGGACATGAAGGTACTTCTCTCTATTTCTTTTTCTTTTCTTTTAGGTTTAATGCTCCGATTTCTTATCATTATACCAAAGTCATGAGAATCCTACATTTTCATTTTACCAGGTCTTTGGACGAGAGAGATTAAACGGGCATTACGGTGTCGGGGCGTTCATTATAGGCAATACATTTTCGTCCATCCCTTATCTACTAATCATCTCTCTTATCCCAGGAGCCATTGCTTATTACTTGGCTGGCCTCCAAAAGAGTTTTGAGCACTTTGCCTACTTTGCTTCAGTGCTCTTTGTGTGCATGTTGCTAGTCAAGAGCTTGATGATGATCGTCGCAAGTATAGTCCCAGACTTCCTCATGGGGATCATAACTGGTGCCCGAATTCAAGGTGTGATGATGCTAAATGGAGGGTATTTCAGGTTGCCAAATGATCTCCCCAAGCCATTTTGGAGATATCCCATGTATTACATCTCGTTTCATAAGTATGCCAACCAAGGTTTCTTCAGGATTGAGTTCGAAGGGTTAATGTTTCCCAACCAGATGGCGGGGTCACCTACAATTGGTGGTGAAGAGATCTTGAGAAACTATTGGCAAGTGGAAATGGGCTACTCTAAATGGGTGGATCTTGCTATCTTGCTTGGCAAGGTGGTCATTTACAGGCTCATGTTCCTTGGAATAATAAAGGCGGCGGAGAAGATGAAGCCTCTGGTGAAAAACTTTAGGGCTAAATCTCCTAACCATCCCATACATGTCATGGAAAATCATTCTTCAACGCCCTGATGTGGCAGCAAGTTAGGGTTACTTATTTAATAGTGATAAACTGGTGTGCTTATCTCTAACTGTAGTTGAAATAATAAATCTTACTCCAAGGATAGCAATAAAGTCTCTTCGATCATGGGTCTGAAATGTCTGCTCCGTGCTTGATCATGAAGAAATATGTTGAATGGGCTTGTATGGGAAACATATCTCCATAGCATAGGACCAAAGAGCATTATTCTAAAACCCCACCACCTTTGAAGCTCAAGATAGTTCTGATGAAGTGCAGATTGTGAATCCAGCCAGGGTTGTGGAGGATACCTCTTATACCAAATGATAAAAGCACACAAAGTTTTGCACTCCAGTCCTCATTTCCAATTACAGGAAGAGCCGAGATAGTCATTTGGCCTCTTACTTATATCATGGCTGTGTATTTTGGACCTTTTTAAAATGCAACAATTAATGTGCACATTATGAAATCTATATAACCTAATTAACATTTTTTTTGATCCTTACAAAGGATCTCCTATTCATTTCCACGCCAAAATAAAAATCCATCCATGTAAATCAATCAACAGATTCGATTCATTTGCAAACTCATCCCACATTTTTCTTAATAAGGTCCCTGCATCTTTAAAGTAATGATACATTTACCTAATTAAAGTTTATGTCACTTGAAGAACCCCAAATTGCCTTTCTCTTTCAGTTTTCTATTTTTTTCTTGGACGAAAGATGAAGAGAAGCCCACGTTTATTCCGAAACCTCGCATTCCTTTTTATAGAAGAATCACTACACAAAATAGTGGCTCTAATTCAAATTTTTTTCAAAATTTCCCTCTAATCAAAGATTATTTTCCATTTTTATTTTATAAGTTTAAATTAGGTGTCAACAAGGTCCCTTCTTGTAATGACAAATTTACTCAAACTAATATTTTGATCACAAAACCTATGACAAATTTACCTCAAACTAATATTTTGATCACAAAAAACTCCAAACTAATACATTTGTAATAAATTTACCCTCTGTTAGTTTTGCGACCTATCTTTCCGAGCCTTGCGATAATCCCAAGGAATAGGTTTAGAATCATATACTTATAAAGTCAATTCGAATGGTTCATGCAAATGGAATCTCAAATAAAGTCACTAAACAACCCTCACAAATAAATAGAAAATTTGAATAGTTCATACGAATGGTGACCTAGAATGACTCTTCCGATTTGTTAAAATTGCAAATAGATTGGCAATTATAAACATAAGTCCCCTCATACTCATCCTTAGCATGACAACGGTTTATTTAAAAGTTGTATAGATAATCTAAAATATGAATCTAGGAGTCACCACTAGTCTCTTGTTTGGGACTAGCTAAATCAAGGGTTGAGAGACCACCCTTGATTTCCATGGAACCAGAGATTTCGTGGGTTTGGGGACCTGGGCTATGGTCAAGATTTCTGTTAGTGCCCTTTCGGTACCTATGAGTATGGTTGTTAGCTAAAGTGGTCATACAGTCATTTTACATTTTCATACAAGTCTAAAGATAGGTGATCACACATGGATGGTTTGTTTGTGCCGTTTTTATGCCAACTCTGGAAAAAGAAAAGGAAAGGCAATCAAGGGCTAAAGTACAACACAAGTGCTAAAACTTGGTACAATAGACACTTAAGTGCCAAAACTTTTGGAAGGTACACTTAAGTGCCAAGATCGAAGAAGAATGGGACACTTAAGTGACAATAGCGGAAATTTCCAAATAAATTGTTGACATGGTAATTTCCAACAAGTTAAGTGCAAAATGACGTCGTTTTTGGCATTTGCGTGGCCATATAAACCAAAAACGACATCGTTTTGCCTCTGAATTCGAATTTTAATATAAATAATAATTAAATAAATTAAAATAAGTAAATTTCTTTTTTTTTTTTAAAAGTAGTAGCAATGTTTGGTGAGGGCCTGCACAGCCTTTGTCACCGCCACCCCACCGTCGCCGGCCCCATGCACTTATATGCATTGTGTAGATCCTAAGTCCGAGCCCATCAAATTCAATTGAACCCACTTTCACTTAAAAGCTTAAGGCAATTAATTACGGACCAACTATGATATATTAACTACTCGAAGCTATACTAATTCTTTGGTGGGACTTCCTAACACAACTCTCAAGCGCAACTCAACGATCTCCCCCTCAATGTGAGCTCAACGTTAGGTTTGCTCCCTTTAATGAAACACCGATACATATTGGGAGTGGGCCACCAATCAATCATCAATTTTAAAATGCAATTTGTTTGATAAAAGGGTTCATGAGATATCTTGTTTGACATATGATGATGCATTTGGGAAATTAAAATGCGATTTGTTACCCATTGAACCCTCGGATTAATGATGCCCCGGGAGTCGGGATGCCCAAAGGATCGAGTGAGTCGATGCCTTGTGGATGCTCGGTGGCCTTTAAATGGTTGAATGCCGGAGGTTATTCCCCAGGAGTTTCGGGATGCCCGGTAGTATGCTAGTCGGTACGTAAATCCAGATGGCTAGCGTAACCATTTTCATGGGAGGCCCTTGAGGTTCCTCGTGATGCCAGGTGGGGTACAAGATGCCTGGAGGTGTGATTCACTCTAGATGCTTGGTGGCCTTAAATGGCTGAATGCTGAAGGCTTTCGCGATGCCTAGAAGGATGCGAATGCCGGAGGGACGCAAACATTGGTCCTTCAAGGATGAAACCTTTGAAAAATAAAATGAATGATTTGACTATAAATGTGTGGGGTATGAATATGTTGTCATCACATTGAAGGGTTTCATGATTGTGATCTGATTATGTAGCATATGATTCTTATAATATTTGCAATTGCTTTAGTATTGAAGAATTCCATGATATTGATATCCATTTATCCCTTGTCTCCCTGCCTTGTCTATCTTGTATGAAATTAGATGCTGATTGTTATGCGTGGTTGTACTCACCCCGTTTGCGGACTAACAATTCAGACTAGACAAGATATCTCTGCCGCCACCGCCACTAGCAGATGGATCGAGTGGTTGGATATGGCCGCGAGGAGGAGGACAGCAAAAGAAGGAACTCTTGGACGCCGACACTGATCGATGAACTTTAAGTATATGACTGTTGGAAGAGATGTCGGTCATCTTTTGAAATATAGCCGAGTATAGAAAACCTTGGCATTTTGATGTACCAACGAATGATGTCCATCAAGTTATGTAAATAAAATGTAAATAAAAGTATACGGCTTTAACTTACATAAAATGTTTAGTTGGTGTGCATTGTTTTCTTAATATAAGGAAGGGAGTTGTTAGATACACTTCCGCCATATAAATTGCACAGGGATCGACCTAAAAGATATAAACCCCCAGGATTGATAGACCTTCAGGTCACAAAAGAGAAATGTAAGCGAACTGTGGCGACCTTGATAGATCGGGGCCATTCGGGGGGTGCCACGAGAGAGAGAGAGAGAGAGAGAGAGAAGAGAGTGGCGGCCCTGGTGCTGGCAATGAATCTGCTTATTGGCAATGGAATCTCTTTCTCCCAACCATGTGCCCAGCAGCCTCCAAGGTCGAGCCCCACAATTTCATGGCCACCTCGCGAGAAAGGCCACAACTACGATGAAACATGGGACCAGCTACTGAAGGAGATGATGATAGCGTGTCCACTGGAGGCCACAAGGTCGTCTTTCCATTCAATATAAGCTTTCTCGCTGCTCGAGATGCCCGTGACAATAAAGTGCTCCTGTGGGGAGTCCATGGCAGAGGCCAAGGAGCGGAACCCGATCCATTTACAGGAAAGCACGAGAATGGGAACGGGATGTTTTTGACGTGGAAGGACCAGTGGGTGACGATAACGGACCGAAGAAATGGGACACATCGCATATTGCAAGAGCTCACTAGGTATGCCAGGCCAAGTCGGATGCTAGCGATCATGGGTCCTTCTGGCTGTGGCAATTCAACTATGCTCGATGCCCTAGGAGGTGCGTATCGAATAATTCTCTATTTCTACAACATGTAAACTTTTAGGAAATCAATGGTAGATTAAGGTTCCGTTCGTTTCGCGGAAAATTAGCCATTTCCAGAAAATATTTTCCCAAAAGTCATTTTCCAAGAAAATAACAATATTTTCTAATGTTTGGGAAAATATTTTCCAATGTTCGGTAAATAAAATATTTTATAAGACTTCACCACTTAGGCATGCATCACTTAGTACACTTACTCACCTATAAATCTATCAAATATGAATTTGCCTTTAAATTCGGGCAAACTTGCTTCATATCTTTGTTCCCTCATTGTCACTAAATGGTCACCAACTCTAAAAAATGTCCGTATGGATTTTAAAAAGAAGGAAAAGAGAAAAGAAACAAAGCATATACAGCCCTAATGAGAATCTTCCAGTTGAGTGACCCGTTCTCCCCCTGTGTCTTTTTGTGTTCTAATAAATAAAAGAAAAAAGAAGTAAAACATGTAGAGCCTTTTGCTTGAGTGATGTACAACTGCATGATAAAGTAAATAAAATAAAATAAAAAAGGATAAGCAAAAATGCAGAGCACGAGATTGAGATCGACGAGCTCGAGGTTCGCCTGGCAACGGTCGACGACTAGCCAAGAAAGAAGAAGATAGGAAACAAAGAAAAGAAGAAGAAGAAAGGGGAGGAGGAAGTAAGAATTTGTAAAGGTGTGTGAGATAAGAGAGATCAAGTGAGGAAAATGCTTTTCATTTTTCCGGAAATTATTTTCCACAAACGAACGGAGCCTAAGACACCACAGATCTTGGGTTAGAAAACAAACAAAAATCTAACAAATAAGATCAGGACTCGAGTATCTTATAGAAAAAATTAGTGCTTAGGGTAAATACCTTTTCAACCATCTGTTTACAGGTTCTTTTCCCTCGTGGGCATCATGGATTAGAAAACAAACAATAATATATACGTAACAAAAGCAGAAGAACGCACATGTTGCGTAGTCACCGGAGGCAAGTCGACTTATTCGAAAGCCAATTACGTTAATTGACCTGCTAAACCTTTAAAAAGAAAGGAGTAGTCAATGGATCTTGTCCCAGCTTCTCTCTTGTCGAGACTTCAAGAAGTCAACGTATGATATGTCTGCTCTCCCCTTTCGACAAATATAGTTGACGTCGATGGTCCTCCGACAACGGACGAATCCCCACAAGAAACAGCGTTCCTGTCGTCTCAACCACGCTGTTAACAGAGTTGTACAGTTTCATGTCGGGTGACAATAAGAGACTGAGCTAAACCCGAAGCCTCTCGCTTGCTCTGAAACTCGTTGTCCCCTAACTATTGCACGGCCTGGCAACGACAACCTCAAATTTCGAGAAAGCAAACTGGGTGGGTTAAGAATCTTGAAGACTTCTTAGCTTAAGGAGGGCGATACATGCAAATATCACGTGAAAAAACTCTGTTGAGTACGCAAGAATAAACAGTCGTATGGCGTCTACTTGCTCTGACCCATGAGCATTTCCTTCTTTTGAAGGAATTGTTCTTTGAGACAGAAAAACATGGATTTTTTTATGGTCCTCATGTTGTCAGGAGGGAATGAAATTAACCGAATTCTCCTTTTTATTTCACATTCAAGCATTTAATCATTTGTAAGAAGCACCCGACAAGTCTGTAGTCTTTCCATAACGATTTATTGATCTATTTCAATTTCATTTTCGGTTTCTACCCCCTTGTTTCCGAATGAGCAACTTTTGCAGGGAGGTTTAAGTTCAAGCATCCAATAGATCGGAGAGATCTTGATCAACGATCACAAACAACCTCTTTCTTTTGGCACTTCGGTAAGCCTAGCCGAAGATGCAGTGCTTTATTCAATTTCAATTTGCAGCATTCCTTGCCAAATCTTTGTTTATACAAATCGCTCTTAGTAATAAATTTTCACTTTGTTCATTTGTTTTTGGGGGTTTTGCTATAGGCTTATGTGACTCAGGATGACACTCATGACAACTTTAACGGTGAGAGAAGCTGTGTACTATTCGGCTCAGCTCCTATTGCCGGAATCTATGTCCAAGTCGGAGAAGAAGGAGAGAATCCAGGTGACGATTAGAGAAATGGGACTGCAAGACACGACAGACACGAGGATAGACAGCAAGAGTGCCAAGGGCCTTAGTGGTGGCCAAAAGAGGATAGTGAGCATTTGCATCGAGATCCTGACGCACCCTAAGCTACACTACCTCGACGAACCAACCAGTGGGCTTAACAGCGCTGCGTCATACCATGTGATGAACCAACGGTGATCGCCTATGATGGATTTTTTCCTTTCTAATGGGCCTGAGTTGGCCCGTCCGCTCATTTTGGGCCCAAAAGGCCCGGCCCGTGAGTTGATGGCCCATGGAAGAAGTTATTAAAGATAAAAGGAAAATCTTGGAGGCAGTTAATTTTTGAGAGGTTACGTATTTTTGAGAAAGAGAGATTATGCTCTCTCTAAAGTTACGTCTTCTCATACCGCTTTCTCCCGAAGAACAAATTATCCTCTGAAGAACAGTGTGGATTCTTCCTCATGTCGCAACACTGGTGTTTAGTCTGTGGAAACAAGGTACATTTGATTATGTGATGTGCCTTAGGATTGGTGATTCATGATTTTCCTGGGCTCGCTTCCGCTACGTTTGTGTTCGATTCTGTGTCGAATCACTATTTTTGGGAATCTCGTTTCCCAAATTTTTCCGACATTGGTATCAGAGCATCTTAATCATGTTTCCCGATTACTGTTTACGTTTATAAACAAGTTTTGATTAATTTTCTTGTCAAACGTCACTGTTGATTGATTTAGAGACGGAAAAATCTCGACACTGTACTGTTCCCCCCTAGTTTTTGGATTTTCCGTAGATCAAAGTGTGTTTCTAATTGCTTAGGGTTAAGGTGCTCATCGATACGAGAATATCGAGTGGTGGCTCGCCGCCGAACGCTACCGGACGCACCACCACACTCGGCCGAAGTGTTTGGCTTCGTCGGCGCGTGCAACGCCAGGCGCGTGCGACGAATGCGCAAGCGGTTGAAAACGCAGGTGCTTGCAACGTAGGCACGCGGTAACCGCACGCACGTGCGGCAACTGCCTGTGCGTGCAAGGCACGCGTCGGCTGACGTCATCGTGACGTCGGCCAACGATTGCCCACGCACGCATAGGGCATGTGCCGACCCATCCGGCCTCACCGGTCCAACCGGACCGACCTGACCCGGCCCGATTGACCCAGCGGACGCATTGACCATACCCGTTGACTCGATCGGTCATCCGTTGACCGTTGACCGGCATTGACCGTTGACTTTTTTTTTTTTTAAAGGAAAAGGAATGTGTTTCTTTTTTAATTATGTCTATGTGAATTATATGTAATCCCTTTATGTTTTGCATTTGTTGCAGGAACTATGATGCGTTATGCACGCTTGCCTGCATTTCTGAGAACGGACGAAGAAAAGGCAAGAATTAAAAGGCTAATAATGGAGTTAGCTAATTATCGGTGGAATGACGGTTATGTAGTATCACACGTGGTCATGGTCAATCAGATGATACAAGAAATTATCTGGAGTGGTTATCTTATGCCGGATTTTGAGAAAGTGCAAGCTTTAATGAACACTCTTCCACCTGAATGGCAAGCAGTATTAGATCGCCTATAGGAGATAAACGTGGTCCCGGATTATAGGAGACTTGCAATAGCTTTTGTAAGAGAATATTATAGGATCGAGTTAACCAAAACTTTAACCCTTGGATTGAGTGTCACATGGCGTAGAGTGAATGCGCCTTGGAGGTGGCATGAGAGCTCTCCAAAAGTTTTTCCGTGGTTGGCCGATGTGTTTTCAGATTTCTTAGAGAATTTTACTGACAAATCAGATGAGATTTTCCCTACTTATTTCTTAGATGAGTTTGATATGTTTTAGGTGTAAATATCTCTTTCTTTGTTGATATTTTTCCTCTGAATATATTACTTAGTGTAATGGACATGATTAATTATTGAAAGTTCAATGTTATTTATTGTTGTAAATTAATATGTTAATTTACAATTTGTTGTGGGAAGTTCAAGAAAGTTTTAGTGACTTTGCTAAATTTATTTTGCATAGAAAATTATATTAACGATAATTTCAAGTTAGGATTTTTAGAGGATGATTGGAAACTCAGTAACATTTTAATTCTGAAACCTTGCTTGAAATTATTCATTAATATGATGGGTTTGTGCAAAATGGATGCATAAATGATAGGTATTAATAATTCGTGCATATGTGTCTGATATGTTCAGATCGATGACTTCAGCAACTAAGAACATAATTGCTGATTTGAACAAAGAAGAAAAATTGAACGGCGAGAATTGTGAAATATTGAATAAGAAGATTCAATATGTGCTTGAAAAGCAAGAAGCACTAAAAGCTCTTGACCATGTTATGGAAGATCTTGAGAATGCTGTGCACCACCTTGAGCTAGCAGAGGACCGCCTCAAGACGTTTAAGCGGGATATAGATATTTGCTGTGTTGCTTTCAACTCAAAAAGAGCTTCGAGCTCTAAGCGCAAGCGCATTAATTCGTTCAATCTGTGGGAATGCAAAGGATTAAGTCCTTTTTGCAAGAAACCAATAATTAACCAACAAAAGAGAGAAAAATGTCATCGTGTGAAGAGAGGAAAACGTTCTCGTATGAAGAGTATTTCAAGGGTGAAGTGTTACAACTGTGATTAGAAATGTCACTATGCTCGCGATTGTCGTGAGCCAAAGAAGGTAAACACCCCTTGTACTTTTGGGAACTTTGCACATGTGTCAAGTTCTGTATTCTTAACTAAATCTAATTATTTGTGGACTATAGATTCGGGAGTAACAGACCATGTAGTGAAGGACAGAGAATCCTTCATAGAATCTCGACGAGTTCCGACTAGAATTAAGTGAATTTATGTAGGAAATAACTCCAGAGTTGAAATTAAATGAATTGGCACCTTGCCAATTGAATATGCGTGGTGGACGCACCTTGTTCTTACATGATGTTTTATATGCTCTGGAGATTCGTTGAAATTTAGTGTTTGTTTTGGTGTTGGTTAAGCTTGGTTTTAGTGTGAACTTCCATAATAGTGGTGTAGATTTGTATTTGGATACAAACTACTATGGTTGTTGTCATTTTCTGGATGGTTTTATTGTACTAAATGTTGATTGTGGTGATATCAATGTTTGTTATTCACTTTTCACGTCTTCTACTTCGTATGATAATGATGTGAATGTGTGGCATGTTAAACTTGATCATATTGGCCAACAACGTATGAATAGACTAGCCAAAGAGGGCTTGTTGGGTAAACATTGAAAAAGTCGATTTGCCCATATGTGAGCATTAAAACAACAAGAAAACCATTTGGAAAAGGGAAAAGAACTGAATTTCATTTGCATTTAATACATTCTAACGTTTGTGATCCAATGAATGTGAGAAGAAGGCATGAAGCTCTTTATTTCATCACATTTATAAATGATTGTATTCGATTCGGATATGTGTATTTGATTTCTCATAAATCTGAAGCATTGAGTTGTTTCAAAAAGTTTATGAACTTAGTAGAAAATCAATTAGACAAGAAAATAAAAGTATTGAGATTTGATCGAGGTCGTGAATATTTATCTGATGAGTTCATAAAATTATGTGATGAAAAAGGAATAGAAAGATAGTTGTCTATTCCTTATACTCCTCAACAAAATGGTGTTGCGGAAAGAAGAAACGGAACCCTTCTGAAAATGATTAGGTCTATGATGACGCATGCTAACTTACTTATCACTTTTTGGAGTGATGCATTGTTAACTGCTACCTATATACTTAACCGAGTGCCTTCCAAATCAGTTACTTCCACTCCATATGAGTTATGGATAGGTAGAAAACCGGACATAAGTTTTCTTAAGCCATGGGGTTGTGCTGAGATCCTCTCACAAGTTTGGAAAATAAATTTCCAAAGGAAAGAAGAGTATTTTCATAAGATAATCTGAACATTTGAAAATGTATGTGTTCATAGGTGAGCAGGAAAGTGGGAGTATAACTGAGTTTGAATCACGGGATGTCACATTTTTAAATAATGATTTTCCTAAAAAGGGCGAAAGGGCGAAATATGTGAGGACTACTCCCTATTTGAAACTTTGGATTCGGATAATGAATTTAGTGGAGTTCATCCAAGTGGGAGTAACATGGGAAGTGATGAATTTAATTCAATTCCCTCTCAATTACAACCACATGATGAGACGATATCATCATTATCTAATCCGAGTGGGAGCATAATGGGAATGATTACTATCTCCCATACGGTGAACAAGTCGCAAAAATATCCCTCGTCGACGTTTTGACATTGAAGGGGAAACTTTTATGGTTGCTCCGCAAGATGAAGATGAGCCAAGGAATGTAAATGATGCTCTAAGTTGCCATAATAAAGAAAAATAGATGCATATAATGAAAGAGGAAACGGAGTCAATGAAGTCAAATCATGTTTGGGAACTGATTGATCTTCCAAAAAGATGCAAAGCCATTGAGAACAAATGGGTTCTCAAAATTAAGCGTAAAGCTGATGGCTCGATAGAAAGGCATAAGGCTCGCCTTGTGGTGAAGGGGTACAATCAATAGGAAGGAATTGATTATGAGAAAACATTTTCTCCTGTCATGAAATTTACCTCGATTCGCATTATTCCGGCAATAGTAGCAAGTATGGATCTTGAGTTACATCAAATGGATGTAAAGACTGCTTTTCTCAATGGAGAATTAGATGAAGAAATTTATATGAAACAACCTGTTGGTTTCATTATGAAAGGCTAAGAACAAAAATTATGTCGACTTTTGAGGTCAATATATGGCCTTAAGTAGTCGTCGAGACAATGGTATATACGTTTTTATAATGCCATAATGGGATATGATTTTACAATGATTGATGAAGATCATTGTGTATATATCAAAAGATCCAAAGATCAATTTGTGATCATATAATTATATGTTTATGAAATACTGATTGTTGGAAGCAATAAGGAATTTGTTAATATTGTCAAAAGTTGGCTATCTTCCAACTTTGAGATGAAAGACATGGGTGAGGCTGCATATATTCTTGGAGTTAAGACTTCAAGAAATCATTCGAAGAGATCATCATTTCTTTTCACAAGAAACATGCATAAATAGGGTTCTTGAACATTTTCGTATGCAAGACTGTAAACCCATAGATACTTCTATTGCAAAAGGCAAAGGATTGAGCCACAAATTGTGTCAAATGACTCTACAAGAGAATGAACAAATGCAACATGTTCCTTATGCTAGTGCTGTTGGGAGCTTGATGTATGCTATGATGTGTGCAATACCTGACATATGTTTTGCAGTTGGAATGATAAGTAAATACCAATCCAATCCAAGTTAAGCACATTGGAAAGCTGTTAAGAGAATATTGAGGTATATAAAGGGAACTGCTGATTATACGTTGACTTATCAAGGAAAGGATCTACGACTCGAAGGCTATTCAAATGCTGATTGGGAAGGAGATTTAGATGAAAGGATATCTATCTCTAGGTTTGTTTTCTTACTGAATAATGGCACCATAAGTTGGAGCAGTAAGAAACAAACATGTATAGTCTTGTCCACGATGGAAGCTGAGTTCGTGGCATTATCAACAATAATACAAGAAAGTTTTTGGCTTAAGAGAATTTTGGATCATTTAGATGTTATTGAAAGTGCTGCAGATTTATTGTTGGTTAACTGTAATAGCCAAGCAACAATAGCGTACACCAAAGATTCAAAATATTATTGTAAGACAAAACATCTAGATACTAAGTATAATTTTGTCAAAGATATGGTTGCACGAAAAGATGTGAACTTACTAAACATGTTTATGCATAGAATGGTAGCAGATCCTATGACAAAGCCAATACCTAGAAACGTGTTTTGTGGCCATGTGAAATCTCTAGAATTGCCTAGAGGCTAATGTACTAAATATTGTAATTTTCCTTAAGTGTTTACATTTGATGAATTTGTGTTTTCATCATTAATGCTTATGAAATTTTGTTTGACGTTTATGCATCTTAATGCTTAGTGCATTATATTAAGTTGAAAAAGTATATCGGACAGATAAAATATTAGTCCACTCACACGAGTAATCGCCTCCATTTATTGTGTGATAAATAGAGATGATACGGTTTTTAAGCTTATTATCTATGTGATAATTGAGAGCTCAAGCTTAAAATACCTATGTCGCCTTAATTGAGTTTTAAGATGACGACATAATATTTTCTATGTCCAAAAGTAAAATAACCCACATATTTTACTTTATTGTCTATGATGTCAGATGTGAGTTCTGATGAATTCTGTGAATGAGTAAATACGTGAACTCAAGTTAGACATTAAGTATGTATGAACTATAATTTGTACAGTATTAAAGATGTAGACATACGCTCCATGGAAAATGAGTTAAATAACGTAATACGTATTTCATACTACGTATGTATATAACGACCAATAATAGTGGCAAAAGTTTTGATCTCAACTTTTATGCCGTATGAGACTCTTGAGGAAAAGAGTTCCTCAATTTAGTGCCTTCATAACTCTTACTTATTCTCAAGGTTTTTATTCAATGTTTGCTATCTTAGAATGTTGCCAATGATCATGAATTGATTCGATCTAATGGGACATTTCTAGAAAAGCAAGTTGAACTGAAATTGAGAGTTTCAAGGAAAGAGGAAGATCGAATTTGGAGAATCACATTATAGTTTTGTATTCACTGGTCAACCAATTATGATTGTTTTATGGGATGATCATAATTGTGAATACAATATATCATTGTTTAAAAAGAGATCAAAAGAGAGATATAAATGTGATCGATCAATTTAGGGTACTGCATACTAAATCTACTCAGGATGTGATGCCCATTATGAGCAGCTATATATTCCTAACAGATGTATGGCAACGAGCTCTCAAAATATGCTGGTCGCACGGACTATTCACAAGTATGAATGTTGCAGTGAGGAAAAAAGAATTATGTTTGGCCCACCATGTCAAATGAGAGTTGATGGATTTTTTTCTTTGATGAGCTTAAGTAGGGCTCATCTGCTCATGTTGGTTCTGGCCCACCATGTGCGAGTGGGAGATCATGATTTTTTTCCCTTCTGATGGGCCTGAGTTGGCCCGTCCACCCATGTTAGGCCCAAAAGGCCCGGCCCGTGAGTTGAGGGCCCATGGAAGAAGTTATTAAAGATAAAAAGAAAATCTTGGAGGCGGTTAATTTTTGAGAGGTTACGTATTTTTGAGAAAGAGAGATTACGCTCTCTCTAAAGTTACATCTTCTCATACCACTCTCTCCTGAAGAACAAATTATCCTCTGAAGAACAGTGTGGATTCTTCCTTGTGTCGCAACACCAGTGTTTACTCTGTGGAAACAAGGTACGTTCGATTATGTGATGTGCCTTAAGATCGGTGATTCATGATTTTCCTAGGCTCGCTTACGCTATGTTTGTGTTCGATTCTGTGTTGAATCACTATTTTTGGGAATCTCGTTTCTCGAATTTTCACAACAGCCTTCATTCATCAGCCTAGCAGTGAAGTCTTCGAACTTTTCCACGATTCGTGCCTTCTTTCTTCAGGAAAAACTGTCTATTTTGGCCTCACATCAGGGGCAGAACAGGTGTTTGTTTCAGCCGTCGGCTGCCTTCCTCCTCCTCCGTTTTTCGGTTTTTTTTTTAAGAAATATAAATTATATTATTATTTTATTTTAAATTTAATTTAATTAATTTTTATATTATATTAAAATTCAAATTATGCCAAAACGACGTCGTTTTGGCCGATTTAAGGGTTTTATTTTGGCCAACACTTGAAACGACGTTGTTTTGGGTGAATTAGAGCTAACTCAGCCCTCCAGCAAGTCACCTTGGCGAGAAATATTAATATTTAAATGTCACGTATGATTTTTAGCTGGCTTCGCCGGAGGTGGTACTCAGGTGTCCCATTTTTCTTCAAATGCGGCACTTAAGTATACCTTTCATAAGTTATGACAATTAATTATCCCTTTGAGTAAAGTTATGAAACTTGTGGTGTACTTTTCTCCACAATATTCTCTAACTTAGACACTCATCTTTTGGATGCACTTCATGAGAACGCACAATTGATAGTTGCTCACTTATGGGTAAAAATCCAATTTCCTTTATTGGCTCAAATGGAGACATATTATCAACACGATACTTTAAAATTCTGATAATCAAAGTTATCATTTTTATTAAAATGATAGAAACAATTGCCTCAAGGACATTTGTTGAACGTTCAAATAGGAAAATTTGTTATCCTTTCTTGCTACGTATGATGAATGCATTCAGAAATCAAAACATTTCCTTATTAAGTATCCTTAATAATTGCTTTGAGAGGATTGATTGACAAGACCACAAGAAATGGCTTATTAGAGAATAAAAGTTAGTTGGCAGCACTATTTTCACCCTCTATATAATTAAATCTATCCAATTTTCATCAAAAAGACAAAATTACCCTCTATCATTCTATTGCAATTTAGATTTTGTGTTCTCAAATTTATTTACTTTCCTTTTGTAGTTTTTTTTTTTTTTTTAATCTATGTAGGATCTACTTACTATACATAAGAATTTCATATGTTTATTTATTTTTATTTATTGTCGATTTCCCATTAATATTAAAAGCACTATTTTTTTTTTAAGAATTACTTCCATTAAAATTATATTTTGTTGATTTTTTTTTTCAAAAACCTAGTTCTTTTCGACATTATTGATCATATATTATAGATAGATTGTTAAGTAGATGACATTTAATTATATCAGAACATTATATAAAGTAAGATTTTTTTTGGAAATGCCAGTGACATGTCATTATTTTGATTTGACAAAATTAATATAAAAAAAATCTAGACACCTTATTATGCATAATGTTTTTAGTGCACTCCTATATTCCTATATTGCCTTAGATGCTCAATATAAAAAATCTTTCACCTGTTTAATAAGAAAAAAAAAAAGATAAATTCTTTAATGTAGTAAATAAAGAGACTTGATATACATTGTAGACTAATGAAATTACTAAAAATTTCACCAAAAAAGTGAGCTTTTGAGATAAGAGAGACAAAAAATAGACAAGTTGTTAAGATTAATGATGAAACAAAAAAAGCTTTCCGGTTTTATACTATATTAAAGAATATCTTTTTTCCCTACAACTAGCAAGATGATTTTACAAGGAGTATGTAAAATGTTATAAGAACATCTAAGAATGCTTTTTTCTTTAATAAGCTAACAAATAAAATATGTGAAATATTTAATAAAACTATCATAAATAGAAAAAAGGAGGAGTCTGGTCATCTGGTCTAGTCTTTTTAATGTGAGTAAGGGTGGACTTAGTCATTTAGTGGGATGAAAATAGTGGTGCAAAAAGGGGCTAAATTCTATAAAATAATGGCTAACACATGCAATCCGAGTTTGTCCAAACAGTTAAATATATAACAATATAGTCCACAACAAAGAGGGTTGTTCATGAACAAGTTGGCTCATCAAATTTGGAATTTGACGGGGCCAAAATGACCTTTGAAAGGCAAATCTATCTTTACTGTGATCTTGAAAATGGTTTAGGTTGTCTTCTTTATCACACTGAAAGGTTGAGGAATATGTGAATTTTTTAGTATTGCGTGACTGTGATCCAAGTTGAAGTGATCTATGGGCTATACCGAGACAAGCCATCTAATAAATAAAAAAAGTGTGAATTTCCCACAATAGCTGTTGAAGTAGTCCATGATTGTAAAAAGATAATTATTTAGTTTCTTTTCCTCTGCTGACAAAACTTTTGTTTCATCAACTGCTTTTGACTATGGCGGTTGATTCATGATTACTCAAAAGGGCCTCTCCCAATCAACGTGAGAATAAAGACATCGCAAACTCTCCCACTTAAATAATTGGCATCCTCATTAGGGTTGAGTTGTATCACCTGGTGATACCCCCTCTGTTTGATGTTCGGTCCAGCCATTTGTTGCATCTTGTCTGAGCCCTCACACACAAGCAACCACTCACTATCTTTCTCAGATCAAATATGGGTGTACTATATGTAAAAGCTCGGCTCATTCCACATGAGCCAACTAATCTAAGCAAACACAAAAGGTAGTGAACATTCAGGGGTGAGTTGCTAATTTATAAATCACAGAAGATGACATCTTTCAACCAATGTATGGGCTCTTGATTAAATATAGAAAAGAGAGAGATGTCATGAGGACCTAGTTGACGCTAGCAAAATGTAAACAATGCCATACAATCTAAGCGAGCATTACACGATTCAAGTTCATCTAATTCCAACCAAGCAAGTGTTGGCAAAAATAAACAAGTTTTAAGAAGAAAATTTTCTTTCAAATAAACCAAGGCCTACACTACTATCTTGACCAAGCCTAGTTGAGGAAGGGCACAAAAAGTGATAACTCTATAAAAATAGAGTTATTTTACCTATTTTAGGCAACAATTAATGCAATATCTTAGAGAAAATATTTGGATTTCCTTTTGATTATTTGAATTTTCCTTATTTATGCAGAATCATGAGATATGGAGAGGATAAGGAAAAGAATGGCAAATATTAGGAATTCAAATAAATAAATAAAAAAGTAGTGGAAAATGGATATCAAATCAGGAAATTGTTGATTTTGTTCCATAATGTTATCTGCAAACGTTGGGAGATTGATATCTTGGATATATCCTATAAATAGAATAACGGAGAGAGTAGTTAGGTTTTTTGTCTTAAATCGTTTTTCAATATTCTTAGAGTTTTTTCCAAGTATTTTGAAGTGAAGAAAAAGTGGTGACAGAATTCTTATCCTTTGATTCAAGATGCTGGATTTGATCTATATTTTTATTTTTTTTCTTCTACTATGTTCTACTTTTCTTTTGTTAGGGCTACAATGTAGCCTAACCATGATGATGTGAATTTCATGATTTTTATGTTTTACAATTGATTTCATTCATGTGAGTTATATATTATTGTGCTTAATGCTTTTGAATGATTGGCCACCACTTGAATGATCTGATGTGCATGTTTGAGACTGAGAAGTGATAATATGCAATTGCTCATTATAATGTATAACCATGAATTAAACGTGGATAGAGATATACCGCGTTATTTGTGTAGCTTTCGATGATAAAATGATCAAAAAGACTCATTATAAGCCGGGAATATTCATAGTTTTTAATGCACTCATGTTTATTTAAATTCACATAGAAATATAGTGGATTAATAAACTGAGTAGGTTTGCTATGCCTAGAAATAGGATTGTAAATAGATTAGAAAATTCCGTTATCACATGTTTGATATTATTCTTGTATTCACAACAATCTGAAATTCATATCTAGTAGTTATGGTGAAATCCGATACTCTAACATATTTATCTGATTGATTTTATTGTATTTAGTCTTCAAGTTTTGTTTTTAATTTACTCTAAATTATATTTTGATTTGTTAGATACATTTTAGAATTAATCTATTTTAGTATTTAATTAGTTTATTAATCATCGATCTCCGTGGGACGATACTTTTTCTCATCATTATATTACTTGTTCGACACGTGCACTTGCGTTTAGAATTTTACAAACAAAAAGCAACTTATGAAATTAACGGGACGTTTATTGGCTAATGTTGGTACTCATTTTTACCACATACTTTTCTAGATAAGTTTGACATTGAATGTCGGTACACCCTTTTAGTCAAAGAAGTGTAATTTAGTGAAGCCAACTTTGACTACATTTTGATTAGAGCCATTAATATTTAGAATTAGCGTGTCCAGAAAATTAATTGCTTCCCCGTACAAGAAATTTCACAAATTGATAAGAAGTAAATGCATGGAGCTAAGGACTTAGATCTACCCATAAAAAGCAATGCTAGAATTTATTAGAAAGTCCAACCTAGAATCTAAAGTTGGTAATTAGAATGGATCACGAGAAGAGACCTAATGTAAGCTTGGTTAAGGATTCGGAAATGAACAGGTGATCCTTTGTAAGGATCAACAAGGTCCAAAATACATTTGGTACAGTAGGGATCCTCAACAACCATGGCTGGATTCACAATGTGTACTTCATCAGAACTGTCTTGAGTTTGAAAAATCAAATGGGGGTTTAGAATAATGCACTTTGCTCCTACGTTATCGAGATATGTTTCCCATACAAACCCATTCAACATTTCTGTATGATCACACATAATGTACATTATTATCCATGGAAGGAGATTTATTAATTCATCTACAATGAAAGATAAACACACCAGCTTACCACTGAAAGATAAGTAACCCTAACTTGCTGCCATATTAAGGCTTTGAAGAAGGGTTCTCCCTGACATGTTTGGGATGTCTAGGAGATTTAGCCCTAAAGATTTTCACCAGCGGCTTCATCTTCTCCACTGCCTTTATAATTCCAAGGAACATTAGCCTATAAACAACCACCATCCCAAGCAAGGTAGCAAGATCCACCCATTTAGAGTAGCCCATCTCCACTTGCCAATAGTTTCTCAAGATTTCTTCACCACTGATTGTTGGTGACCCTCCCATCTGGTTGGGAAATATTAACCCTTCAAACTCATTCTTGAAGAAACCTTGGTTGGCATACTTATGGAAGGAGATGTAATACATGGGATATCTCCAGAATGGCTTGGGGAGATCATTTGGCAACCTGAAAAACCCTCCATTTAGCATCATCACACCTTGAATTCCGGCACCGGTTATGATCCCCATGAGGAAGTCAGGCACTACACTTGCGACGATCATCATTAGGCTCTCGACTAGTAACATGCACGCGAAGAGGACCAAAGCGAAGTACACAAAGTGCTCGAAACTCTTTTCGAGGCCAACCAAGTAATAAGCTATGGCTCCTGGGATAAGAGAGATGATTAGCAGATAAGGGATGGACGAAAATGTATTGCCTACCACGAACGCGGCTACACCATAATGCCCATTCAATCTCTCTCGCCCAAAGACCTGGTAAAATGAAAATGTAGGATTCTCATGACTTCGGTACAATGAAAAGCAATCGGAGTATCAACATAAAAGAAAAGAAAAAAGGAAGATTAAGAAAAATACCTTCATGTCCTCAACAAAGGAGGGGAAACCGCCGATTGCCATAAAAGTAAGAAATGCCGCAACGAACATTAGCATAGAACCTCTAGCCTGAAAATTCGTTAAAATTATGAAACTTGGTCAATGCACTGTGCAATAACTTTAAATCTCATTCTTCATCGATTGGGTCACTAGATTATTTAGAACAGACCGTCACGCTAGAGAGCTTACCTGAATTGAGCCGTAGGTGAATCCAATGTCGTAGAAGATAGTCCCAGCACACACACACAATGCAATGTAGATTGCTAAACGAAGCCAGTAATACCCCAAGTCACGATACATGTTCACGAACGATCGCTTGGTTAGAACGAGGCTCTGGGTTAGGAAGCTTGCTTGACTCCCATTTCTTTCCAAATTTCCTCCAACGTTCTAATGGAAACACACAATTTATCAGAAACTCTCAGATTCTTATATTTTATAAGTTTCCAATCCACATAATATCGAAATTGCATACCTTTCCGGATATCTTGGACACTTGCTGCTGAACTTGGTGACACATCAGAGATGACAAATAAGATTTGACCAGAGTGTCAATGGCCTCTTCGGCATTCATGCCATTGCTTCCTTGTTCGATGTCCTGACAAGAAATTTTTGTTTCATTGGGTCCATGAAATTTCCTTTATTTCTTGAAATTATGGTCGAACAAATCAAGTTTCAGTTGCATGGCTTACTGCGTCAAAGTCCTTGTTAATCGTCCTGAGGTAGTGATCAGACGGATTTCTAAGAGTTGGACATGGGAAACCATTTGATGTAAAAAACTGCAAAAAGTAAATAAGAAAAAGAAAAAGATAGTCAGTTAAATGTTCGTTGCTTGCTACAAGCAAAACTTCATAACCTAGTAGTCCAGTATCACAAGCACCTGTTCTGCCACAGATCTAAGGCCAAAAAAGACTGTCTTCCCAGAAGAAAGAAGGCAGAGATTGTGGAAAAGCTCAAAGACTTCACTGCTAGGCTGATGAATCGAGGCAATCACCGTCCTCTGGTCATGACTGGCTAGCTTGGCAATGCGGTTCATCACATGGTATGACGCAGCGCTGTCGAGCCCGCTGGTTGGCTCGTCAAGGAAGAGGAGCATCGGGCGCGTCAGGATCTCGATGCAAATGCTCACTCTCCTTTTTTGGCCACCACTGAGGCCTTTTGCGCTCCCCCCACCTATCCTAGTATCTCTCGCATCTTGCAGTCCCATCTCTCTAATCGTTGCCTCAGCTCTCTCCTTCTTCTCCGAATTCGACATGGATTCCGGCAATTGGAGCTGAGCGGAGTAGTACACGGCTTCTCTCACCGTTAAAGTTGTTATCAATGTGTCATCCTGAGTGACATAAGCCTATAACAAAACCAAAACGAAATATAAATAAAGTGAAAATTTACTACGAAGAACGATTTGTATAAACTACGATTTGGCTAGGAAATCTGCACATTGAAATTCAACTCAGCGCCACATCTATCAGCTAGGCTTACCGAAGTTCCGAAAGAAAGTGGTTGTCTGCGACCATTAATTAAGATCTCTCCTGTCTGTTGAGTGCTTGAACTTAGTCTCCCTGCAAAAAGTTGATTCTTAAGAAAAAGGAAACGGTGGAAACCGAGAGTAAAAATGAAAAAGATTAATAGATGTTATTTAAAGGTTCCTGATATGTTAGTTACTTCGTCGATTGTTCTCCTCGAAAACAAATTAATCTACTTCTAAATGATTAACTGCTTGAATGTGAGGTAAAAAAGCAAATTCGATTAAATCTATTCAGCTGCATCACAGGTGAATACGCAACAACAATCCAAGAGGGCATACTAAGAATGAAACTTAAGTTCCCACTCATGACCCTCATAGCGCACTACACCGAGGAAGAAGTGTAGAACAATTAGCTCAAAAAGATCGCCGTTGTATAACCATACATCAACAAATGCCACTTCCCATATTGGGTAGATAAATCGTGACTGGAAAGGTTATAACAGCAAAAGCCATTGGAATCTTTGATTTTGTACATTGGAAAAATCCGTTTACGACATGTGTTCACTGGGAAATCCATGTCATTTCATTGACATTTGATGTTGGTCGCCGGGACGTGTGAATAGCTAGGATGATTCGATGTTCACTGGGAAATCCATGTCATTTCATTGCCACACATGAAGATTGATCCGATGTCATGGATGTCTGACCTCGACAACATATAAACAAGAAAAAGTTGTCGAAAGGGTACAGCCGTCATATCACTGGTTGACTCTGTTAGACATAATTAGGATGATTCTCTAGGATGTTTTCCTATATTTAAGATAATTAGAATAATTATGTTTGGTTTTAGTATCTCTTTTTGTTGGTTTTCTATATCTTTCAAGTTAGTGTGATATCTCCTTTGATTGTGTATATCTTAATTAAAATATGTAACTTTTAATAGTATCTTATAAGGCCTCATTAACATATATCAAATTATACAAAAATTCATCAAATCTATCTTCAGCTTTATTGTTCTCAACTTAGTATCAAAGCCCAGATTAACAAGAAGTTTGGACCCAATAGTCAAATGGGAGAGTTATGCATTGTTGCACCTCTGATCTAAGCTCGATGTGTGAAAAGGATATTGTTGATGTTATCCAACATCGGTTGTAAAGAGGGCTGGTGGTCGATTCATAAGTGTGAGGAATTATCTCACCTCTTGAACTAGCTTTTTAGGTGAGGGAGGCCCTGTCACGACCCGATCCCCGGGTACCTGCACATCCCTCAATGGTCGATTTAAAATTTGCAACATCCCAGGAACTTTTGCCGACCCATTCATTAGTTTGCACATGCGGAAACGTAAAACAATCTCCATACAACAAAACAGTGGGATAGAGACGTAGGATATTACTTTTCACAAGCCACACCTACAACATCACAGTACTTGTACATATAGACCAGTTTCTGATACAAAAAGTGAAGCTGTTTGATTACCTACTAACTAAGCTTCTATCTATAAGACTGGGGTTTACTACTACAATACCCTATTTCTCAATATCTCGGGGGTGAGCTGTCACCCTACATCCAGTCTTGACGGAAAGCCCGTCATCACTTGGAAGGAGATAGCGAGAGTCCTATTCCTCCTTTACTGTGACCGACTGTACACGACTTGGCCTTCCTCCATTTAGGGACCTAATCACAGCTAACGGCGGCTCTCGTTGGTGGTTGGGCAGCAACACAGAGACCAATCTTGATCCTCTCGGTGATGGTGTTGAGCCGAAACCGCAGAAGAATTTGCTGTGGTGCGATGGCAACACCAACACATGAACTTATAAATTTTTCGGTAGAGGAAACTAAATATGGAGTTTGGTCGGTTGTGCGGTTCTTGTGCGGGTGAGCGGGTTTTTTCCTCACTCCAACTAAACGACCTATATATAAAAACCATGGTGGTAGGCGGTCGATGTTTATTTGGGTCCAAGGATTTTTGGTAACGTCACGTTCACGCCTTGTTTTGTTTTGTTTCTTAGTCTTCGGTTTGTCGTTCAAGAGGGAGCAAAAATGGAAGTAGCACGTTCAAGGGAAAAGAAAGCAACAGCTTGTACGTTGAAAGAGACAAGGGAGAAGAATAAAATAAGAGGAAGAAGGAAAAAGATGGGAGTTGCCGTGTAAAATATAGCAGATAGACTTCCATGCGTGAGAAAAGGGTGGGGAAGGAGAGTGGAAATTACTTGGAAGTTTCATTGAAGTTTTCTTCAGCTTTTTCCCTAATTTTCCATGGAAATTTTGGCTACCTATCACCATCATAGGCCCCACAAAGTTTCCAACATTGTCTCTTCTAAGGAGATGAAAGAAAAGGTTGTAAATCCATGTAAACTGCTGAATCCGAATTTTGAAGTGATTCTTCTAGCTTTTTCCCATGAAGATTGAGTTCCTTTCCCTATCAAGTGGTCTCTCCATCTTTTCCAAGTCCATCTCCATTAAATGCCAAGGAAATTGAGGTGAAATTGTAGGAGAGAGGGATTCCTACGAATTTCCTTTTTGAGGAGACTTCTCTTCTTTATTTAATTACCAATCTAACATCTAATTCAATAGGGTCAATTCCCTTAGTAACAACTTATGATACCTCTTAAATTGCTTCACATTAGAGGCCTTAAAATCCTACTTAAAATATGGCAATTCCCTTGCTCTTTTAATTTGTTGATCTTGCACATTTCATGAACAATTCCCATCATCAATAAATTTTTAGAAGATGCAACAATGTCCTTGGGATGAATTGTGACACGTGACAATTCTTAATTTCTGTAATCGACATCATTTCCTCGGTTAATTTCAGTCAAAATGTGATTTTAGCGCAACTTAAACTATCGGTCAGTTTTTAGGAATTTTCAGCGCAACTGACCCGTGGTCGATTATTCCCGAGCCACAATGTACATCTTCGACGCATTGACGACTTTCGATTGTCGTGAAAAATCTCGAGGTTTCAATTTCAAGCATAGGGTACCAAAACAACAGAAAAATCGATTTAGTGCCGATCGACGAGAATTCTGTAATTAGATGGAATCACCCAAGCCTAATTTTATCTCTATCGAATCGACCTATTTCCGATTCCTGATAGATTTTCGACTATGCCGAAATGATCCTTGTAGATTAACACGGTCGAGCAGTCGATTCCTGGTCGAATTCTCAAGTCTGTTGCATCAAAATCCTTTAATAACTTTCCCGATTAGTCAAGTTCTTTCACGAGTGATCAGCTCAGAGAATAGCGCTATAAACACGTCACGAAAAGCCCAATTTATTTAATTGAAAACAGAAGCGGAAAATCAGACTGTCACAAGCCCACGGTAGTAACTTTTTCCTCAACAAAGCCTAGTTTATTGTGCTTGTTGTAACCATGGCAGCTTCGTGCTTGATGATAGGGATGATTTTATTGGGATGCGCACTAGGTTGCTTGATGCTATGACGCTAGATTTTATTGTGTAGGCCACGTGGCTCAATTATTGTTTCGCAAGCCAGTCGCATAGACCTCTTGTTATTTCCCCTCTAATTCTCGACCTTTTGTTTGTCATTTCAAGAAGCCAACACCATAACCAAACTCAACAACCTCAGACAAGCCAAATCTAGAAGACTATCTCACACACTCCCCCACCATGGATTAATAACCCCGATGCTCCATGGAGTCATTAGATAAACAAGTTTTCGTGGCACTGAGTGACATTAATTCCAATTGTTAATTAGGATATTTTCCTATATTTAAGATAATTAGAATATTTCTGTTGGTTTTTTGTATATCTTTATGGTTGGTTTTTATCTCTCAAGATTGTGCGATCTCTTTTTACGCATATCTTGATTGATATATGTTACCTTTAATAGCATCTCATAAAACCTATAAATAGGCTAATATACTCCTCGTTAACATATATCAAATTATACAGAAATTTCTCAAATCTATCTTCCGCATTATTATTCTCGACTAACTTTTCCATGAGAGAGAAGGTGGGACAAGATTCATTGACTTTTCCTTTGTTCATTTTAGTGACCATGAAATATTTGCGTTCGCTTTCGTTTATTTATTCTTAGTTTGTTTGTTTTCTAACCCAGGATGTCCGGCGTCTTAATTTATCATGAAAATTAATATAATTTAAAGGACTGAAATATTTATATCTGTATTTTATAAAGTGAGAGCATGACGTGTGGACAATTTGCGAACAAGATCTACATTTGTATATAGAAATGGCTGCTTACCAGTCAATTTAGTTGGAATTTTCTCATAGAATCTAGGAGGTTAGATCTCATTTTGAGCTTGCTTTACTTGTAGCATATTAAAACATGAAAAGGACATAAATCACCTACCCATCTATATAGAAAGAGAGATTTATTCGAAACGGTACCTCCAAGGGCATCGAGAAGAGTTGACTTGCCACTGCCCGAAGGACCCATGACGGCCAGCATCCGGCCCGGCTCGGCATAACCGGTCAGCCCCTGCAATATGGGATGTGTCCCGTTCCTCCGGTCCAGCACCGTCACCCACAAGTCCTTCCATGTCAAGACCATCCCGTTCCCGTTCTTGTGTGCTCCTGTAGCCTGGTCAGGTCGAGATCCTTCGCCTCCGCCATGGAATTCCCATGGGGGCACTTCGTGGTCACGGGCATCTCGAGTATCGGCTTCCCCAATACTGAATGGAAAGATGACGTCGTGGCTTCGGGCGGACACACCATCATCCTCTTCTTCGTGAACATCGTCGGCTTTCTCGGGAGGCAGCAATGAGATTGTCTGAGGCGGGCTCGGACTCCACCTGGGAACATTGATGGGAGAAGGAGACTCCATTGAAAGGAGGAAAATTCGTTGCCGCCGCAGCCCCTTTCTTCTCTCTCTCTTTTCCTAGAGCTGTTGGATTGAGGATTAAGAATATGGCGATGCCGTTGTGGTATTTATAGGGAGCTAAGAATTCGAACGTGGGTTTTGAAACGATATAAAGAAAGGGGGGAGATGGTGGATGGAAAGGAGCGTGAACGGTGATGGGAATATCACTTTATGCTCTGGCTTTCCTTGTTGGACTTTAACAACTTTATAACCAATGAATAGCCCCCAAACAAAATGGTGAATTGGGAATCACCAGGTCTCTGGCGGCTTTCTCACGGATAGTACCTTCCTCCTAGATTTAGCGATTTTCTAAACGCGAACAAACATCTGATTTTTTATTTTTTTAATAGCTATTGCAATAGTTAGCACCAATTGGCAACTGACTAATCTACAATAGTTGTGACGGTCCTTCCATCCCAACCATGTAATACTTTGCTAATATCCAAGCTATACATTGCTTATATTCAAGTGATAGATGCATCTAGCTTCCTAGATATATTCAACTGTTTTTCTTGAAATACTTTGGGCGTGCATGGAAACGTTTCTTAGAAACGTTTCCGGAACACTTCTGTACGGAAAGTGTTCCCGGGAACAAAAAAAAAAGAACAAACGCGTTTGGTTGCGTTTATGTTCTTTTTTTGTTTTTTTGTTTCTGGAACGAAATAAGAACAAAAATAAGAAACAACAATTTGTTGTTTCTTGCTCCAGAAACATTTCTTGAAGAAACATTTCTCTTCTCTCTCTTCTTCTTCTCTTCTTCTTTTCTTCTTTTTTTTCTTATTTTTTCTTTCGCCGGTCGCCGGCCTCGGCCATGGCCGGCGACGGCCATTTGCTCGAGGCTCGGCCTCGCCTAGATCCGGCGAGGCCGAGCGCGCCGGCCCCGGCGAGGCTCGGCGTCGCCGGCGGGCGAGGCCGAGCCTCGCCTTGGCTACGCGCGGCGACACCGAGCCTCGCCTTGGCTAGGCGAGCTCGGGCTCGCCCAGATCCGGCGAGGCCGAGCCTCGCCATGGCTAGGCGAGCTCCGCTCGCCCCCGATCCGGCGAGCCTCGCCGTGGCCGGGCGAGGCTGCCGCCCCGTCGGCCGAGTCGCCGGAGGCCGGGACCGGCCGAAAAAAAGAAAAATAAAAAGAAAGGAAAAAATAAAAATAAAATAAAAATATTTAAAAAATTAAAAGAAACAAAAAAGAATAAAATTTACCAAACGTGTTTCTATTCATTTTTTATTCCCGCACCAAACGTTACTAAATGCGTTCTTTTGTTCAAAAATTGTTTCCCGGAACATAAACACTTTTTTTGTTTCTGTTCCCTGGAACAAAAAAAGAACAGAAACGTTACCATTCGCACCCTTTGATTACAATAATTAGGTTTTGTAGACTTAACACCTTGACATATCCAAGATTATATGTGCTCCACATAGCTTATTTAAGACAATTAGAATCTTTTCACTTATCATAACAAAATTCTTTTTCAACTTGAAATATAAATGATTTATGCAATTATTAATATCGATGTAAATCATGAATAGTTCTGTCAATTTCAAAATGATGAAGAAGGTTGCTTGCATACAATGGATAATCCCAGTCATTTTCACAATCATGCTTTTGTTCATATACTTTAACTTGCACTTTGATAATATCCACCAAAAGCCATTCTCTTTTACGTCTTGGCCTTTGTTTTGTCCATATGACTTACAACTTACTTGCTTTCGTAAGCCGTGACGAGAACATTAGTATGTTCTTGCCCGTCTACATCTGAACGAAGTGCCGAACGAATCTCACTTAGGCACTACTTATAACAAAGCAAAAAAGTCAAGACTTGCCTTGTCGTGTAACATCATCGGTTTAGTCTTTTGTCCCCTCAAGAAATAATGGTTGGGCAAATTTAAAAGAAGAAATCGATTCCAAGCTTGACCGGTTGGTGAGGTGCGTCTTTATCCTAGAAAGGTTTGGACAGGCTAGAGTCAAGACATGATTGTATTCCTCATCGCTTTGTTGCCGTTAGATGTGCTGAAAAAAGATGATCATCATTACCTAATGGGATAAGTGTTCCAGAAGTCCTAAAACTTGTCACGAAAATGCATTTCAATCCTAAAACTTGCAAAAAGTGCATTTCAGTCCTACAATTTGTCAAAATGTTTCAAACGAATCCTAAAATCGACGCCGTCTAATTTATTAACGGAAAAAGCTGACGTGGCCCCGGGTGGCTTTTTTTAATCGTTTCTCTCTCCTCCGTTGCGAATAGTTTTTTTTTATAAAAAAAAGCCACGTATGCAGAACGACATCATCTCCTCCTCTCTTCTTCACCACGATGTCGTCTCCTCCTTTCTCCTTCCCCACGACACCGTCTCCTCCTTTCTCCCTCGCCACAACACCGTCTCCTCCTTTCTCCTTCACCACAACGACGTCGTCTCCTCCTCCCCCCTCTATCTCTACTTCTTCTTTCTCTATTCCGAGTGTCCCCTAAGCCCCAAATCGAATTCGTCCAAACCCTAAGCCCCAAATCGATCTCGTCCGAACCCTAAACCCCAAATCGAATTCATCCAAACCCTAAGCCCCAAATCGATCTCGTTTGAACCCTAAACCCCAAATCGAATTCGTCCGAACCCTAAGCGCCAAATCGATCTCGTCCGAACCCTAAACCCCAAATCGAATTCATTCGAACCCTAAGCCCCAAATCGATCTCATCCGAACCCTAAATCCCAAATCGATTTCATCCGAACCCTAAGCCCCAAATCAAATTTGACAATCTGCAGTTATCTTGCGATTTGGGTCCTCATCGACCTCGAGTTCGACGCTCGTCGTGAGTTCGTGTTCCTTCCTTCCTTTGACGATTGCGCGTTCGTGCGAAGATCTCGCTTGCGGGAGTCTCGACATCTCAGCGACGAAGCGATTGGCGTCGGGGACGACGACAGGGTCAACGACGGCGATGGCAACTCCTCCTCACGCAGGTATCGCTCTCTGCATTATAGCATTTTGTTGTTTTCCATTCTCCAATACTAGTGACAAATTAGAACATTGATGCAGAAGTAAGTTATGGTTGTCTATTCATCCAGTGCATATGAAAAAAGAGATGTTTTTTGGAGATTAAAACATCTCCTAAATCTCTCAAGTAAACACATTGCATTATGCAGAAGTTATTAATATGAAGACATTATGAAGGAATCATAATATAGCTAATATACTTCTATTAGGCTCCTATAATACGAAGCCCAGAAGAATGAGGACGGCAATATCTGCATCAAGTAGCATAACTCCCAATGACGTCAACTCGGAGCCAACATGTTATTGTGGCCTTCAATCGCCAATTCTGTGGCACCCCTTGACGGCCCCCGATCCGTTAGGGTCGCCACAGTTCGCTTATCTTTCACTTTCCCTATTAACATGTTGTTCTAATACCATTTTAATTGCAACGGGTCCATACAACCATGGGGGTTTACATTTTTTTTTTTATAGGTCCCTTGTGCAATTCATAAAGCAGAAGCACATCCATCAACTCCATTCCCTATATTCAAAAAACGATGCACACCAACTAAACATTTTATATAAGTCAAAGCCGTACACTTTTATTTACATAACTTGATGGACATCATTAGTCGATACATCAAAATGCCATAGTCTTTCTATACTTGGCTATATTTCAAAAGATGACTGACATCTCTTCCAACAGTCATATACTTAAAGTCCATCAATCAGTGTCGTCGTCCAAAAGTTCCTTCCTCTGTTGTCCTCCTCCTTGCGGCCATATCCAACCACTCGGTCCATCTACTGGTGGCGGTGGCGGCAGAGGTATGTTGTCTAGTCTAAAATGTTAGTCCCCAAACGGGGTGAGTACAACCACTCAGCAATAAAAGATTCATCAAGCTATATCAAGCATTACTATTAATATCCATATTCAAGTATGGTAGACAAAATAGGCAATCCATGAATGAGTATGCATCCAAACCATATAACTCTTCGATGCAATGACTAGTGCATTTCCAATCAATAAGATGCATCATGTCCAGCCACACAAGTCCCGATCATGGGGCCAAACTGTGATGACACGTCCCATTCCATGCTATACAATTTAGTCCCATAACCAGACCACACTCACACTTAAATATAATCGTCCGTTTTATCATTCAAAAGTTTTCATCCCCCAAAGGACCAGTGTTTGCATCCTTCTGGGGATTCCGCGCCCAACCTGGCATCGCAGAAGCCTCTGGGCATGTATTCAAAATACAACTGGGCATCTAAAGGGCATCGACTCATTCGAACATCTGGGCATCTCGCATCCCACCTGGCATCACGAGGAATCACTGGGGACCATAGACATGGTTACCCCTAACCTCCGGGCATGCATCATAATACAACCCCTCACCCTCCGGGCATGTATCATAATACAACCGGGCATCCCGACACTCCCGGGGAAAACCTCTGGGCATGTATTCATAATACAACCAGGCATCCAAAGGGCATCGACTCATTCGAACCTTTGGGCATCCCGACTCCCGGGGCATCGTTGACCCAAGGGTTCAACGGTAACAATTTAGCATTTTAATTCACAAAATATTCTCAAATGCTAAAACAAGACGTCTCATGGACTCTCTATCACATCTCAATATTGCACAAATATTTACAGCCATTACCATCATATCACATAGCCATTCGAAATACCTTCACTTTCGGATACTTTTGTAAAATTCAAGAGCAGAATAGTCCAATTTTTACAATGCACAGTTCTGGTATAAATTTTGAAATAAATACTAAATGGACTCAGAAAATTACTAAATTTTGACACATTATCAATGAGACCTAAGGGAACAAATTTCATGAAGAGTACCAAGTCAAATTCCATACACATCGAGAGTAAAAACTTCGGTATTTCTTGCTACAGTTTCTGTAAAATTTCCAGATTTAGTATTTCCATATGATAATCATTTGGTCGGCCAAATCTTGTCCATTTATCCTAAATTTTTATATGTTACTCTCACAGATGTGCTCTCCAACTTTTGTTAAGACTTCGAAATCAGATTTTGGCTAGAAAATCCCAGAAAAATCGAGAAATCACCGGTGGTCATGCTGTTCTTGCGAAAACAGTTTACTAGCTTAAAGAGGACTCTTCCTATACTTTGAGTTTCAGTATCCAACTTCCACAGCCAAGATTTAGAAGCACGTTATACCACAAGACAGCCTCTTTACTTCTCAAAAATTCACCATAGCTAAATCCTTGAGTTCTCATTTCAATTTAAAAGCAAAATCCACCAGAAACTTGCTCCAATACCTCGGCCAACTTCATCTCATTCATCACAAACAACATGCAGCTCCAAATCTCACATTTCCTCACATCTACCCACTCTTCACTAGATAAAACAGCAAGCAAAACATAGGTTGAAGAACTTCTACTTGCCTTAAACTCTCTCACTCGGTGGCTGTCCAAAAATGGAGGTTCAGGGGTCGTGGCTTGACCGTTCGGCGACGGGAACCAGTGACGAGGCGGCGGCAGCTCGAGCACGGCAGAAGGTGGTCCCTTCTTCCTCTTCGCCGTTCACCCACCTGCTACTCACTCACGAATTTCCTCGCTCGATATCTCTCTCTCTCTCTCTCTCGGTTCTGCTCGGTCACTCTCTTTAGTTCACTTACACGAGCAGATTAGCTGCTGGTTTTGCTAAAAACCAGCCAACAAAGAGGGGGATTTTCGGTGGATACATGCATGGAGGACAAGTGTAGGTACAACAAGGACAAGTGTTTAATGTCAAAGGACAAGTGTAATTATGGAGGAGACAAGTGTGGGGGGAGAAGCCTTTTTCCGATTCTCTTCTCCTCTTTTCCTCGACTACTCTGTCCATTTATTCTTCTGTAAGTTCACTTAAATTTTAAATTTATTCTTTGCTAATCATTAGCTGCTTCGTGGCAGCTTGTAACAGGGAAACATGTAGGCTTGTGGGCGAGCACTCAACAGCTTGCTCATCCATGCAATGGGCGGAACTCCAGTTGTCACTCCTCCTCTAGCGACGTGGCCATCATTTGCAGGGTCTCGGTCAACATCTCTTCTCTCTTGTTGACCATTATGTCGACTAATTAAATGGTTACTATGGAGTGGTTTGGGTCGGTGGGTTGCGGCTTTATTACTCTTAATATCCAGCCACATTTTATTCTCAATATTCACCTTAAATCTCCGCATGTGCATGAGTTATATACAGCCTATTCATATGGCCATATGATACTACAACAATAAACAAGGATGGTTCGATTCGTAGGGTACATGGCCAAGTATAGAAAATTTCTTGTCAATCCATCTTGTGGCACAATCTCGGTCTCATTAGTGATAGTACACAGGGATGGGTCTATGCCTTATGCGACGATCAAAATATTTCGAAACGCGGCCCATCAGTTCGACAATGGAATCAAACAATGCTCATGCAAAATACTAATGGCACCATCCAACAATACTTCTATTGATTTGTCATGGTCATTGTACATTCGAGGATTGTTGAAATTCTCGAGTGCCACAAATTCTTATGGCAAAGACAAAGAAAAACGCAGGAAGAAAGTTCCATGGATGTGCTAAGTTTGATAGTCCAAGTTGCTACAATTTCTTCATGTGGGTGGATCCAAAGATACCAAATCATGTGAGGGACATGATAGTTGACCTCCTTGAAATAAATCAAACATTGTCTGAATCAAGCCAATCGATGGGTGATGGAGTCTAGGTGAGCTCATTGCTAGCTGAAATGAAGACTCAAAAGGTGAAAAATAGACGTTTAAAGGAGGAGCTTGCACAAGTAAAGAAAGAAAAGATGCTATATCAATCAGCATTCATTATATGCATGTGTTATATCGCTGTATTGGTTATATATAATGTGAAAGTTGGTGGGAAATTTCTAAATCTTCCATAGTACCTTCTATCTGAGTTTGTAAATTTGAACACTAATTGTGGATAATTGAGATGGAAATGAAATCTGATGTGAGTTTGTAGTTTGCAAGACCGGTTGCTTGCCATGCGAGAAATTACTATCGCATTGCAAAATGTTGCTTGATTTGTGTGCTTGTCAATAGCACTACATGAGCTATTGCCACCAAAATAAATTTGGAACTTCAAAAAATGGTGACAACTCCCTTATTATGCAATTGAGATCGTTAATTGGTGACTTTTTCATGATTTTAATAACAAGCTTGCCTCAAATGGAATGTGTAAGAAATCAAAGCAGTCGGCTACAATACCTAACTTACCTAATCAAATCTTCTATGAATCATCCAATGCGGGCCACAGAGACCACGTAGAGCAAAACCCCATCATATAAAATGAAAAATTAGCAATAAGAGGTGGTGGTATCGGTTACCATTAATGCCCCGAGGAACTCGAGAAAAATGTATGGGAAAGAAGATGACAAAAGTATTGGAAGAATGAAAATTCTGCATGGCCAATTTTAGTAATTACCTATTAACAATCCCGAAGAGTAATCACGTTCGTGCATTATCCAAACCAAAACCAAGCATCCCACATAACTTGTTGAAACATGATTCATTGATTGACAAAGCAACATGCTTACATTTTCAGTGCACAAAAGGTTCTGTTCAACAAAATATACACTTTCAGTGCAGAAAATGTTCTATGCACAAACGCTACACGTCTCATACAAAAAACCAACTAATAATTGATATACATTCACCTAACAACACCAATTTTAACAGACATATCAATCCAATATGATGGTCTCCGGTGGTCCAGTAGGTTGAGCCTTCACTTGATTCAGAATTCTGGCGCTTTTCCTTATATATAGTCTCGCAGCGATAGGCTTTAGAGGAGTTGTTGTAACCTGAGATGACTGAGCCTGACACTGTAATAGTGGCTTTGGCTTCATCACAACATGCTTTCGATGAGGTAATGTTGCGCGAGATGATTGAGATTGGGAACTTGCCTTAGGTTGTGATGGTGCCTTTCGCTTTAAACCAAGATGCTTCTGAGCTATTGTAACCTTAGATGACTGAGCTTTGGAATTGGCCTGAGGTTGCGATAGTGGCTTTGGCTTCAACGCAACATGCTTTCGAGGAGGTAATATTACACGAGATGATTGAGGTTGGGAACTTAACTAGGGGTTGTGATGGTGCCTTTCGCTTTAAACCAAGATGCTTATGAGCTATTGTAGCTTGAGATAACTGAGCTTAAGAACTGGCCTAGGTTGTGATAGTGTCGTTGGCTTCATTGCAACGTGCTTTGGAGGAGCTACTGTTGCATGATATGACTGACATTGTGAAGTGTCCTTGGGTTATAATAGTGGCTTCGGCGTCACCACAATTTGTTTTCAAGGAGCTGCTGATATATGATATGACTGAGGTTGTGCACTGACTTGGGAATGCACCTTTGCTGTTGACGTAGCTCTTGTGACTAACCCTTTCTCCGGTAGGTTAACGATTCTTGCACCAATTGTATTAGGCTACAAAAGAATGAGTATCTTTTTAGCTTAAGGAGATAAGTAATTGCTATTATAAAAATTTAAAAATATTACTCACCTTGCGAATATGAAGGTTTGTCATAGGATTTGCGTCAACACCCAACCCTATCATTTTCATCCTCTTGACTTGTGATTCTCTCTGTATCATGCAATTTTCAATGGTAGGTCTTTTAAACTGAAATTATAAAAAATTCATTCAACATGAGAACGTAGTCACAATACATGTATACTTGAGGATTGAGGTATTACTCACCGGAATTTTTTCACGTTTATGCTTAGCCATTATATTGGCCGGTGCACTGCCTTACCCTTGATCCGAACGAACTTCACTAAAAGCATTGGCCTCACCACTACATCCTCTAACATCAGCACTAGCATGAGCAGAAGCAGTGGCACTACATTCTCTTACATTTGCACGAGCACTACATTCTCTTACATCTGCACTAGCCTGAGCAGAAGCATTAACATGCCCACTATTGTCTCCTATTGAATTGGCATTTGCAGAAGCATTGGCATGGCTTTCGGATCCTCCTTCAGCTACGCTTGTTGTTGCTTTAACTTTAGCCTGAATATATATTCAAAATTACTAAATTGGAATCTTGATATACAAAACTTACAATAATTGTTAGATGACAACTTACTTGTCTTTTTCCGAGCCTTGGACTAGTGGAATTAGCCTGAGATTGAGCATAAGCTTCAGCTGTACTTGCATTGGCATGAGCACTGGATGTACATACATTGACCTGAGCATTGGATGTACGTACATTGGCCCCAGCATTGTCCTGAGAAGCATATATTAAGTATTGATTAACAACATGTTAAAGTGACATGCCCAGCATTAAGATGATCAGTTAGTTGAGGAAATACATTTTTTAAAGAACATCTCTTGCAGTTATGTACAATTTGTTTGCAAGCAGCACAAGTCATTTGCTTACCCTCTTTAGTCATTCTATCACCTCTTACAAGCTCAATCGGTTGCTTTCTTCTACTCCTTTTTGGCCTACCAGGCATGTTCTTCATTGGTGGGAGTTGAGGAGCTTCTTTATTGGTTTTATTCCAAAATTTCTATCCTCTCATTGTAGGCATCATGAATTTATAAGCACTTAAATACTTTTTCTTGTTGAAGCACTCAACTAGATAGTCAGTCGGATCATTTCTCTTATGGTGTATTGTACAAATAGCATGGCAACATGGAATTCCACTAAGTTCCCAAGCTCTACAAGAACAAGTTTCTAAATTCAAATCAACAACATATTTGTCACCACATTCTATAATCTCATATCCTTCATTTCCATTCCATATCAAATAGCAATACCTACTAGCAGATGTATTCTCATGTAACTTACGCATAATCCTTGGACCGTAATTTCTAGTCCATCTAATACATCCATCCCTCTGAGTATGCATTATATTCATAACCATGATTCTAATATCCTCCAACATACTCACAATGGCCTTGCACCTAGCTTCCACACACCTGCCGTTGAACGCTTTTCTCAGATTATTATCAACGACATCACATTTAATGTCGGTGTCAAAGAAGGCTTTGCACCAATGTTTTGGCTCAATACGGAATAAGTCATCATGACCTTCTCGAGTCAATTCCTTCAACCTCTGTCTATGCATCTCGAAATCTGACATATTATTGCTCTTGACACATCTCCAAAATTGCCTCAGCAACTGTTTTCCTTTGTATTTTTTACCCCAATTAGAATAAATGCACCTTGCACACATCCTATGCTCTGCACTTGGCAACAGTTCAGCTACAGATTGGACGAGACCCTGACAATTATCGAAAAAAAGAAAATATATATGAAAACAGAAAGAAAAACATTGTAATGTCACAATCAATTTACAAATGAAAAAAGAAAAAAAAAACATACCTTTTGTTGATCACTTATCAACGCCCATCCGTCACCATTACACATATCGAGGTCTGACTTCAACAATTCAATAAACCAAGTCCATGTGTCCTTATTCTCGATTCTTACCACTGCCCATGCCACTAGATACATTTGATTGTTGCCATCCCTTCCAACGGCACATAACAACTCACCCTTGATCAAACCCCTCAAAAAACATCCATCTAATCCAATGATCTTCCTACATCCAGCCAAAAAACCTTTCTTGCAAGCATCAAAGCAAATGTAAACCATATCAAATACTGGTAGAGAATTTGGCAATGGCCTTTCAACTTTCAATTTAAAATTGCTTGAAGGGCTTGCAGTGTAAAGCTCTCCCAAGTAGTCGTGCATCTGTGCATATTCCTTCTTGTAATTGCCTTGTAGTTCCTTCAATACTTTCAGCTTTGTTCTCCTACACTGACTGAAAGTGACATTTACTCCAAGTTGTTCTCTAACTAATTTCTTTAACTCAGGTGCTTTGA
Source organism: Eucalyptus decipiens (assembly GCA_014182575.1). Classification (NCBI taxonomy): domain Eukaryota; kingdom Viridiplantae; phylum Streptophyta; class Magnoliopsida; order Myrtales; family Myrtaceae; genus Eucalyptus; species Eucalyptus decipiens. The sequence continues at coordinate 10,240,105 of CM024617.1, forward strand.
TTTTAGGCATTGTAAAAATGAGAATCATGAAGTGCTTAGCTAAATAAGTGCTAGGCACTCTCTTATTCTCGAAAGTGATACCGCATATATGCTGATTTACATACCTTCTCAAATGAAATGACCCAGTTTTGCTATCAAGAGCACCATAGATCATCCAGTCACAATTTTTCTGGCCACATCTGGCTCTTACAACACTTTTTTGTGTTCTTAGTGTATTTGATTGCTCTTTGCTCAGCCACAGAATACTTCAAAATTGCATTCTTAAACTCAGTTGCATCCTCAAATGTCATGCCAACAATAAATTCTGGATTTGTACCACTTTGATCATATGATGGGAACCTACTTCTCCTCCTTGAAATAACATCAACCTCTTCACCACCCTCATCATTTAAAATTGATTGAAGATTGTCTTCCTCATCTGAATCAGCATACTCTGTTTCGTACCCAGAATCATCTAATGATTGAGCCTCATCCACAATCGGTGGTTGGGAAGTACTAGTTGCCTCACTATAATTTAAAATTTGGAGCCTATGTCTTGCTGAAAATTCAATTAATTTTTTCCTTGCTTCAACTAGTTCAAAGTCATCATCATCACTCGACTGTTCCATATCCACCAAATTATGTGCATCATCATCCTCTTCCTTATCTAGATCCCTATTGGCAACTTCAGCCCGATTCCCGTCATCATCAGTATTCCTAATCACATTAGACATACCTCCAGTTTCCATCTCAACACCCCACATCTCAACTCCTGCCTTTTCATTATCAACATGCTCAACATATAGCGTAATATTTTCATAGCATAGATGATGATAAAATAGATCCATCACATCAGCGTTATCCCATAAATACCTAAGAGTTACTCCGTCTACAAGAGTCTTACTTCCAAGAACTCTGTAAAAGAGTTTCTCTACTCTACACACACCCAAAGCCTCAATAGCTTCAATTATACTAGACAGTGAAGGCTTACTTAAACTTATTTCAGCAACATCAGCCCTTCCACCTATGTATTCCAATGGTGGGCCAACTTTAAATTTACCTCCATAGCGAACAGTGACATAAACTTTGTTCTCGGCCATTGGACCTACAAGGGAACAAAAACAAAAAGCAAAGCACTTTCAATCATCAAATTATTGAAGCAATGTTCAAGTTCTAAATTGAAGATATTTTTATAAAAGACTAACAATCAATACAAAAACAGCAAATTAGCATAATCCGTTTTACAACCACAATGCAACTACATGATCAATAGTGAGAGCAATGTTCTAATTTGCTGCAATGTTATAATTTATCTCAAGAATTGGAAAATGCAAAACAACCATAACGAGAGAGTAAAACACCGCTATAATGTAGAGAGTAAAACACCTTTGCAAAACAAAACAAAAAAAATGGTAATATTACTATGACATACCCAAATGTTGTAATGTAGAGAGTGATACCTGCATGAGGAGTCACCATCGCCGTCCCTGATGCCGCTCGCTCCGCCGTTGAGACGCCGAGATGCCCACAAGACATATCTTTGCACGAACTCGCAATTATCAAAGAAGAGAACATAAAGTTGATGTGTGTCAAACTCGAGCTCTCTGAACTCCAAATAATGAAGAAATGAGGACGCTAACTGACATCGTTTTACATAATGCAGAGATTAAAGCACCTTTGCAAAAAAAAAAATCGTAGCATTACCATGAGATACCCAAATGTTATAATGCAGAGAGCGATACCTGCATGAGGAGGAGTCACCATCGTCTTCACTGACCCTGTTGTCGTCCCCGACGCCAATCACTTCACCGCTGAGATTTCCAGACTCCCACAAAGAGGTCTTCACACGAACTCGCAATCGTCAAAGGAAGGAAAGAACACGAACTCACGAGGAGCGTCGAACTCAAGGTTGATGAGGACCCAAATCGCGAGAGAACCGCAAATCATCAAATTTGGGGCTTAGGGTTTGGACGAATTCGATTTAGGACTTAGGGTACGGATGAATTCGATTTGGGGCTTAGGGTTCAGAAGAGTTCGATTTGGGGCTTAGGGTTCGAATGAGTTCGATTTGGGGCTTAGGGGATACTCGGAAAGCGAAAGAATACGTAGAGATGGAGAGGGGAGGGAGAACACGACGGTGAAGAAGAAGTACAGATGGAGGGGGAGCCGATATCGTGGTGAAGGAGAAAGGAGGAGACGACGTCGTGCGTCGTGGCGAAGGAGAAAGGAGGAGACGACGTCGTGGTGAAGAAGAAAGGAGGAGACGATGTCGTTCTGCATGCGTGGCTTTTTTTTTTTTTTAACTATTCGCAACGGAGGAGAGAGAAACGATTAAAAAAAGCCACGCGGGAGCCACGTTAGCTTTTTTCCGTTAAGAAATTAGACGGCGTCGATTTTAGGACTCGTTTGAAACATTTTGACAAGTTGTAGGACTGAAATGCACTTTTTGCAAGTTTTAGAACTGAAATGCATTTTTGTGACAAGTTTTAGGATTTCTAGAACACTTATCCCTTACCTAATTTAGCCAGAGCCTCACATCGGTGACAGCTAAAATTGCAGAAGTAACACATGTCTGTTCAGCATTCAAATGGGTAATTGGCTATTGATGAACAATGGAGTGAGAACTTAAACTCCATGGTCTAATCGACTTCCTAATATAACCGAAACTATGTCCTGGATTTGCTTCTCGTTCGTCGTAACTTATTGAATGAGTCCGTGAGGAGGTCAATGTTTCCGACTCCCTTGATCTCTAGGTGGGGATGGTCTTCGCTCCTCCGAACTGAAGAAAGAAACTGTCCGAACGAACCCCGGCCTTAACGTCGACGTTCAAGATTGCAGCGCGAAATGCGCAAACGTTCGAGGTATGAGTAAAGTTAGTATCATTCATTTGCGTCAGTTGTGTAACACATGAACGAAATTCATCAATCCCATGGATAGATTGGGAGGGCTTGGGAGTTAAGCCGTTCAGAAAATGGTCTGAGGAATAGGCCTGATCATGGAGTCTAAGATCCAAAGCCCATATTTTGCGAGCATTATAAAGGAAAGTATTTTTCATAAACATCATTTCAAAAAAATTAATTTTTACTTCTTCGGTGATTTAAAGAGAGTGATTTTCTTTTTACTAGAGGAGGATGTCGTGTTTCCCCAATCTAAGTTTATTGCTTTTTAGTCATGAAAAACGTTTTCTTGTTAGTTGATTGGTTTTCCGTAATTTACTCAATAGAAAGTCGTGACACAATCTAAACGGATCCCGATTTGAACATATAAGATAAATACACAATAATACTTCAGTGGGTAGAGTGAATTGAAGATTTACAGCAGGTAAACCATGATGCATGCATGATGTCCCATACCATCAGCTGAGGACGCGAGTCGGGAGCTCTATCCGGCACATGGCACCACATGTCCTCCGCGGTCTGTGAGGCGGGCACGTAGCTTTCCTCCAGTCCACCCACCTCCCAAGTCAAAGCTGGAGATATAGGTCGAAACGGGGACAGTCGGTGCTGATGTGCACAACTTTTAATAATATTTTAATATTTTTGAATTTTTTTTATTCATTATCTTTTTTCTTTTTTTCTTTTTTTTTTTTTTCTTCTCTCCTCCTTCCTTTGGCTGCTAGCCGAACCATAGCGACCGGCTAGAGGGGACGACCGGCGAGGTCGACCTCGCCGGACCTTGCCGGCCACCTCGCCAGTGGTCGCGAGGGTGGCCTCGCGCTGGGCAGCAAGGCTCGCCCTCACCGAATCTAGCAAGGGTTGAGCCTCATCCATGGCCGGCAAGGCTTGACCTCACCCGATTTGATGAGAGCGAGCCTCGCCGGCACCGCCCGGGCCGCAATTCGGCGAGGTCGAGCCTTGCTAGCCATGGGCGAGGCTCGACCCTCGCCAGCTCGACAGGAGGCCGAAAATCTGAGCTCGCCGAAAATTCTTCAAAAAATGAGTCGACGTCCTAAAAATAAATCATGACACGCCAGAACTTTTGATTCCTAAAACCGAGTTCAATTCTGTGGTTAACTTCAATTGGACGCAATTTTAGTGTGACCTAACCTACCAGGTAGCTTTTAGGAATTTCATCGTGTTTGACCTGTGGTCGATTATTTTCGATCCACATTGTGCATCTTTGACTCATCGGCAACTTTCGGTTGTCGTAAAAATCTCAAGGTTTCAATTACGAGCACCGGAAAAAGAATCGACAGAAAAATCGGTTTAATGCCGTTCAACACGAATTTTGTAATCACGTGGAATCACCCACACTTTAATTACATGCCTTTGTGGAATCGACCTATCTCCGGTCTCTAATCGATTTTAATGGTGCCATATCGACCCTTGCCAATTAGCACCGTTGAGCAGTCGATTTCTGGTCAAATTCTCAAGTCGGTCACAATTATATCCATTAACGGCTTCACCTGATAAAATAGTTATCTCGTGAGTGATTAGCTTAGAGAAAAAGGACCATTGGTGCGTCAATAAAAAGCCCATTTCATAAAGTCGGGACAAGGCTGAAAATCAGAATGTCATAAGTACCTTATCGAATAAATCTATTTTTCTACAATACTTCAGCATGTCATAAATGCGCTTTTCAATTGCCATTATTCTATAGGTAAAGCAAGCTCAAAACAAGTTGACCTCTAGATGTTATTAGAAAGTTTTTATTTTGGCTAGTGAAATGTACGATAGCTGAACGTTTTTTTTTTTATATAACGGACAAATTCATAGTTTAATAATGTAGATCTTATAAGCAAAATTGTCTAAATATTACTCTATTACTCATTATAAAATATAAATATAAATCCCCACTTCTCTAATTATTTATATTGTAATTGCCCCGAGTTATTGAAACCTTAAAATATCTTCTCTTTGGTTAGTATTTAAATTTCCTTTTTGCACTTTTTCATGGATACGCCAATGCTCCTTTATTTGTCAAGCCTAATGAAACAAAAATCTTATTAGTAAAATTAGTAGGCATGCGTGACAAATTATATATATTTATTTCGAAATAAATGGAATGAAGTAACTCGACCTTCGAGGAAATATAAGAACCCAACCAGAGTTAGCTGCAATCTTTTGTGATCCAACTTTATAGAATAATCTTTGTGTCATGGTATTATTCTTCTGTCCTAGCGACTGATGTGGTAAGTGTGTAAGCCTTTCTATATGCCCAAGGACCAAGGGTTATTCCTTGCTCTATCACACAGATAAAGACTTAGATAAAGAAAAGGAAATCTTTATGATAAATCAAGACGCTGGAGACCTTGGACTAGAAAACAATCGATAATAAACAAATGGGCAAATACCACAACGAATCCTAAATCAGTGCATCCGTACCACATTTATATTAAATTAATTTTATATTGCAAATTATTTTAAATTCATACACCTATGACAAATCTATCAAAATCTTAGACCAAAATTAGGGATTTTAGTAGATTTTCAAAACATGAGGGAGCTCTTAGGTCAAAATTGTTTTATCACATTTCCTGATATTAGTTCATTTTCTTTTGATTTGATTTCTCCAAAACATTGTCGTTTAAAAGACCTATTTATTTTGAATTTTCACTTGAATTAACATCACACACCAATAATCTGAGTTATTTGCCATGTATGTTTCCATGTCAGTAATTTAAGAGGGATATAGAACGGAAGTTAATAGAGAGTAGATTTGTAATAGGTGTACTAATTTGGAATTTTTCATGGCACTGAACATTAATTCGGGGAAAGACTCTATTTATTTTGTAAAAGATGAGTAATTTGGACAACATTAGCCTAAATATAATTGTTTATATCTCTTACAAAAATGAATGAACAAAAAATATCTTCATAGTCTATGAAAATATTTACAACAATGAAAATATTTGGACATACAAATGATAATTTTTAGGAAAATAAACATAGCCTAATAAATGTGGCACAAGCATATCGATTTGGGATATTTTTATTTTATTTCACATAACAACAGTGTTTAGGTAATACTTTTTCAATCTATGATGCCCACATTTATCCCATTCATCTCATCAAGTGCACCAGATTTAGACTTTTCCCGTGTGTACTTATTCCTTCCTTTCATTACCATGTTTTACAAAATTTTGGCAGAGTAAATTCAACAACATACGAATACGACCGAACGGCTCGAGTGATTTTTTTTTTTTTTTGGGTCAAATGATTTGCGGAAGTGAACGATTTTCATATGCATCGTAATCCCTTTTGTGAGAAGACACCCCTTCTCTCGAAATTACGGGGCTCTTTTCTTGTGTTCCTTAAAGGAAAAACATATTCTCAAGGCAATGCATGTCAGCGTCATCCCAAGACATAAACTACGTAAACTCCAATTTATTGGGAGATCGTTTCAAGTGGCCGTAGTCATTGACCCTAGATGCATGCTGATCCAGTATGATTACAGCTTTTTATTATTTTAAAAATGTCTTTTCCCACTTGGTCTCCAATGAAGACTTAGACGAAGAAAAATGAGAGTTTTTCATGACAAATTAAGATGCCCGACATCTTGGATTAGAAAACAAACAATAATATATAAACATTGAAATCACATCGCCGAATATTTCGAAGCCACGTTGAGGCAGGCTGACTAATACTGAAGCCGATGAAGTTACGTAACCCGCCAAACCTTAGAAAAGAAGCTGTAGAAGTCAATGGATCTTATCCAAGCTGTCTCGTCTCATTTATCGGGAAGTCGACGAATGATACGACTTCCCTCCCCCTTCGACAGCTTTCTTCTTTTCCTGACTAATCCCCACAAGACACAACGTTTCTATCGTCTCGGCCGCATTTGATAATAATCGATAGTTAGATAGGATTTCGTAACATGATATTACGGGCAGATGAATTTGAATTAGGTATGAATGAGAAAAACATGGATTTTTGATTTTTTTTTCCGTGTTGTGAGGGCATGAAATTAACCGAATTCTCCTTTTTTTTTGAAAAAAATTCAAATTCAAGTATTTAATCATTTGGAACAAAGTACCCAAAAAATCTGTTATCTTTCCTTAACATTTATTGATCTATTTCATTTTTATTTATGGATTCTATCCCTTTGTTCTTAACAAAAAACTTTTTGCAGGGAGATTAAATTCAAGCACTCCACAAAAAGGAGAGATCTTAATCAATGGTCGCAAACAACCACTTTCTTTCGGAACTTCCGTAAGCCTAGCTGATAGATCTAAATCTTAATTTATACAAATCGTTCTTTTTTTTTCTTTTTTTTTTTTTGTGGTAAAGGTAGTTTATACAAATCGTTCTTATAGTAAATTTTCACTTTATTTATTTGTTTTTGTTTTTGGTTTTGCTATAGGCTTATGACTCAGGATGACACACTAATAACAACTCAAACGGTGAGAGAAGCCGTGTGCTACTCAGCTCAGCTCCAATTGCCAGAATCCATGTCGAAATCGGAGAAGAAGGAGAGAGCCGAGGCGACGATTAGAGAGATGGGATTGCAAGATGCGAGAGATACTAGGATAGGTGGGGGTAGCGCCAAGGGCCTCAGCGGTGGCCAAAAGAGGAGGGTCAGCATTTGCATTGAGATCCTGACACGGCCGAAGCTCCTCTTCCTTGACGAGCCGACCAGCGGGCTTGACAGTGCGGCATCATACCATGTGATGAACCGCATTGCCAAGCTGGCCCAACATGACCGGAGGACGGTGATTGCCTCGATTCATCAGCCTAGCAGTGAAGTCTTTGAGCTTTTCCACAATCTCTGCCTTCTTTCTTCTGGGAAAACAGTCTATTTTGGCCTTAGATCAGGGGCAGAACAGGTGCTTGTAATATTGGACTACTAAGGACTACTAAGTTATAAATATTTGCTTGTTGCAAGCAATGAACATTTTCCTAACCCTCTTTTTTTGTTGCAGTTTTTTGCATCAAATGGTTTCCCATGTCCAACTCTTACAAATCCATCTGATCTCAGGACGATTAACAAGGACTTCAACTTAGTAAGTCAGCCACTGAAACTTGATTTATTCAACCATGATTTCAAGAATTGAAGGAAATTTCATGGACCCAATGAAACAAAAAAATTTGTCAGGACATTGAACAAGGAGGCCATGGCATGAATGCAGAAGAAGCCATTGAAACTCTGGTCAAATCTTATGAGTCATCTCTGATGCGTCATGAAGTTCGGCGGCAAGTGTCCAGGATATCCAAAAAGGTATGCAATTTTTGATATTATGTGGATTGAAAAATTATAAAGATATACGAATCAGAAAGTTTCTGATTAATTGTTTGTTTCCGTTAGAATGTTGGCGGAAATTTGGGAAGAAATGGAAGTCAAGCAAGCTTCATTACCCAGAGCATTGTTCTGACTAAGCGATCGTTCGTGAACATGTATCGTGACTTGGGGTATTACTGGCTTCGTTTAGCAATCTACATTGCATTGTGTCGGTGTGTTGGGACTATCTTCTACGATATCGGATCCACCTATGGCCCAATTCAGGTAAGGTTTGCTATTGGGACAGTATGTATGTTCTAAATAATCTAGTGAACAAATCATTGAAGAATGAGATTTATAAGTTATTGCACATTCCATTGACCAAGTTTCTTAATTTTTACGAGTTTACAGGCAAGAGGTTCAATGCTAATGTTTGTTGCGGCATTTCTTACTTTTATGGCAATCGGCGGTTTCCCCTCCTTTGTTGAGGACATGAAGGTACTTCTCTCTATTTCCTTTTCTTTTCTTTTCTTTTAGGTTTAATGCTCCGATTGCTTATCATTATACCAAAGTCATGAGAATCCTACATTTTCATTTTACCAGGTCTTTGGGCAAGAGAGATTGATTGGGCATTATGGTGTCGGGGCATTCGTTATAGGCAATACATTTTCGTCCATCCCTTATCTACTAATCATCTCTCTTATCCCAGGAGCCATTGCTTATTACTTGGCTGGCCTCCAAAAGAGTTTTGAGCACTTTGCCTACTTTGCTTCAGTGCTCTTTGCGTGCATGTTGCTAGTCGAGAGCTTGATGATGATCATCACAAGTATAGTCCCACACTTCCTCATGGGGATCATAACTAGTGCCGGAATTCAAGGTGTGATGATGCTAAATGGAGGGTATTTCAGGTTGCCAGATGATCTCCCCAAGCCATTCTGGAGATATCCCATGTATTACATCTCGTTTCATAAGTATACCAACCAAGGTTTCTTCAAGAATGAGTTCGAAGGGTTAATGTTTCCCAACTAGATGGCGGGGTCACCTACAATTGGTGGTGAAGAGATCTTGAGAAACTATTGGCAAGTGGAAATGGGCTACTCTAAATGGGTGGATCTTGCTATCTTGCTTGGCAAGGTGGTCATATACAGGCTCATGTTCCTTGGAATAATAAAGGCGGCGGAGAAGATGAAGCCGCTAGTGAAAAACTTTAGGGCTAAATCTCCTAACCATCCCATACATGTCATGGAGAATCATTCTTCAACGCCCTTATGTGGCAGCAAGTTAGGGTTACTTATTTAATAGTGATAAACTGGTGTGCTTATCTTTAACTGTAGTTGAAATAATAAATCTCATTCCAAGGATAGCAATAAAGTCTCTTCGATCATGGGTCTGAAATGTCTGCTTCGTGCTTGATCATGAAGAAATATGTTGAATGGGCTTGTATGGGAAACATATCTCCATAGCATAGGACCAAAGAGCATTATTCTAAAACCCCACCACCTTTGAAGCTCAAGATAGTTCTGATGAAGCGCAGACTGTGAATCCAGCCAGGGTTGTGGAGGATACCTCTTATACCAAATGATAAAAGCACACAAAGTTTTGCGCTCCAGTTCTCATTTCCAATTACAGGAAGAGCCGAGATAGTCATTCGGCCTCTTACTTATATCATGGGTGTGTATTTTGGACCTTTTTGATCCTTACAAAGGATCTCCTATTCATTTCCCTCAACAGATTCAATTCATTTGCAAACTCATCCCACATTTTTCTTAATAAGGTCCCTTCTCATAATGCATTCTAAAATTAAAGTTTATGTCACGAAGAACCCCAAATTGAGACACCTATGACAAATTTACCTCAAACTAATATTTTGATCACAAAAAGCTCTAAACTGATACATTTGTGATAAATTTACCCTCTGTTAGTTTTGCGACCTATCTTTCCGAGCCTTGCGATAATCCCAAGGAATAGGTTTAGAATCATTTAGTTATAAAGTCAATTCGAATGGTTCGTGCAAATGGAATCTCAAATAAAGTCACTGAACAACCCCCAAAAATAAATAGAAAATTTGAATAGTTCATACGAATGGTGACCTAGAATGACTCTTCCGATTTGTTAAAATTGCAAATAGATTGGCAAATTATAAACATAAGTCCCCTCATACTCATCCTTAGCATGACAGCGGTTTATTTAAAAGTTGTTTAGATAATCTAAAATATGAATCTAGGAGTCACCACTAGTCTCTTGTTTGGGACTAGCTAAATCAAGGGTTGAGAGACCACCCTTGATTTCCATGGAACCAGAGATTTCGTGGGTTTGGGGACCTGGGCTATGGTAAAGATTTTTGTTAGTGCCCTTTCGGTACCTATGAGTATGGTTGTTATCTAAAGTGGTCATACAATCATTTTACATTTTCATACAAGTCTAAAGATAGGTGATCACACATGGATGGTTCGTTTGTGCCATTTTTATGCCAACTCTGGAAAAAGAAAAGGAAAGGCAATCAAGGGCTAAAGTACAACACAAGTGCTAAAACTTGGTACAATAGACACTTAAGTGCCAAAACTTTTAGAAGGTACACTTAAGTGCCAAATCGGAGAAGAATGGAACACTTAAGTGACAATAGCGGAAATTTCCAAATAAATTGTTGACGTGGTAATTTTCCGGCGAGTTAAGTGCAAAATGACGTCGTTTTTGGCATTGGCGTGGCTATATAAACCCAAAATGACATCGTTTCGCCTCTGAATTCAAATTTTAATATAAATAATAATTAAATAAATTAAAATAACTAAATTTATTTTTAAAAAAAAGGTAGTAGCAATGTTTGGTGAGGGCCTGCACAACCTTTGTCACCGCCACCCCACCATCGCCGGCCCCATGCACTTATTAGCACCATGCAGATCCTAAGTCTGAGCCCATCAAATTCAATTGGATCCGCTTTCACTTAAAAGCTTAAGGCAATTAATTACGGACCAACTATAATATATTAACTACTCGAAGCTATACTAATTCTTTGGTGGGACTTCCTAACACAATTCTCAAGCGCAACTCAACGATCTCCCCCTCAATGTGAGCTCAACGTTAGGTTTGCTTCCTTTAATGAAACACCGATACATATTGGGAGTGGGCCACCAATCAATCATCAATTTTAACACCATTTGTTGGGAGTGTGCAATAGAAATCTCGATACTATCAATCGGAAGATCGGCAAGAGGAAGCTCAAGTCCAAGCTCGTCATCATGTTTAGTTTGATTCATCTTCACTCAAAAGCTTCAATCAATTAGTTATGGGCCAATTAAAATATATTAATTGTTCCACACCACACCAATTTTTCAATATGGAACTTTCTAACATAACTCACATGTGCAACTCAACAACACTTACTTGTTATCAATTCGCGTTGAGCCATATCATCTAGTGATATTCCATTTATTATATATGCAATCCGGTCATTTGTCTCATCTTGTCCGAGCCCTCATGCACAAATGATTACTCCCAATATTTGTTGGATCGAATATGGGTGTAGTTTGTCCACGACCAAGCCATTATTGGAGAGGGTCCAACTTTAATACTATTTGTAAAAACTTTGTTCATTCCACATGAGCCATCCTTAGAAGGACTAATTTGAGTAACCAAAAAAGGCTATGGCTATTTGGGCGTGGGCATTAATTTATAAATCATCGAAGAGAACATCTTTCATTTGATAGATGGCTCTTCACAAACCAAGCAAGTGTTGGCACAAATAAATAGGGGCTAAGAAGAATATTTTCTTTCAAATAAACCAGTGCATACTCGACTATTTTGACCAAGCCTGGCTAAGGAAGGGTTACGATGTAGAGAATAACTTATCAAATTTAATGGGACTCCTACGAGCAAATAATTGGTACTAATTTTTACCACATACATTTCTAGATAAGGTTGACATTAAATGTTGGTACACCCTTTTAGCCAGGGACAGTGTACTTTGTCAAAGTTAGCTTTTACCACATACTATTGCTAGAGCTATTAATGTTTAGGATTAGTGTAAATAGAAAGTTAATTGCTTTCTCGTCCAAGAAAGTTCACTAATTGATAAGAAGTAAGTGCTTTTCAGTAGCACGTATGAGTTATCTTAGAAAGTATCACATTGAAGATTTAATGTGGTGTGGAGTAATTAATATCCTAATTGGTCCTTTACCAAAAAAAAATATCCTAATTGGTCTATAATTTGAGTAAAGGTAAGTCTTGCTAGATATGTTGACGAGATTGGACTTGAACTCCATCTTGGCGATCTTTTTAGGTGAAGGCTTCAAGACTTCTATTGTACACTCCCAACAAATGGAATCAAAGCCCATGGTTGATTAGTGGCCCACTTTCACTGTGTATCAATATTTGGTTAAGGGGAGCAAACCTAACACTAAGCTCACATGTAAGGGAAAAATTGTTGAGTTGCATGTGTGAGTTGTGTTAAAAAGCCCCGCATTAGAGAATTTGTGTGGTGTTGTTGACACCTAATTTTAGCAAATCTAGGAAAATAAGGAAAATAAAAATTGCATTGGAACAAATAAAAGGAAAAAATGAAAAAAAAAATGAATGAAATCGATTTGATTGATTATGCATGGAAATTTGAAATTCTGATGGATATTCAGATTTTGATAAATGCATAAACAATTAAAAATCAAGTGAACAAAATGCAAGAATTTTTATAAAACGGAATAAATCGGAGCAAAATCGAGCTGATTACGAAATCACGCTCTGATTTGCAGCTTTAATTTAATGCGACAGAAGATGGAAACTCAGAAAATACCATTCAAAGCAGCCGTTCGGAATTAGTATAGAAAAGAGCTTCATTTTTTGTAACTGAGGGGGGGATTCAGAAAAATTTTCAGAGCAAAAAAAGTGACAGTGGTTCTTTTGTTAGAATTGGGAAATTCAAAGAAAAAAAAAGAGAGTTATTTTGTCTTTGTTTTCGTAAAAAAAGTCAAGCAAAAAGCTTATGTAGAAAAGTAAAGGGGGGCAGAGGGGAAGTGACGTCAATCGGCAAAAAAAAAAAAAAAAAAAAGGAAACGCTACAATTTCATGTTCCCCAAAGGGGCCTCCCCGATCGCTCCAGGCGTGACCGCGCCGTCCAGCACGCCAGCACTGCCTCCGCTAGCCGCTACCGCGCCTCCACCACCGCCGCTTCGCCGCCTCCCCGTGAAGCTCACCGCGACGACCCGACGTCGCGCCTTCCGCCGACGCTTCCCGCAACCCGCCGATCCGCCGCGAGCTACGGCCCGCGCAGCCATGACTGATCCCTCGCATCGTAGAGCTGCGACCACCGCGACGCCAGCCCTCTCTACTCCACCGCCGCTCGCATCCTCCCCGCGCGCCCCCGACGCCGTCACCGATTTGCAGCCCGAGCTCCCCGTGGCAGCCGCAACCCGAGCAACTCGACGCTACCTCCGCTGTCGGTCCTGCAATCCACGACACCCGCGTCTGCAGCTCCATCGCCACACCTTCGACACCCGCTGCTGCTTTCCCCGCGCTCGCATTGCGCCTCTCGCACCTACACCACCGCCTTACCCTCCCCGCGCCTGGACCCGCGCCATCTGCGACCTGGAGCCGCCACAGCGAGACCACTGCGACGCCGCAGCCCCGACCCGCACAGCCGCCGCTCCGACGCTCGCCGATCCACCTCCGCCCGCACCGGACCGCGATCACCCTTGCCCTCCGCCGATCGCGACTCCAAGACCACCGGCCCGTGCACCACCTCGCCGCCGATGACCAGCGAGTCCCGATCTTTGTTCAGCCCTCGCCGGAGTCCCAGCGCCGCCCGCCCGCCCGCCTCCTCCCTCGGCACCCTCTCTCTCTTTTACTTACCTAGGTAGTTTTTATTATTTTTACTTTTTACTTTTACTTTTTACTTTCTTTATAATTTAGTTTATTTTATTTGTTATGTTATTTTTGTTTATTTCATTTGATAGCATTTTTAGTTTAGGTATTAATTTGTAATATTGGATGTTAATAACTGTAATTTTTTTGTAGGCATTATCCGCAGGGATTTTGTTCGGAATTATTATAATTATTAATTTGATCCGAGAGACATCGGATCATTTTTTTAATTATTTTAATTGTTGGGCTTTTTAGTGAGATTTTAATTGTTAAATCACAATAATTATTTAATTTGGTCCGTAAGACTTTGGATCAAATTTGTAATTATTTTGATCTCTTTGTTGTGATAATTAGGGTTAGAATAACCGTTAATTTGACCTGTGAGACAACAGGTTATTTTTTCAATTATTTTAACCATTCCTTGCTTCATTTGGTTGATCGTTTAGATTTAATATTTATTTAGTAATTACTTATCTTTAAAAAAAACTAAAAAAAATCAGAAAATCAAAAAATCAAGTTTCTGCATGAGCATATAGGTTTAGTAAATCAGACATGTAGGTTTAGTAAATTAGAATTTCTTAGGATTACATTTTTAGGCTTGCATTTTTTAGAATAAGTTAGGGTTGAACCTGAATTAATTTCTTTAGATAGTGCTCGCACATTTTAATTATCTCATTTTCAAAAAATAGTTTTCTAAGATAAGATAGGGTTTAAGTCAAATTAATCACTAGAATAGATTAGAAAATTATCTTCTTAGATAGATTAAATAGGGTTTTCATAAATTCTAAAATTCAATAAAAAATACAAAAATAAAAAATCTAGGTGCATGTTAATTAGTTCGCATAATATGATCATTTAATTAGAATTTATTAGTAAAGTTATGTCATAAGGTGCATAATAACTAGTTTGCATAATAGACCCATTTAACTAGAATTTGCACATTAATAAGATTAAGTCATTTAGTTTTAAAATGCATTTTATAAAAGAATTCTAATTTTTAAGAAAATCCACAAAAAAAAATGATTGCTTTCTTTGTGTGATGTAATTTATTTATTTGAATGTTTTAATAATGGATGAGCACTCGTGTGGTCACCACATTTGCATGATAATGATTTAGCTTAAAATAAATCCAAGCTACCTGCAAAAATATTTTGAAAATTAAAAGAAATGGTACCGAAAGGGTATTAGAAAATTCTAGTGTAACCAAGTCCCCGTACCCTTAGTCTCTGGTTCGTAGGAGTAAAATAAATCTTCCTTTATTTTACTTAAGTGTCTAATCGACCTACCATAAACTGATTAGTGGCGGCTCCTAGATAATAACCTCTTGCACATTTAAAAATTTAGACTTAAGTCGCGAATTTGTATGGGCTTGGGAGAGTCCGAGCTAAGTTTAAAAGCTTAGTAATCCATTAACCTAGTTTTAGGTGGTACACCCGAAAAATAGGTCGCGACAGGTGTTGAGTAATCAATATATCCTAGTTAGCACATAACTAATTGGCTTAAGTTTTTGAGTGAATGTTTGTCCAATTGAATATGTTGACAGATTCAAACTTGAGCTCTCTCTTGATGATCTCTTCTGAGTGAAGGTATTGGGATTTAGATGCACGCAAAAGCAATGCTAGAAGAAGTTGGAAATTCATGTTGGCACATGATTTGTAAATGGAGACTAATGTGACAAGTGGAAGCATTAGAGACTTAGAGAAGCTTGTTTATCATCAAATCAGAAAAAGTTGTATAGAAAATGGGGGCTAAAATGTGGATGAATAGGAGTTAGCCCTTCCGACTACATTGAAATTTCGCACGATGATTTTAGTAAAATCAAAATGTTTAGAACTGAATTGATATCCATATAACATATTTGGAATTGATTGAATAATTTTCCTATTCAGCTCATTGCCAGGAAAATATTAAACATGTCTATGATTTCCATGTAATCTTATTTCCTCATGCTTTACATTTCCTTGTACTTAAAATTTATGTAGATTCATCATCATCCAAAACTCATTTGTGCCTTTTGTGCTTGAGTAAGGATATGTGAAGCAATATCTGTCGCTCTCCAATCTTCTAAAGTGATTATAGCCTTAACAAATATCGATTTTAATAGACAATAGTTTACTAGAATTGAGTACCTTGCAAAGGGTGTTATAATGTGTTTCCCGAATGATTCCTTACGGTAAGTGTTGTCAACGAAGCAATATCATAGATCAGGCAATCACAACACGCATCAAGGCACTAGTGAGGGGTGCCAGCGATTGAAGCTTTGTTCAGGAGCAACTTCAATAGTCACTGGAAAGAGTCTATCAGCTTTTTTTGGATGAGTTCTTGAGGTCTCAAATGAATGGTTTCTAAGGGGTATTTATGGTGGGGAAACGTGAACCGAAGCTCCATATATTTCGCAGAAGTTGAATGATTTGGAAAATGTCTTCCTAAAGATGGTTGCTTATATCGCTTATAATAATAAGTAAATGAAAAATGTTTTTATCATCGACAACAATTTATATCAAAATATTTTTATGAAAGATGAAAATATTTTTTGTTTAATCATTTTTGTAAGTAATATAAACATTCATTTTCAAGAAAAAAAATTTCAAATCATTCATTTCCCGTGAAATAAACAAAGCCTAAATATTAAAAGAGATTCCCCAATGTGGAGATCCATAAATGCTAAACACACAAATGATATTTTGTTGCATGTTGTTAGGACATACGACAAGCTCACTATAAAGTGTTAGGGGGAAGCAAAGCTAGGATTTAACAATCAAGTCGTGAAATGAACTTATCAAGTCAAGACTCTCTAGAGCATATCATGGAAATTGAGATAATGTTGGAAGGGAATCCATTAGTTGGTTAATAAGAGGAGTTTCCTTACTTATCATATTGGCATTTTTTAAGGTAATATCGTCCATTTAAAGTGGTAGAGGTGTCTCCAGCTATATTTAAGGCAAAATTAAAGTACAAACACCGGGAATAATCTTTGCCAGCAATATAGATATTACAAAAAAAAAAAAGGTAAATTTGTTGAAAGAAATATTCTATATAGCACAAAATTATTTTATTGATTATTGGGGCTTTTAAATAATACAACATGGATATTTATAACCTGCAATCCACGATCATTCACAAACACTTACAAATTTGAATGAACAAATAAACTCCAATCCTATGTTTGGCTATGGGTACAAGAAGTTATAGTATATCCATGATCTTCTTCTAGCAGTGATAATCTACAAGAAGTTAATGATCTGAAAATATCGATTCCACTACTTCAAAGCAACATACTGGTATCGCTGACCTTGTCCACTCGCGAAAGGCTCTCATCACTCGCGATGTCAATTATCAACAACTTTATTGGTGAGTTGTCGATCTCCTTCAACTTGTCAATTGTTTTGTGCATTGATCCCTAAACTCTATCTTCATCGGCTAAGCCAGTCACTCACAGATAATAACTAAAATTTGGTATTTCTTTGTTGGCTAAGGGTCAGAAAACGAAGGGAATCATTCTAAGGGACGGATTGAAGATGCTCAGCTAAAATCACGATGGGTTTCAAGCCAGTTGTCTTTCCATCCAACTGTGGTTGCACTTTGTAGTCTGTCGCATAAATTTAGATCTCACAATATGCAATATGATGCGGATCTCCTTAATTAGAATGGTTTGTGAAAAGGGACGTACCGTTGACTTAGTTGAGCTTCCGAAGACGAAGCGGGGATCATTTGTAAGGACCAAAGTGGCCCTAAAATGCCTACACCCATGTTATGGGTATAATGTCAAATCACCATATCGGCTCTTCCAGTAAACTTGAAATTAGGACTAGAGCATAAGAGTCCTTACTTAGGACTATTAATTTTACGATGATAATTTAACAATTAAGTTGTTTGATCTAAGTAATCAAAGAACTATTAATTTTATAACGTTAATTTGACGTATAAGACTGAGCTCCGCCATCGCCAATATTTGGGCGACCCTTGAGAATCACGGACCCATGTGACTTGGTAATTACTTAGTACCGTTAATAGCTTTAAGGTGGGGAGACTGTCACAAGCGCTGCAGATCATGCGATTGTCAATCGATGCCCATTACTGTAATTGTTATTAAGAAAATGAAATATATGTACACTTCTAAAAATCCCCTGAAAATAGGAAAAAGGTCAGATCCATGAGAGAGCCCCCAAAGACCAAGCGATTCCACTATGCCATTTTGTTTGGGGGCAGTTCAATGGGCATAAAGTGGGAATGTCCTGCGAGGAAGAGAGCATAGGTATTCTCATCACTGTTCTTACTCATTTCTATCCAGCCCCTGCCTTTCTTTTAATACTTACAAACCCACGTTCAAATTCTTGCTCCCTATAAATACCACAACAACATTGCCATGCTCTAAGAAAAGAGAGAGAGAGAGAAGAAAGTGGCGGCCCTGGTGCTGGCAGTGAATCTGCTTATTGGCAATGGAGTCTCCTTCTCCCAACCATGTGCCCAGCAGTCTCCAAGGTCGAGTCCCACAATTTCATGGCCACCTCGCGAGAAAGGCCACAACTACGATGAAACATGGGGCTCAGCTACTGAAGGAGATGATGATAGCGTGTCCACCGGAGGCCACGAGGTCGTCTTTCCATTC
Organism: Eucalyptus decipiens; assembly: GCA_014182575.1. Lineage (NCBI taxonomy): Eukaryota > Viridiplantae > Streptophyta > Magnoliopsida > Myrtales > Myrtaceae > Eucalyptus > Eucalyptus decipiens. The sequence continues at coordinate 10,258,700 of CM024617.1, forward strand.
AGTATCAGCTTTGTCGCTGCTCGAGATGCCCATGACAACAAAGTGCTCCTGTGGGGAGTCCATGGCAGAGGCCAAGGAGCATGTTGGGAATGTCAGATTCCCAAAAACCGGATTCGACACTAAATCGAACCCCTAAAACGAATGCGGAAGAGAAGCCCGGGAAAAACATGTATCACCGATCCTAAAGCACACCACGGAATCGAGCGTACCTTGTTAGCCACAGATTAAACACCAACGCCGATAAGAGGAAGAGAAAACCGATCCCATTCGATCCGATGACATCGATTGGCCTTGAAGGGAAGATGGCGTTGCCTTTAGCTTACATTTTTTTCTTTTGGAAGGGAGAGAGGGAGAGGAACGTATGTTCTAAATGCCAAAAGGTGTGTTCGTCCCTCTCTTTTCTCCCTTATATACGTTCCCTCCAAAAGGAATCGTGCCCCTTCATCATATTCCTCCATCCATGGGCCCTAATCTTGTGGGCCGGGCTTTTAGGCCCAACATGGGCGGACGGGCCTTAAGCCCATCCCATAAAACCATCATCTCCCACTCTCACATGGTGGGCCGAACAGGATTCTCTTTACCTCTCTTCAACATTCATACCGGTGAATAATCCGTGCGACCAGCATACTTTGAGAGCTCGTTGCCATACATCTGTTAGGAATATATAGCAGCTCATAATGGGCATCACATCCTGAGTAGATTTAGTATGCAGTTCCCTAGATCGATCGATCACATTTATATCTCTCTTAATCTCTTTTAAACAATGATTATATATATATATATATATATATATATATATATTATTGTATTCACAATTATGATTATCCCAAAGACAGTCATAATTGGTTAACTAGTGAATACAAAACTACAAAGTGATTCTCCAAATTTGATCTTCCTCTTTCCTTCAAACTCTCAATTTCAGTTCAGCTTGCTTTTCTAGAAATGTCCCATTAGATCGAATCAACTCATGACCATTGGCAACATCCTAAGATAGCAAACACTAAATAGAAATCTTGAGAATAAGTAAGAGTCATGAGGGGACTAAAAAAAAATTGATGAACTCTTTTCCTCAAGAGCCTCACACGGCATAAAAGTTGATATCAAACTTTTGCCACTCTCATTGGTCGTCTCATGCATACGTAGTATGAAATACGTATTACGGTATTAACTCATTTCCCATGGAGCGTATGTCTACATCTTCAATACCGTACAGATGATAGTTCAGACATACCCAATGTCTAACTTGAGTTCACGTATCTACTCATTAACAAAATTCATCAGAACTCACATCTGGCATCATAGACAGATAAAGTAAAATATGTGGGTTATTTTACTTTCGGACATAGTAAGTATTATGTCATCATCTTAACACTTAGTTAAGGTGACATACGTATTTTAAGCTTGAGCTCTCGATTATCACCTAGATAATAAGCTTAAAAACAGTATCATCTCTATTTATCACATAGTAAATAGAGGCGATTACCCGTGTGAGTGGGCTAATCTTATATTTGTTCGACATGCTTTCTCAACTTAAAGTAATGCACTGAGCATTAAGATGCATAAAGATCAAACAAAGATTTATAGGCATAAATGATGAAAACGCAAATTCATCAAATGTGAACACTTAGGGAAATTACAATATTCAGTACATCAGCCTCTACGCAATCCTAGAGATTTCATATAGCCACAAAACACATCTCTAGGTATTGGCTTTGTCATAGGATCTGCTATCATTCTATGCGTAGTATGTGCTCTAAATTCACATCTTTTCGTGCAATCATATTCTTGACAAAAGTTATACTTTGTATCTATAGGTTTAGTCTTGCCATGATATTTTGGATCTTTGGTGTACATTTTTGCTGCTTGGCTATCATAGTTAACCAACAATGAATCTGCAGCACTTCCAATAACACCTAAATGACCCAAAAAATCTCTTAAGCCAAACACCTTCTTCTACTGCTGGTGATAATGTCACGAACTCAACTTCTATCGTGGATAAGGCTATACACGTTTGTTTCTTACTGCTCCAACATATGGTTCCATTATTCGGTAAGAAAACAAACCCAGAGGTAGATTTTCTTTCATCTAAATTTCCTCCTCAATCAGCATCAGAATAGCCTTGAAGTCGCAGATCCTTTCCTTAATGACTCAGCGTATAATCAACAGTTCCCTTTAGATACCTCAGTATTCTCTTAACGGCTTTCCAACGTGCTTGACCTGGATTGGATTAGTATCTTCTCACCATTCCAACTGTAAAACATATGTCAGGTCTTGTACACATCATAGCGTACATCAAGCTTCCAACAGCACTAGCATAAGGAACATGTTTCATTTGTTCCTTCTCTTGTGGAGTCCTTAGATACAGTCTATGGCTCAATCCTCCACCTTTTGCAATAGGAGTGTCTATGGGTTTACAATCTTGCATACGAAATCGTTCAAGAACCTTGTTTATATATGTTTCTTGCGAAAGAAATAACGACCTCTTCGAATGATCTCTTGAAATCTTAACTCCAAGAATGTATGCAGCTTCACCCATATTCTTCATCTCAAAGTTGGAAGATAACCAACTCTGGACAATATTAACAAACTCCATATTACTTTCGACAATTAGTATATCATCAACATATAATGATATGATCACAAATTGATCCTTGGATCTTTTGATATATATACAATGATCATCGTCAATCATTGTAAAATCATATGCCACTATGGCATTATGAAAACGTATATACCATTGTCTCGATGACTGCTTAAGGCCGTATATCGACCTCAAAAGTCGACATACCTTTTCTTCTTGGTCTTTCACTATGAAACCAGCAGGTTGTTCCATATATATTTCTTCCTCTAATTCTCTATTGAGGAAAGCAGTCTTTACATCCATATGATGTAACTCAAGATCCATATTAGCCACTATTGCCAGAATAATGCGAATCAAGGTAAATCTCACTACAGGAGAAAATGTATCTTCATCAATTCCTTCCTGTTGATTATACCCCTTTGCCACAAGGCGAGCCTTATGCCTTTCTATCGAGCCATCAGCCTTTCGCTTTATTTTGATAACCCACTTGTTCCCAATAGCTTTGCGTCCTTTTGGAAGATCAACTAGTTCCTAAACTTGATTTGACTTCATTGACTCCATCTCCTCTTCCATTGCATAAATCCATTTCTCCTTACTAGGCAATTCAAAGCCTCATTAATATTTCTTGGCTCATCCTCATCTTGCGGAGCAATATAAAAGTTTCCCCTTCAATGTCAAAAACGTCGACGAGGAATACTTTGGCGACTTGTTCGCCGTATGGGAGATTGTACACTTTGCACATCATTCCCCATTATGCTCCCATTTGGATTAGATAATGACGATATCATCTCATCATGTGGTTGTAATTGAGAATGAGTTAAATTCAATTCATCACTTCTCATATTACTCCTACTTGGACGAACTCCACTAATATAATTATCTTGATCCAAGGTTTCAAATAGGGAGTAATCTTCCCCTATTTCGCCCTTCTTAGAAAATTCATCCTCTAAGAATGCGACATCCCATGATTCAAATTCAGTTATACTCCCACTTTCCTGCTCACCTATGAACATATACAATTTCGAGTGTTCAGAGTATCTCATTAAAATAATCTTCTTTCCTTTGGGACCCAATTTCCCAAACTTGTGAGAGGACTCAAGAGTGTAGACAACACAACCCCATGGCTTAAGAAAAATTTAAGTCCGATTTTCTACCTGTCCATAACTCATATAGAGTGGAAGTAACTGATTTGGAAGGCATCCGGTTAAGTATATAGGCAGCAGTTAATAATGCATCACTCCAAAAAGTAATAGGTAAGTTAGCATGCGCCATCATGGACCTAACCATTTCCAGTAGGATTCTGTTTATTCTCTCTGCAACACAATTTTGTTGAGGAGTATATGGAATAGACAACTGTCTTTCTATTCCTTTTTCATCACATAATTTTCTGAACTCATCAGATAAATAATCTCCACTTCAATCAGATCTTAATACTTTTATTTTCTTGTCTAATTGATTTTCATCCAAGTTCATGAACCTTTTGAAACAACTTAATGCTTCAGATTTATGAGAAATCAAATAGACATATCTGAATCGAGTATAATCATCTATAAAAGTGATGAAATAAATAGCCCAATGCATTCTTCTCACATTCATTGGACCACAGACGTCAGAATGGATTAAATGCAGAGGAAATTCAGCTCTTTTACCTTTTCCAAATGGTTTCCTTGTCGTTTTCCCTACTAGGCAATGCTCACATATGGGCAAATCGACTTTTTCAATGTTGCCCAACAAGCCCTATTTGGCTAATCTATTCATACTTTGCTTGCCAATATGACCAAGTCTAGCATGCCACATAATCACATCATTATCATATGAATTAGGAGACGTGAGAAGGGAATAACAAACATTGACATCACCACAGTCAACATTTTGTACAATAAAACCATCCAGAAAATGACCACAACCATAGTAGTTTGTATCCAAATACAAATCTACACGGCTATTACAGAAGTTAACATAAAAACCAAGCTTAACCAACACCAAAATAGACACTAAATTTCGACGAATCTCCAAAACATATAGAACATCATGTAGGAACAAGGTGCGTCCACCACGCATGTTCAATTGGCAGGTGTCAATCCCTTTAACTTCAACTCTGGAGTTATTTATCACATAGATCCACTTATGACGTTTTCTTTACTTGAGGACATTTTCCTCTCTTGTGTTGGTTAATTCTTGATTTCTTGCAATAAGGACTTGATCATTTGCATTCCCACATATTGAACGAATCAATACGCTTGTGCTTAGAGCTCAAAGTCCTTTCTGAGCTAGAACCAACATTGCAAATGTCTATTTTCGGCTCAAATGCCGTTAGGCGGTCCTCTACTAGCTCAAGGTGGCGCACAGCATCCTCAAGATCTTCCATAATATGGTCAAGAGCTTCTAGTGCTTCTTGCTTTTCCAGCACATATTGAACCTTCATATTCAATATTTCACAATTGTTGCCATTCATATCAGCAATTACGTTCTTAGTTGCTGAAACCATCGATCTGAACACATCAGACATACATGCACAAATAATTAATGTCTATCATTTATGCATCCACTTTGCACAGACCCATCATATCAATGAACAATTTTAAGTAAGGTTTTAGAATCAAAAGGTCACTATGTTTCCAATCATCCTCCAAAAATCCTAACTTAAAACTATTATTAATACAATTGTCTTATGCAAAATAAATTCTATGAAGTTACAAAAACTTCTATGAACTACCCACAGCAATCAACAATAACAGAAAGCAAATAATATTTGACATCCAATAGAATAATAATGCTTTCACATAATACAACTATCAATTACACTAAGTAATATATACAGAGGAATAAATCAACATAGGAAGAGAAATTCACACCCAAAAACATTTCAAACTAATCTAAGAAATAAATAAGGAATGTTCCTTCTAATCTATTAGTCAAAATATCTAAGAAAATTGAAGACACATTTGCCAACCATGGAAAAAATTTTGGAGAGCTTTCATGTCGCCTCCAAGGCGCATTCACTCTGCGCCATGTGGTGCTCAATCTAAGGGTCGAAGTTTTGGTCAGCTCAATCCTATAGTACTCTCTAACAAAAGCTACCACTAGCCTCCTAAAACCCAGGACCACGTTGACCTCCCATAGCCGATCTAACACGGCTTGCCATTCAGGTGGAAGAGTGTTCATCAAAGCCGGCACCTTCTCAAAATCCGACATAAGATAACCATTCCAGATGATTTCCTATATCATCTGATTGACCCTGACCACATGTGATACTAAATCACCGTCATGCCACCGATAATTAGCTAACTCCGTCATCAGCCTTTTAAGTCTTGCACTTCCCTCGTCCGTTCTCGGGATTGCAGGTATCCATGCATAACGCATCATAGTTCCTACAATAAATGCAGAACTAAAAATGGATTACTTATAATCCATAATGTACATAAAGGAAAATACATAATTTTCCATGATTCATGCAACAAATGCAGAATAAACAATGGATTACATATAACCCACATGGACATAATTAAAAAAGAAACAGATTCCCTTTTTTTTTTTTGTTCAACGATCGTTGTTCAACGGTCAAGGTCGTCGGTCGTCGGTCAACGGTCAACGGTCAATGGTCAACGGTCAACGGTCGTCGATCAACGGTCAACGGGTCAACGGGCGGCGGGTCGGGCCGGTTGGACCGGTCGGGGCAGTCGGACCGATCGAGCCGGGTCGGACGAACCGACCCAGCACGTGCCTCGCACACGCGGGCAACCAGTCAAATCTCAGGTCGAGTCACATCTCGGGTCGGGTCGTCGGCGATGACGTTATCGATGACGTCATCCCAGCGGTTACCAACCGTTGGGTGAAGTCATGGTGACGTCAGCACGTGTCGGTTCGTCGACTAGCGCATGTGGCGCACGCGCTAGCCAAGCCAGCGCTTCAGGCGCGTGGCGCCCACGCGCAGCGGCTTCTGGCCGCGCGTGTGGGCGCATCCGGCGTCTCCCGGCGGCATTCGACCCATCGCCAGACTCATCTCAACGAACTCTTTCACCCTATGCCATCAGAAATCGATTTTGACTTACGGAAACTCGAAAAAGTGGATGAACAGTGCTCGGGTGTCGGGATTTTTCGCCCCGATCCGTGTCGGCCGATTATTTTCTCGAAAAATCAATCAAAAAACATGAAAGGGGTCGGGAAAACATGAACTAGGGCTCTGATACCAATGTTGGGAATGTCGGATTCCCAAAAACCGGATTCAACACTAAATTGAACCCCTAAAACGAATGCGGAAGAGAAGCCCGGGAAAAACATGTATCACCGATCCTAAAGCACACCATGGAATCGAGCGTACCTTGTTAGCCACAGATTAAACACCAACGTCGATAAGAGGAAGAGAAAACCAATTCCGTTCGATCCGATGACGTCGATTGGCCTTGAAGGGAAGACGATGTCGCCTTTAGCTTACGTTTTTTTTCTTTTGGAAGGGAGAGAGGGAGAGGAACGTACGTTCTAAATGCCAAAAGGTGTGTTCGTCCCTCTCTTTTCTCCCTTATATACGTTCCCTCCAAAAGAAATCGTGCCCCTTCATCATGTCCCACCATCCATGAGCCCTAATCTTGTGGGCCGGCTTTTAGGCCCAACATGGGAGAACGGGCCTTAAGCCCATCACATAAAACCATCGGAGCGGAACACGATCCGTGTACAGGAGAGCACGAGAATGGGAACGGGATGTTTTTGACATGGAAGAACCTGTGGGTGACGGTAACGGACCGGAGAAATGGGACACGTCGTATATTGCAAGAGCTCACTGGTATGCGGGGCCGGGTTGGATGTTGGCTATCATGGGTCCTTCTGGCTGTGGCAATTCGACTCTGCTCGATGCCCTAGGAGGTGCGTATCGAATAATTCTCTATTTCTACAAAATGTAAACTTTCAGGAAATCAATGATAGATTAAGACGCCGGGGATCTTGAGTTAGAAAACAAACAAAAATCTAATAAATAAGAGCAGGACTCGAGTATTTTATAGAAAAAATTAGTGCTTAGGGTAAATACCTTTTCAACCATCTGTTTACAAGTTCTTTTCCTTCATGGACATCATGGATTAGAAAACAAACAATAAGATATAAGTAACAAAAGCAGAGGAACGTAAATGTGTAGTCACTGGAGGCAAGTCGACTTATTCGAAAGCCAATTACGTTAATTGACCCGCTAAGCCTTTAAAAAGAAAGGAGGAGTAGTCAGTTGATCTTGTCCCAGCTTCTCTCTTGTCGAGACTTCAAGAAGTCAATGTATGATATGTCTGCTCTCCCCGTTCGACAAATATAGTTGATGTCGATGGTCCTTCAACAACGGACGAATCCCCACAAGAAACAGCGTTCCTGTCGTCTCAACCACGCTATTAACAGAGTTGTACAGTTTCATGTCGGGTGGCAATAAGAGACTGAGCTAAACCCGAAGCCTCTCGCTTGCTCTGAAACTCGTTGTCCCCTAACTATTGCATGGCCTGGCAACGATGACCTCAAATTTCGAGAAAGCAAACAGGGTGGGTTAAGAATCTTGAAGACATTTTAGCTTAAGGAGGGCAATACATGTTCAGATATAATACGCGGAAACGACAGGATCTTGTAGTTTACGTCAACGCAAAATCACCAAAGAAATAAACGAGAAAAATAAGGATACCAGAAATTTACATAGTTCGGTCCGAATATCAGTACCTACATCAACGGGGAGAGCCAGCAGCAAATAATCCATTAAAATCGGAGAATCGGAGTTTACAATCGCTTAAATGCTTAAATGTTTCCCACACCTAAATTTAACCTCAAACTCAAAGTGTTTATAAATAAACAACTCACTTGGAGATAAATTCACGACACAAAATCACCGCTCGTTCAAGCTCAAAATATAACACTCTACGTACGCCTGGTTCTCGTACATACGAAATCGCATATCTCTTCAAAGCTTCTTGCAAAGGACTTGTGGCTTCGTGGATGTGCAGCTTCGTAGACTTCGATGGCTTCATTCTACGTAGGTCTGCAGCTGCTCCACGCACGCATGCTAGAAAGGAAATTATATCAGTTCATATATATGTGTACGTGTGTGCCCACGGTCAAAACTTTGACATGGGCCCACCACTAAATTTCCTCCTTCGATGAGGACACGGGCACTTGCAGGGGATGTAGAAAAACTTCCTTTTTCTTTTTCTTTTATCTCTTATTTCCCCCTTCTTCTTTTTTTTTGACAAATTTCCCCTTTTGTCTTACCTTGCACATCCAGCTAATTTCCTCATCCAATTTTAAATTTACTTGGAAAATCTTTATCAACAAATTCGGTTTAATAAATCGTCATCCGAATTCAAACTCGAGACATTAATTTAACAATTCTCCACCTTTGCTCGATATTGAAGCCAAGTTATAGTGTTCATCATCCATGTTGCTCTCCCAATGCCCCGACGAGCGCTCACTATCCACAAATGCCAATAGAGCTTAAGCAAAGCTTGAGCATTGCCAAAGGAACAGACTTAGTCATCATGTTTGCCGAGTTATCTGCTGTAACAATCTTTTTGACAATAACAATACCCTTAATTAAGACATCTCGGATGAAGTGGTACCTGATATTGATATGTTTCATTCGCTCGTGATAAACTGAATTATACGCCAAATATATCGCACATTGGTTATCACAGTGTATATCCACACTTTTCCGTTCTAACCCAAAGTCCATGAGTAAACTTTGTAACCATGTCGTCTCCTTCGCTACAAAGGTTAATGACATGTACTCTGCTTCAGTCAAAGACAAGGTAGTGTGATCCTATAAGGGCGTTTTCCAACTAACTGCACCACCCGCTAGCATAAATGCGTACCCTATTAAAGATCTGCAATCATCCAAGTCACCAGCATGATCCAAATCCACAAAACCAATGGTCTCATTGCCATTGCTTTCCCTTTGATATACTATACCCACGTCTATTGTCCCCTTCAAGTATCTGAGGATCCACTTTACAACTTCCCAATGAGCTTTACCAAGACGCTTCATATAGCAACTAACCATGCTCACAGCTTGTGAAATATCAAGCATAGTGCACACCACAGCATACATAATACTACCAACAGCACTAGAATAAGGAACACGGGACATATGCTCCTCCTCCTCCTTAGTATGTGGTGATAATTTATCTAAAAGTTTAAAGTGCTTTGCTAAATGTGTACTTACATATTTTGCCGACTACATATTAAAACGTGCCACGATCTTCTCAATATATTTCTTCTGAGATAAACATAAAACTCATGCAGTCCTATCACACAAAATCTCCATACCCAAAATTTTCTTTGCAGCACCTAAATCTTTCATCTCAAATTCAGCATTTAACTGCCTCTTCAGCACATCAATATCAAACATATTCTTAACTGCTATCAGCATATCATCAACATATAAGAGTAGATAAATCAAAAAATCATTCTCCAATCTCTTAAAGTAAACACAGCTATCCATTTGACTTTTTGTGTAATTTTGACTAGCCATGAAAGCATCAAAACGTTTATACCACTATCTAGGAGACTGTTTTAACCCATACAAAGACTTCTTTAACAAGTAAACATGATCTTCCTTACTCGAAATAGCAAATCCCTCTGGTTATCTCATGTAAATCTGCTCCTCCAACTCACCATAAAGAAACACGGTTTTCACATCTAGTTGCTCTAACTCGAGATCCTGCGAAACAACTAAAGCAAGTAAAACACAAATTGAAGTATGTCTTACCATAGGAGAGAACACATCATTGTAGTCAATGCCCTCACGCTATGTATACCCATTTACTTCCGACAATCTTTTGGCTCTTTGGTACTTTGACCAACTCCCATGTCTGATTTCGATGGAGTGATTCCATCTCTTCACTCATAGCCCCTAACCACTGTGACGACTTCGAACTAGCCATCACCTCAAAGTAAAACGAAGGCTCATCTGTCTCCACATCATCACCTACAGTCAACGCATAAGCAATATCTGTATAATCATAACATACTGGTGATTTAATTTGCCTTCTTTGTCTATCTGCGGCTATAGTGTGCTACAGTTGTGCTGATTATTCACTATCATTGACTTCAGGAATTGCGACTTCATTTGCAGTCTCAACCTTTGTTACCTTCGAGGTCTTTGGAGTCTCCACCTAAAGCTCCCCCTCACTAATGACACCATGATCAAACTTACCATTACTCGAATGAGCATACGCAGGACATCCAAATATACGTAATCCGAAATAATCAACAGGTTTTCCCAACCAAACTTCCTTAGGGGTCTTCCACTCAATAGCAGATGATGGAGATCGATTAACCAGGTAACATGCTATGTTCACTACTTCGGCCCAAAATTCCTTGCCAAGTCCTGCATGCGAAAGCATGCATCGAGCTTGTTCCAACAAAGTTTTGTTCTTCTGTTCTACCACGCCATTCTGCTGTGGTATCCTAGGTACTATGCGGTGTCTTACAATATATTCTTTCTCGCGAAACTCGGTAAAATCTTTACCACAAAACTCCATGCCATTATCAGTTCTTAGGCACTTGATTTGTTTATCTGACTACTTCTCAATCAATGCCTTAAATTTCTTGAACCGATCAAACACATCATATTTGTGCTTCAGAAAGTATACCCATACCTTCCTCTAATAATCACCGATAAATGTCAGCATATATCAGGCACCTCCTTTCAAAGGAACCGAAGATGGGCCCCTGACGTCTGAATGAATATATTCAACAAGTCGTTTGATCGAATGAATAGCTGTAGTAAACTTAACTTGATGCTACTTCACAAAGATGCAGTGCTCACATAAGTCCAGTTTCCCTGTTTTCTGACCCGTCAACAACCCCCTTTCACTCAGAATCGTCATACCTGTCTCACTCATGTGCCCTAAAATGCATATGCCATAACTGAGTCAAGTTAGAGTCTGACTCACCTGATAAAACTGTGGCGGTTCTAGTCACGGTCTCTCCCAATAAATGATAGAGAGTATTCATTTTCTTCCCCTTCATCACTGTCATGGCATCTCAAGAGATCTTCAGTACTCCACCTTCAGCGGTGTACTTACACCTGATGTCATCGAGTGTCCCTAGAGAAATAAGGTTCTTCTTGAGCTCCAATACATGCCTCACATCTGTCAATGTGCGCACCACCTAATCGTGCATCTGAATCCGAATTCGAATTGTCCCTATCCCCACAACCTTACATACTACATTATTCCCCAAAAGAACTCTACCACCATCTACAGCCTGGTAAGTAGTAAACCAGTTCTTATAAGGCATCATGTGATAAGAACACACCGAATCCAACACCCATTCGTCTCCTGATGAAGTAGCAATCACACATAAAACGGTTTCTACATCATTATTGCTCCATTGCGTAACGTTTACTACACTACTAGTGGCATTCTGCCTATCAACTTTATTCATCCGCTTTGGATAATCTCTCCTGATGTGCCCCTCCTCATGACACTCAAAGCACTTTATGCGTCCCTTGGACTTTTTATGGCATGATCTCAATCTTCTTTTATCTCTGCTGCTACTAGGCCCTCGATGTTATTCTCTACCCCGAATAGTCAATGATTGCGCTACTCCTTGCACCAAACTATCATCTCGCAACTTTTCTCTGCCACTCCTTAAAAAATTAAGCAGACTTTACCTTTTCTAAGGTAATTGTAGTACGCCCCTACAACAGTGAATCAATAAAGTACTCCCATGACTTTGGTAAATAGGCTAACAACATCATGCCATGTTCTTCATCATCAAGTATCTTACTAACGTTCTTTAGATCCAACGTGAGTTTATTAAATTCATCTAGGTGGGATCTAATAACCATACCTTTAATATATCTAAATTGAAACATCTTCTTCAACATGTACAAGCGATTGTTCAAACCTTTCTTCATATAGAGTGCTTGAAGTTTTGCCCATAATATTATGGCATTCTTCTCCTCAGCAACCTCTATTAAGACCCCATCTGACAAATTTAACAAGATTGTGCTCTTTGCTTTTTCTATTAGCTCGACCCTCTCTGAGGCTTTCATTATAATAGGCAACCCATCTTCATCTTCCAATGTCTTGGCCAAACCTTGTGTTGTCAATAAAGTCCGCATCTTGATACTCCATAACACAAAGTTGTTGCTCAGGTTAAACTTCTCAATTTCAAATTTCCTCTCAGACATAATTGCAATAACAGAATTTCCAGATAATAATCAGACAAGCAAAAACCCCAAATCACAATCAAGAAATCCAACCCCAAGCTCTAATACCAATTGTTAGGATATAATACGCGGAAACAATAGGATCTTGCAATTTATGTCAACGCGAAATCACCAGAAAAATAAATAAGAAAAATAAGGATTCTAGAAATTTACGTGGTTCGGTCCAAGTATTGGTACATACGTTCACGGGGAAAGCCAGTAACAATTAATCCACTAAAATTGGAGAATCAAAGTTTATAATCACTCAAACGCTCAAGTGTTTCCCACACCTAGATTTAACCCCAAACCCAAAGTGTTTATAAATAAACAACTTACTTGGAGATAAACTCACAACACAAAATTACCGCGCGTTCAAACTCAAAATACAATGCTCTACGTACGACTGGTTCATGTACATACGAAAGCGCGTATCTCTTCAAAGCTTCTTGCGGAGGGCTTGTGGCTTCGTGGACGTGTGGCTTCGTAGACTTCGGCAGCGTCATTCTACGTAGGTCTTCGGCTGCTCCACGCACGCACGCTAGAAAGGAAATTATAGTTGTTCATATATATGTGTACGTGTGTGCCCAAGGTCAAAGTTTTGACCTTGGGCCCACCACTAAATTTCCTCCTTCGATGAGGACACGGGCACTTGCAGGGGAAGTAGAAAAACTTCATTTTTCTTTTTCTTTTGTTTCTTATTTCCCCTTTTGTCTTGCCTTGTACATCCAGCGAATTTCCTAATCCAATTTGAAATTTACTTGAGAAATCTTTATCAACAAATTCGATTTAATAAATCGTCATCCGAATTCAAATTCGAGACATTAATTTAACAATACATGCAAATATCACATGAAAAAACTTTGTTGAGTACGCAAGAATACACAGTCGTATGGCGTCTCCTTGCTCTGATCCATGAGGATTTCCTTCTTTTGAAGGAATTGTTCTTTGAGACAGAAAAACATTGATTTTTTATGGTGCTCATGCTGTCAGGAGGGAATGAAATCAACCGAATTCTCCTTTTTATTTCACATTCAAGCATTTAATCATTTGTAAGAAGCACCCAACAAGTCTGTAGTCTTTCCATAACAATTTATTGATCTATTTCATTTTCATTTTCGGTTTCTACCCCTTTTTTTCCAAATGACCAACTTTTGCAGGGAGATTTAAGTTCAAGCATCCAACAGATCGGAGAGATCTTGATCAACGATCACAAACCACCTCTTTCTTTTGGCACTTCGGTAAGCCTAGCCGAAGATGTAGTGCTTTATTGAATTTCAATTGCAGCATTCCTTGCCAAATCTTTGTTCATACAAATCACTCTTACTAATAAATTTTCACTTTGTTCATTTGTTTTTGGGGGTTTTGCTATACGCTTATGTGACTCAGGATGACACACTCATGACAACTTTAACGGTGAGAGAAGCTGTGTACTATTCGGCTCAGCTCCTATTGCCGGAATCCATGCCCAAGTCGGAGAAGAAGGAGAGAGCCCAGGCGACGATTAGAGAGATGGGACTGCAAGACACGATAGACACGAGGATAGGCAGCAGGAGTGCCAAGGGCCTTGGTGGTGGCCAAAAGAGGAGAGTGAGCATTTGCATCGAGATCCTGACGCGCCCCAAGCTACACTTCCTCGACGAACCAACCAACCAGTGGGCTTGACAACGCTGTGTCATACCATGTGATGAACCAACGGTGATCGCCTCGATTGATCAGCCTGGCAGTGAAGTCTTCAAACTTTTCCATGATCCGTGCCGTCTTTCTTCTAGGAAAATTGTCTATTTTAGCCTCAGATCAGGGGCAGGACAGGTGCTTGTAATATTTGACTTCCATGTTATGAATCTTTACTTGTTGCAAGCAAAAGCATTTTCCTAACTATCACTTTTTCTTTTTTCTTTTTTTCTTTTTATGCAGTTTTTTGCATCAAATGGTTTTCCATGTCCAACTCTTAAAAATCCATCTGATCACTACCTCAGGACGATTAACGGGGATTTCAACGCAGTAAGTCATGCCACTCAAACTTGATTTGTTCAACCATAATTTCAAAAATTGAAGGAGATCTCATGGACCCAATGAAACAATATTTCTTCTCAGGGCATTGAACGAGGAGGCAATGGCATGAATGCTGAAGAAGCCATCGACACTCTGGTCAAGTCTTATTAGTCATCTCCAATTTGTCACCAAGTTCAGCAGCAAGTGTCCAAGACATGCGAAAAGGTATGGAATTTTATTATTATGTGGATTGGAAACTTAAAATTTTTGCAAATCTGAGAGTTTCTGATAAGTTGCGTGTTTCCGTTAGAACTTTGGAGGAAAATTTGGAAAGAAATGGAAGTCGAGCAAGCTTCGTTACCCACAGCCTTTTTCTAACTAACCGATGGTTCGTGAATTAGAATTTTGGAGGAAATTTGGAAAGAAATGGAAGTCAAACAAGCTTCGTTACCCATAGCCTTGTCATAACTAAGCGATCGTTCGTGAACATGTATCCCGACTTCTGGCTTCTTTTAGCAATCTACGTTGCATTGTCTGTGTTGGGACTATCTTCCACGACATCAGATCCACCTAAGGTTCAACTCAAGTAAGCTCCACTAGAGCGACAAACTCAGTGAAGAATGAGATTTATAAGTTTTCTGCACATTCTATTTACCAAGTTTATTAATTTCTACGAATTTGCAGGCAAGAGGTTCGATGCTAATGTTCGTTGCGGCATTTCTTGCTTTTTATGGCAATCCGCGGATTCCCTTCCTTTGTTGAGGACATAAAGGTACTCCACTTAATTTCCCCTTTCTTTTCTTTTCTTTTTTTTTGATGCTCCGATTGCTTTTCACTGTGCCAAAGTAATAAGATTCCTACATTTTCATTTTACCAGGTCTTGGGGCGAGAGATATTGAATGGGCACTATGGCGTAGCCGCGTTCGTTGTAGGCAGTACATTTTCATCCATCCCTTATCTACTGATCATCTCTCTTGTCCCGGGAGCCATAACTTATTACTTGGTTGGCCTCCGAAAGAGTTTTGAGCACTTTGAATACTTCACCTTATTGCTCTTCGTATGCATGTTGCTAGTCAAGAGCTTGATGATGATCGTCGCAAGTATAGTTCCCGACTTCCTCATGGGAATCATAACTGGTACCGGAATTCAAGGTGTGATGATGCTAAATGGAGGGTTTTTCAGGTTGCTAAATGATATCCCTAAGCTATTCTGGAGATATCCCGTGTATTACATCTCCTTCCATAAGTATGCCAATCAAGGTTTCTTCAAGAATGAGTTCAAAGGGTTAATGTTTCCCAAACAAACGGGAGGATCACCTGCAATAGGTGGTGAAGAAATCTTGAGAAGTTATTGGCAAGTGGAAATGGACTACTCTAAATGGGTGGATCTTGCTATCTTGCTTGGAATGTTGGTTGTTCACAGGCTAATGGTCCTTGGAATAATAAAGGCCGTGGAGAACATGAAGCCACTAGTGAAAACTTAAGGGCTAAATCTCTTAAACGTCCTAAACTTGTCGTGAAGAATTTGTCAACGCCAAAATAATACAGGGAGCTAGGGTTAGTTATGTGATGGTGTGAAATTTGGTGTGTTTATCTTCAATTGTTGTTGAAGTAAATACCTTGTATGGATAATAATGAACTCTCTTAAATCATGTGTATGAAATGTTTGCTTTTATGCTTGGTCGCAAAGACATTTTAAATGAGATTGTATCACACAATGCTTAACCAACAATCTCCCTATCTCACAAAGGAATTCTTAAGAACTATACCACAATATTCTCTAACTTAGACACTCATCTTTTGGATGCACTTCATGAGAACGCACAATTGATAGTTGCTCGCTTATGGGCAAAAATCCGATTTCCTTTATTGGCTCAAATGGAGACATATTCTCAACACGATACTTTAAAATTCTAACAATCAGAGCTATCATTTTCATAAAAATGATTGGAACAATTGCCCCAAGGACATTTGTTGAACGTTCAAATGGGAAAATTTGTTATCTTAAATACACTATCCCTTTCTTGCTACATATGATGAATGCATTTAGAAATCAAGAAATTTCCTTATTAAGTATCCTTAATAATTGCTTTGAGAGCATTGATTGGCAAGACCACAAGAAATGGCTTATTAGAGAATAAAAGTTAGTTGGTAGCTATTACTAAAGTTATGGCCAATCGGGTTGCTGCAGTGCTACAGGATGTCATTGGGCCTTCCCAGAGTGCGTTTGTTAAAGGCCAACGGATCAGGGATAATATCCTTCTGGCGCGGGAACTCTTTTCTGGTTTTCACATTCAGCCCTACTCACCCAAGTGTGCAATCAAGGTAGACGTCAGGATAGCCTATGACACAGTCGATTGGAACTTCCTTGAGGTTGTCCTTCAAGCCTTCGGATTCCCCGATCACTTCACACGGCTCATCATGACTTGTGTGAGGACTCCTAAATTTTCCATAGCTTTGAATGGGGAGTTGCATGGATTCTTTGCCAGTGGTCATGGGCTTCGACAGGGGGACCCCCTTTCTCCCTAACTGTTTACATTGGTCATGGAGGTACTTTATAGTATTCTCACTACTCGCTCTTCGTTGTTGGAGTTCAAATAGTTCTAGAGATGCAAAGCAACCAGCCTATCACACTTATTTTTGCGGATGACGTCTTCATGTTCTGTGAAGCCAACTTGCCTTCAATGAAGCTCTTCAAGGAAGGCCTCCAAATCTTTTCGGATTGGTCTGGCTTGGTTCCAAACACAAAGAACCAAGTCCTCCTTACCCTTGGTTTCCACAAAGGAAGCCTACCAGCTCGCTATCTCAGGGTTCTCATCATCACTTCCACGATCAGTAAGGCGGATTGCTGCGTATTAGTCAACCGCATCACAACGAGGGTACAATCTTGGACTCATCACTTCCTATCCTTTGCCGATCGGCTACAATTGATCAGGTCAATCCTTCATGCCATCCAAGCATACTGGGCTAGTGTATTTATTTTATCTGCAGTGGTCTTGGATCAAATCAAAAGAATTCTTAGACAATTCCTATGGAAAGGCCTAGAGTTGGGAAGAGGGGGTGCAAAGGTCTTCTGGGAGGACGTGTGTTGCCCAAAAGAAGAGGGGGGCCTTGGCATCTGTAGGCTTCGAGAGTATAACAAGGCTGTCATGTTAAAATATATCTGGATCATGTTTGCCGATAAGGAATCTTTATGGTGCAAATGAATTCACTCAACCTTCTTAAAAGGGTCGAATTTCTGGGTGGCCAAAAAGCCGACCTGTTGTTCGTGGGCTTGGAAGAAGATCCTCCAACTCATGACTGAGTTTCGAAGCTCCTTCTATTGGAGAATCGGGGATGGTTGCTCGGTGTCCCTCTGTTTTGACAACTGGCACCCCAAGGGTCCTCTGAACTTGTATTTTCCAAACTCAACCATACATACATCTGGCCTATCTAGGCAGGCGACGGTGGCGGACCTATTCACCGACCGTGGAGCTTTGACCAAGTTGGTCTTGGACTCTTGCGCGGAACCCCTTCCCACCCTTTCTCACCTCTCCGATCGTTTTGGTTGGAAGGGAAACACCTCCCACATGTTCACGGTGGCCTCAGCTTGGGATTTGACTAGGAGGAGGAAGACTCGGGTCTCCTGGCACACGTTCATATAGAACAACTCGATCACTCCAAGGTACCAACTAAACCTTTGGCTTATTGCCAAATGCAGGCTTCTTACCCAAGCTTTATTATTATCTTATGGTAGGATAGATAATGCCTTGTGTCCCTTCTGCAATGAGGTGCCGGATTCCACAGACCACTTATTTTTTCGATGCTGCATCTCTGCTAGCATCGCCTTCTTTTGGGCCTTCAGATGCAATCTGCCATGGCGAAACAATTTGTGGGTCAAGAACCTCAACTGGGCCGTCTCCTTCCTTGCGAGCAAAGACTTTTACAAGTGCATTGCTCGCTTCTCTTTTGGTACTCTTTATTATTTCATTTGGAAGCACAGAAATGGCATCCTCTTTAGAGAGCAGCGCTTATCCATTACAGCGATGAAGAATCAACTCATCAAGGTCGTCAAAGACAAGGCCACCACCTTCAGGAGTGTGGATGATACTTTTAGAAACCAGAGATTGCAGCATAGCTGGGGTATTGATCCGATCATTTTTTCAACTAGGGAATCTTCTACTTCGGCATGGCCCTAGCCTGGTGTTTTCTATATGGATACTCTTCTTCCATGTGGGTGCTTCCTTGATGGCTCTTCACTTTTGTCGTTGGTGGATGTGGGCGTAGATTGTGGTTCATCTAGCCTTATGTGGCCTCCTGCCACTTTCCTTTTCCTTTCGCCATTGTTTTGGCTGGTTCTGCTCCTCAGACCCGCTCTTGCAGTCCTCTTTTGCATTCGGCTCCTTCCACTCACTTTGACTGACATGTTGTCTTGTTGAGTGCAGGTTTTATGGTGCCAAATCTTTTGTAATTGTTGGTTCAAGCTATATATTCTTACCCTTTACCAAAAAAAAAAAAAAAAAAAAAAAAAAAAAAGTTAGTTGGCAGCACTATTTTCACCCTCTATATAACTAAATCTACCCAATTTTCATCAAAAAGACAAAATTACCCTCTATCATTCAATTGCAATTTAGATTTTGTGTTCTCAAATTTATTTACTTTCCTTTGTAGTTTTTTTTTTATCTACTTACTATACATAAGAATTTCATATGTTTATTTTTTTTTATTGAAGATTTCCCATTAATATTAAAAGCACTATTTTTTTTTTGTGGAAAAGAGATTTTCAAAAACCTAGTTCTTTTCCACATTATTGATCATATATTATGGATAAATTGTTAAGTAGATGACATTTAATTATATCATAACATTATATAAAGTAAGAACTTTTTTGGAAATGCCAGTGAAATGTCATTATTTTGATTTGACAAAATTAATATAAAAAAGATCAAGACACCTTATTGTGCATAATGTTTTTAGTGCACTCCTATATATTCCTATAACGCCTTAGATGCTCTATATAAAAAATCTCTCACCCGTATAATAAGGAAAAAAAGATAAATTCTTTGATGTAGTAAATAAAGAGACTTGATATATGTTCTAGACTAATAAAATTACTAAAAAGTTCACCCAAAAAGTGAGCTTTTGAGATAAGAGAGACAAAAAATAGACAAGTTGTTAAGATCAGTGATGAAACAAAAAAAGCTTTCCAATTTTATACTATATTAAAGAATATCTTTTTTCCCTACGACTAGCAAGATGATTTTACACGGAGTATTTAAAATGTTATAAGAATATCTAAGAATGCTTTTTTCTATAATAAGCTAAAAAATAAAATATGTGAAATATTTAATAAAACTATCATAAAAGAAGGAGTCGGGTCATCTGGTCTAGTCTTTTTAATGTAAGTAAGGGTGGACTTAGTCAATTAGTGGGATGAAAATAGTGGTGCAAAAAGTGGGATAAATTCTATAAAATTAATGGCTAACACATGCAATCCGAGTTTGTCCAAACAGTTAAATATATAACAATATAGTACACAACAAAGAGGGATGTTCATGAACAAGTTGGCTCATCAAATTTG
Organism: Eucalyptus decipiens; assembly: GCA_014182575.1. NCBI lineage: Eukaryota > Viridiplantae > Streptophyta > Magnoliopsida > Myrtales > Myrtaceae > Eucalyptus > Eucalyptus decipiens. The sequence goes on from CM024617.1 coordinate 10,279,009, forward strand.
GAATTTGACGGGGCCAAAACAATCTTTGAAAGACAAATCTATCTTTACTGTGATCTTGAAAATGGTTTAGGTTGTCTTCTTTATCACACTGAAAGGTTGAGGAATATGTGAATTTTTTCGTATTGCGTGACTGTGATCCAAGTTGAAGTGATCGATGGGCTATACCGAGACAAGCCATCTAATAAATAAAAAAGTATGAATTTCCCACAATAGCTGTTGAAGTAGTCGATGATTGTAAAAGATAATTATTTAGTTTCTTTTCCTCTGCTGACAAAACTTTTGTTTAATCTTGACTATGGCCGTTCATTCATGATTACTCAAAAGGGCCTCTCCCAATCAACGTGAGAATTAAGATGTGACAACCTGAATTTTCAAAATTTATTTTTGATTAAATAAATTTGGTCTTTCATCGACGCGCCGATAATGCTATTCTCTGAGGTGATCACTCACGAGATAACTGGTCTATCTGGGGAAGCAAATAAGGAATCTAAATGTAATGGAGTTGAGAATTTGACCAAGATTCGACTGCTCGACCGTGTTAGTCTGCAAGGGTCATTACGCCACTATCAGAAATCGATCAGAGACCGAAAATAGGTCAATTCGACTAAGATATGTGATTAGAGTGTGGGTGATTCCACCTGATTGCAAAATACTCGTCAATCGGCGCTAGACCGATTTTTGTGGTCGTTTTGGTATCCGGTGCCCGTATTTGAAATCTTGAGATTTTCACGATAACCGAGAGTCGTCAATATGTCGAAGATGTATATTATGACTCGAGCTAAATCGATCACGGGTCAATTGCACCAAAAATTCATAAAAGTTACCCAGTAGACTAGGCCATGCTAAAAGCACGCCAGATTGAAATTAACCGCGAATTTGAACCCGATTTCAGAAATTGAAAGTTATGTCATGTCACGATTTATTTTAAGAACGTTGACTTATCCTCTGATGAATTTTCAATGATTCCAGGATTTGTACGGAAATTCAATTCGGACGTCTCATAAAATGATCGGAAATTCGGTTTGGCCGAATTGAAGGGATTTTCGACTTGCAAACCGAGCTACTTGGTGAAAGGGACTTACAGAATTATGTGGGCTCTTCCTACATCAAAATTGGACGTCAAATTTGGGAATTTATCAAAGAAATTGATGTCCCAAAAATGTGAAATTCGGAGCTTTGTTGAGGGGGCTGGATTTTGGCTTTAATTTGGATATTTTTTGGAAATTATCTACAAGAAAGTAATTGGAGACTTGTAGGATAAGATTGAGGGCTTTTAGGGGGACATAAGGGATAGGATAGGAGCCTTTGGGAGACCAAACATTTAATGGAGATATTTTGGCTTTGAATTTTCTCTCCTCTCTCTCTCTCTATCTTCCTCGGCTCGCCGACCATCCCTGCCCTTCTCTCTTCCCCCGACTTCTCTCCATTTGTTCTGCTTTTTCTCTTTCATTTCCCCACGTCGAAGCACCCCTCCTTCCATTGAAATTCCTTCTCCACTCACGCACACGCCTCACGCTCCACCACGTTTTGTCCCCTCTTCCACGTTGCTGTTCCCTCCAGCGAACTTGGTCTCCGCCGGTCAACAAATTAGCATTGAAGACCACCGAAGTTGACTCGTATCGCTGCTCCGTCTCCGCGTGGCTTCATCATTCCAGCTGCCGCGAAACCATCCACCGAAGCTGCTGCTTCCTTCGCCAGCTCGTTGATCCACGCGTCTCCTCAGCCCACGAGTTCCACCGAAATTCCAGCAGCTGCTTCCGCCCACACGTTGCTTCAACCCAGCGTCTTTGGTCCACTGCAACGCCTCCACCAGCGAGCTTCAGTCCACGCATCCCCTCAGTCAACTGAAGCTGCCGCCCGCTCGTCCATATCCACCGAAGACAGGCCCACGAAGCCCACACGAGCGCCAGTCCACGTCTTCTCCTTTCAGCAGCAATTCGGCCCAACATCTCCAGCGAAGCCCAGCCCAATTCGTGAAATTCAGCCCTTGAAGCCCAGCCACAGCAAGCCCAATTCAGCAGCCCAAGCCTGCGAAGTCAGCCTGCTTCGGACCCGGCCCAATTCAAAAGAAAATCTCAGATTTGGGCTGGGATTTGTTGGGCCCGTTTTAGGCCCGGTCCAAGTCCGTCGACGCCGCCGAAAATTCAAATCTCGGCCGCCATCGCGTCATCGTCGCGGTGAACCGGTTTCCACAATAAACCGGTGAGTTTTTGCACTAAACCCTTCTTAGTAGGCTAATGACGTCTAAGGGGTGTTTAGTTTAATTTAATTAGGAATTAGGTGGTTAGTTAGATTAAATTAGAATTTAATTAGTTAATTGTGCATGTTAGGTGGTTAGATTAAATTAATCAAGGCCTAGATAGGATGTGTTATTTATCTAGAAGGGTTCAGGAATTTTTCGGGCCCATATCGATATTTAATTTAGTGATTTTGGCCTAAGTTAATATTTTAGAAATTAAATTGAATTATTTAATTAATTTTTGAAATTAATTAATTATTTATCTATTTTTCAAAAATTAGGCCGGGATAGCCGGTGACCGGAATATTGTACTGATTACAATGGTGTGGTTAATTTTTGCAATTGGATATTAAATTGCGCAAATTGAGTGCCGATTGGAAATTTGAGTGTTTAATTCCAGAATTTATGAATTTCCAATATTTATTTAGAAAATCCTGGGTGTCGGATTTTAACACCGAAAATGATTCTATATACTATATAAAACAGTGGGATTTTAAATTGGAATATATCAATTTTTCTGGGTCGAGTTGACCGTGTACCCATACACGACTAATTTACAATGTACTTCTAATACGAAGGAAAAGGCCAGGTTCATCATTTTAATTGAAGCATTTGAGTGCAATGCACGGTGCCCTGGGCCATATTTGAGTGATCGTGTAATGGTTAAGAGAAATTGTCCCGAGCTGTTAAGCTGGACGTTATCCCTATTTGGGATACCCCTAAATAATGGGAAGCCGGTCGTAGTAAATTCTTGACCCTATACTCCTTCGGGAAAGCCGTTTGAAAGAGACGCGCCGTGCTCAATGGGGTGAGACGAAGCCTAACAATGCCAGAAGACCGCCGAACAAAGAGTAGGCCGTGCTATATGCCAAGATCAAAACTAGGAACACGTGATTAATTGAGTGAATGTGTCGGATTATAGGATAAAATTGTGTGGCACGGAATGGGACGTGTCATAATGATTTGACCCTATAATCAGGACCTCTGTACTGGTTTGAGAATTGAGTGTGGCGTTCCAATTGTTGGAGCTTATTTGTTGCTCATGTTCTCGTGCTATGTCTATGATATAAATTATACTAACCTACAGGGTGGAACTAGGCGAGGTAAGTCATCTATGCTAAATGCGTGATTGTGTGGTTAGAACGCTTCTAAGCGTATTTACCTCCTAATCGGGGTTTAGCATGCGAACTTATTGAGATTTATATCTCACCCCGTTGTGGGCTTAAATTTGTCAAGGTCATCGAGTGGAGGACCTGGAGCCGAGAGAAGGTGATCTGAAATGTAAGTCGGTTAGGACCGCTTCTTTTTGGAAAGCCAATCTTTGTAGTCTTTTGGTCATGGACCTTGTATATGACTCTATGTGAATATAAAGGCATGTTAGTTTGTGAATCTGTTGTCCTATTTTTCTATCCCGAGATGATTACTATCAGGGGATTTATTTTCGCTTCTGTATGTGCAATAAAATAAAAAGGGTCGGCGACTAATCCTGGGAAGTCGCAAAATATTATCAATCAGAGAAGGATGGGCACACGCTCGGAGTTCGGGGCGTGACGACATCACAAACTCTCCCACTTAAATAATTGGCATCCTCATTAGGGTTGAGTTGTATCACCTGGTGATACCCCCTCTATTTGATGTTCAGTCCAGCCATTTGTTGCATCTTGTCTGAGCACTCACACACAAGCAATCACTCCCTATCTTTCTCGGATCAAAATATGGGTGTAGTTTGTCCACGACCAAGCCTTTATTAGAGATGGTCCAACTTAACATGTAATTTTTTAATTAGGAGTCGCCACTAATCTATTTTTGGTGGGTCGATTAGAAACCCATACTATCTGTAAAAGCTTAGCTCATTCCACATGAGCCAACTAATCTAAGCAAAACACAAAAGGTAGTGGCCATTCAGGGGTGAGTGCTAATTTATAAATCAAAGAAGATGACATCTTTCAACCAATGTATGGGCTCTTGATTAAATATAGAAATGAGAGAGATGTCATGAGGACCAAGTTGACGCTAGCAAAATGTAAACAATGCCATACAATCTAAGCGAGCATTACACGATTCAAGTTCATCTAATTCCAACCAAGCAAGTGCTGGGAAAAATAAACAAGTGCTAAGAAGAAAATTTTCTTTCAAATAAAACCAAGGCCTACACTACTATCTTGACCAAGCCTAGTTGAGGAAGGGCGCGAAAAACAACTTATCAATTTGACGAGACATTTATTGGCTAATGTTGGTACTCATTTTTACCACATACTTTTCTAGATAAGTTTGACATTGAATGTCGGTACACCCTTTTAGTCAAAGAAGTGTAATTTAGTGAAGCCAGCTTTGACTACATTTTGATTAGAGCCATTAATATTTAGAATTAGCGCATCCAGAATATTAATTGCTTCCTCGTACAGGAAATTTCACAAATTGATAAGAAGTAAATGCATGGGGCTAAGGACTTAGATCTACCCGTGAAAACAATGCTAGAAGTTATTAGAAAGTCCAACCTAAAATCTTAAGTTGGTAATTAGAATGGATCACAAGAAGAGACCCAATGTGAGCTTGGTTAAGGATTCAGAAATGAACAGATGATCCTTTGTAAGGATCAACAAGGTCCAAAATACATTTGGTACAATAGGGATCCTCAACAACCATGGCTGGATTCAGAATCTGTACTTCATCAGAATTGTCTTGAGTTTGAAAGATCAAATGGGGGTTTAGAATAATGCTCTTTGCTCCTATGTTATCGAGATATGTTCCCATACAAACCCATTCAACATTTCTGTATGATCAAGCATAATGTACACTATTATCCATGGAAGAGATTTATTAATTCATCTATAATTTAAGATAAACACACCAGTTTACCACTGAAAAATAATTAACCCTAACTTGCTGCCATAGTTAAGGCTTTGAAGAAGGGTTCTCCATGACATGTTTGGGATGTCTAGGAGATTTAGCCCTAAAGTTTTTCACCAGCGGCTTCATCTTCTCCGCCACCTTTATTATTCCAAGGAACATGAGCCTGTAAACGACCACCATGCCAAGCAGGATAGCAAGATCCACCCATTTAGAGTAGCCCATCTCCACTTGCCAATAGTTTCTCAAGATTTCTTCACCACTGATAGTTGGCAACCCTCCCATCTGGTTGGGAAATATTAACCCTTCAAACTCATTCTTGAAGAAACCTTGGTTGGCATACTTATGGAAGGAGATGTAATACATGGGATATCTCCAAAATGGCTTGGGGAGATCATCTGGCAACCTGAAAAACCCTCCATTTAGCATCATCACACCTTGAATTCCGGCACCGGTTATGATCCCCATGAGGAAGTCGGGGACTACACTTGCAACGATCATCATTAGGCTCTCGACTAGCAACATGCACGCGAAGAGGACCAAAGCGAAGTACACAAAGTGCTCGAAACTCTTTTGGAGGCCAACCAAGTAATAAGCTATGGCTCCTGGGATAAGAGAGATGATTAGCAAATAAGGGATGGACGAAAATGTATTGCCTATCACGAAAGCGGCTACACCATAATGCCCATTCAATCTCTCTCGCCCAAAGACCTGGTAGAATGAAAATGTAGGATTCTCATGACTTCGGTACAATGAAAAGCAATCGAAGCATCAACATAAAAGAAAGGAAAAAAGGGGGATTAAGAGAAATACCTTCATGTCCTCAACAAAGGTGGGGAATCCGCCGATTGCCATAAAAGTAAGAAATGCCGCAACGAACATTAGCATAGAACCTCTTGCCTGAAAATTCGTTAAAATTATGAAACTTGGTCAATGCAATGTGCAATAACTTTAAATCTCATTCTTCATTGATTTGGTCACTAGATTATTTAGAACATACCATCATGCTAGAGAGCTTACCTGAATTGAGCCGTAGGTGAGTCCAATGTCGTAGAAGATAGTCCCAACACAGAGACACAATGCAATGTAGATTGCTAAACGAAGCCAGTAATACCCCAAGTCACGATACATGTTCACGAACGATCGCTTGGTTAGAACGAGGCTCTGGGTTAGGAAGCTTGCTTGACTCCCATTTCTTTCCAAATTTCCTCCAACGTTCTAATGGAAACACACAATTTATCAGAAACTCTCAGATTCTTATATTTTATAAGTTTCCAATCCACATAATATCGAAATTGCATACCTTTCCGGATATCTTGGACACTTGCTGCTGAACTTGGTGACACATCAGAGATGACAAATAAGATTTGACCAGAGTGTCAATGGCCTCTTCGGCATCCATGCCATTGCTTCCTTGTTCGATGTCCTGACAAGAAATTTTTGTTTCATTAGGTCCATGAAATTTCCTTTATTTCTTGAAATTATAGTCGAACAAATCAAGTTTCAGTTGCATGGCTTACTGCGTCAAAGTCCTTGTTAATCGTCCTGAGGTAGTGATCAGACGGATTTCTAAGAGTTGGACATGGGAAACCATTTGATGCAAAAAACTGCAAAAAGTAAATAAGGAAAAAAAAAAGATAGTCAGGTAAATGTTCGTTGCTTGCTACAAGCAAAAATTCATAACCTAGTAGTCCAGCATCACAAGCACCTGTTCTGCCTCTGATCTAAGGCCAAAAAGACTGTTTTCCCAGAAGAAAGAAGGCAGAGATTGTGGAAAAGCTCAAAGACTTCACTGCTAGGCTGATGAATCGAGGCAATCACCGTCCTCTGGTCATGACTGGCTAGCTTGGCAATGCGGTTCATCACATGGTATGACGCAGCGCTGTCGAGCCCGCTGGTTGGCTCGTCAAGGAAGAGGAGCATTGGGCGCGTCAGGATCTCGATGCAAATGCTCACTCTCCTTTTTTGACCACCACTGAGGCCTTTGGCGCTACCCCCACCTATCCTAGTATCTCTCGCATCTTGCAGTCCCATCTCTCTAATCGTTGCCTCAGCTCGCTCCTTCTTCTCCCAATTCGACATGGATTCTGGCAATTGGAGCTGAGCGGAGTAGTACACGGCTTCTCTCACCGTTAAAGTTGTTATCAGTGTGTCATCCTGAGTGACATAAGCCTATAACAAAACCAAAACGAAAAATAAATAAAGTGAAAATTTACTACGAAGAACGATTGGTATAAACTACGATTTGGCTAGGAAAAATCTGCACATTGAAATTCAACTCAGCGCCACATCTATCAGCTAGGCTTACCGAAGTTCCGAAAGAAAGTGGTTGTTTGCGACCATTAATTAAGATCTCTCCTGTCTGTTGAGTGCTTGAACTTAGTCTCCCTGCAAAAAGTTGCTTCTTAAGAAAAAGGAAAGGGTAGAAACCGAGGAGTAAAAATTAAAAAAATAATAATAATAAATGTTATTTAAAGGTTACTGATATGTTAGTTACTTCGTCGATTGTTCTCCTCGAAAACAAATTAATCTACTTCTAAATGATTAACTGCTTGAATGTGAGGTAAAAAAGCAAATTCGATTAAATCTATTCAGCTGCAGCACAGTTGAATCTGCAGCAGCAATCCAAGAGGGCATACTAAAAATGAAACGTAAGTTCCCACTCATGACCCTTATAACAAGCTACACTAAGGAAGAAGTGTAGAACAATTAGCTCAAAAAGATCCCCGTTGTATAACCATTCATCAACAGACGCCTCTCCCCATATTGGGTAGACAAATCGTGACTAGAAAGGTTATAACGGCAAAAGCCATTGGAATTTTTCATTTTGTACATTAGAAGAATCCATTTTACGACATGTGTTCACTAGGAAATCCATGTCATTTCATTGACATTCAATATTGATCGCTGGGACGTGCGAATAGCTAGGACCATTGCCACTCGTGGGGACTAATCCGATGTCATGGACGTCCAACCTCGACAACATATAAACAAGAAAAAGCTTTTAAAAGGGTACAGACACCATATCATTTGTTGACTCCATTAGAGATAATTAGGATAATTCTCTAGGATATTTTCCTATATTTCAGATAATTAGAATAATTATATTGGTTTTTAGTATCTCTTTTTATTGGTTTTCTATAACTTTCAAGGTTGTGAGATATCTCTTTTGATTGTGCCTATCTTGATTAGAATATGTTAATTTTAATAGTTTCTCATAAAGCCTATAAATAGGCTGATATACTTCACATTAACATATATTGAATTACACATAAATTCCTCAAATCAATCTTTCGCATTATTATTCTCAACTTGGTATTAGAGCCAAGATTGACAACAAGTTTCGACCCAATAGTCACATGAGAGAGTTCACCTCCAACCTAAGCCCGATGTGTGAGAGGGATATTATTGAGGTTATCCCACATCGGTTATGGAAAAAATCTGGTGGTCAATTTATAAGTACGAGGGATTACCTTACCTCTCGCACTAGCTTTTTAGGTGATGAAGGCCCAAGACTAACTTTTCTCCACGTTAACATTGGTCTTTTGTATCTCTTTCTGGGTAGTTTTGTGTATCTTTCGAGAATGTGCAATCTCTCTTCTTTGTACATATTTTGATTAATATATCATAAAACCTATAAATAAGCTAATGTACTCCCCAATAACATATATCGAATTATACTAAAATTTCTTAAATCTGTCTTAACTATCTCCTCCATGAGAGAGACGGTGGGACAAGATTCATTGACTTTTCCTTTGTTCTTTTTAGGGACTATGAAATATTTGCGTTCTGCTTTCATTTATTTATTGTTCGTTCGTTTGTTTTCTAACCCAAGATGTCCTTCGTCTTAATTTATCATGAAAAATTAATATAATTCAAAGGACTGATCTGTATTTTATAAGGTGAAAGAGCGTGACGTGTGGACAATTTACGAACAAGATCTACACTTGTAGATAGAAATGGCTACTTACCAGTCAATTTAGTTGGAATTTTCTCATAGAATCTTGGAAGTTAGATCTCATTCTGAGTTTTCTTTACTTTTGGCATATTAAAACATGAAAAGGACATTATTAATCACCTACCCATCTATATAAAAAGAGAGATTTATTCGAAACTGTACCTCCAAGGGCATCGAGGAGAGTTGACTTGCCACTGCCCGAAGGACCCATGACGGCCAGCATCCGGCCCGGCTCGGCATAACCGGTCAGCCCCTGCAATATGGGATGTGTCCCATTCCTCCGGTCCAGCACCGTCACCCACAAGTCCTTCCATGTCAAGACCATCCCGTTCCCGTTCTCGTGTGCTCCTGTAGCCTGGTCAGGTCGAGATCCTTGGCCACCGCCATGGACTTCCCATGGGGGCACTTCGTGGTCACGGGCATCTCGAGAATCGGCTTCACCAATACTGAATGGAAAGATGACGTCGTGGCTTCGGGCGGACACACCATCATCCTCTTCTTCGTGAACGTTGTCGGCTTTCTCGGGAGGCAGCAATGAGATTGTCTGAGGCGGGCTCGGACTCCAACTGGGAACATTGATGGGAGAAGGAGACTCCATTGAAAGGAGGAAAATTCGTTGCCGCCGCCGCCCCTTTCTTCTCTATCTCTTTTCCTAGAGCTGTTGGATCGAGGATTAAGAAGATGGCGATTTCGTTGTGCTATTTATAGGGAGCTAAGAATTCGAACGTGGGTTTTGAAACGATTCAAAGAAAGGGGGTAGATGGTGGATGGAAAGCAGTGTGAACGGTGATGGGAATACTACTTTATGCTCTAGCGCTCCTTTTTGGACTTAACCACTTTATGACCATTGAATAGCCCCCAAACAAAATGGTGAATTGGGAATAGTACCTTCCTCCTAGATTTAGCGATTTTCTAAACGCGTACGAACATCTTTTTTATTTTTTTAATAGCTATTGCATTAGTCAGCACCAGTTGGCAACTGACTAATCTACAATAGTTGTGACGGTCCTTCCATCCCAACCACGGCGAGTCCGTTGAATTAATACTACCAACTTAAATATAATTTGACCATGTAATTAAATAACATCCGTGGCGAGCCTAGTAGCTCAATACTTAATATCATATCGATGTCAACAATATGTACTGCACTCTGAGAACTAATAGAACTGAGGAATGGGTGAATTGATATAATCTATGTAACCTATAGAAAGATTCTTCCATAATTTTATTATCTTTGACATCACTTATGGGTTTGATCAAAAAGATTCCATAACTTATTGATAGTACCTTCCACCTATTTTTAGCGGTTTTCTAAACACGTACAAACATGTAATTTTTTTTTTAATAGCTATTGCATTAGTCAGCACCAATTAGCGATCGACTAATCTGCAATAATTGTGACAGTCCTCCCATCCCAACCACGGCAAGTCCGTCAAATTAATACCACCAACTTAAATATTATCGGAGCATGTAACTAAATAACATCCGTGGCGAGCCTAATAGATCAATACTATATATTACATTGACGTCGCAATATGACTACATTCTGAGAATTGATTGAACTGACGAATAGATGAATTGATATAATCTAACTATGTAAGGTATAGAAAGATTCTTCCAGTATTTAATTATCTTTGACATTGCTAATGGGTTTGACCAAAAATATCACATCCTCATCCTTGGATGCACGTGTCCATGCTTACCATCCTACATCTTTTAAGAAATGGTCTCACCATCAATCACAATTATGTATCACGAATCTATGTGTTGACCTATGGTTAGTTGGTTAAGTGCCAGAAAAATTGTCCAAAAAGTCTCAAATCTATTACATGTTTGTCAATTCAGTCATAAATCTTTCAATCTAACCAACCGAATCCTAAAAAGGACGGGGAATCCTCAATCAACTCTCTTGCTTTCAGTGGAGTTTTCTCTCTATCCCCTTGGGTGATAGTTTCCCTTGCAACAACCCTAAATTTGCTCGCTACATCTTGATTTTCCATGGATCCCCAATGCTTCTCACTCGGATTAGACCCATCATTGCCCCCTCCATCTACCTGACTTCCCCCGATGGTTTGGGATGTCACCTCACAAACACAGCACCAGAGAAAATGAGTGCAACTTGGTTAAACATCCTTTCTCGGGTGATCTCCACACTCAATAGCTAAATCCTTCTTCTCAAACAAGACCTACAAAAACAATTTGATGCAGATTATATATACTGCTTGCCTAGAAAGCTCTCAACCTAGCTAGGGCTCCCTTCACTCCTAAACTCAGAATCTTACCAGTATTCCCACTTGACAGCTACATCTTCATGGGATTTTCATTCATCCTTTCAACCATAAGATGGAGAGCACACAGGATAATTAGCTCAAAGTAATGGCACTTTGCAAGAGTATGGGTAATTTGTGGTCAAAGGAGGATGTAACCAAGCTGGTCAATGAATTGCCTGAACCAGAAAAACGGGAATGTGAACTTATTCTATACAGTTTACTTTTCTCAAAACCGAATGTCAACTTTCAAGCCTTTTTTAGCACTATGAAGAAAGCGTGGCGTGGAAGACAGATTTGGTAAAATGTGAAATGATCGAACCTAGGTACTATCTCTTTGTTTTCCCCTCTGTAGAGGAGAAGAAACGTGTGCTGGACTCTAGGCCTTGGTCCTTTACTAGTAATCTCCTTGTTTTACAGAAGGGGGACCCTAACGTCCCCAACATTGTTACGAATTTAAGCATTATGCTTTCTGGGTACATTTGCTGGGTATTCCACGTACTTGGGTTACAGAAAAGGCCTTGCGAAACATTGCCTCAAAGCTAGGCAATGTAGAGGAGGTTAAAATAGAAGCAAGGAATAATAGCTCATGCAAAAATGGGAGAGTTAAAGTACTACGGAACTTAGAAAACTCGCTGAAGACAGGAACTATTATTGAGTTGGGAGATAGGAAATGGTGGATTCATTTCAAATATGAGCAACTACCTCATTTTTGTTACTCTTGCGGCTGCATTGGGCACTATGCAAATTTTTGTCCAAAATATCCATACGAAGACACAGGATTGGCCCAAGATAAACCTAGTAGATATGGTTCTTGGCTAAAGGCGAAGGTGAAAGAACACAACATGTGTTGGAGGACTTTTTATGGGAAAATAGACCTAAGCCTTGAAGAAGAGGAAGTCACACCAAAAACACCTATCCTTGCTGAAGAAATGGACTCGCAAAAGGAAAAGACAAAGCTAAATAAGGCACTAATTATCTACAATTCAGTAGCTGTGGAGCAAATATATGATGCACAAATATCAGAATACATAGCCATGCATAAGGGGAAAAGAGCACAACAAACTTAGTTACTATCTTTTCCCTCCACAAAATGCTATAGAAGCAAAGGGTCATCAAAGAAAGGCAAAATTGGACAGAAAACTCCAGCATCCAAAAAACAGAAACAGTTTAAACCATATGAGAAGCGAGGGCAACCAAGGATCTTAATTGATGAGAGAATTTACTAGATACCCATGTCCAGGTGTGGGAAGGGGTCAACGAATGGGCTTTGGTAGCTAGCCCAAATAAACCACCAGGGTATAAAGGTATTAATTTGGAACCGTCAAGGGTTGGGTAACCCCTTGATAGTCCAACATCTTCGAGTCTTAATGGCTTGAGAGAGGCCCAACTTGGTCTTTCTAATGGAGACCAAGAATAAAGAAACTGTCGTAGAACGAGTTAAAAACAAACTTCAGTTCGGAAAAAGCAACAATTCATAATCCAATCGAGATTGGGGGTGGATTGGCACTCTTGCGAGACAAGGAGATTATTGTTAGAGTGGATACCAGCACTAATGAACTCTTAGATCCTGTATGTAAAGATATAACTAGTGGAGTGACGATGAGGATTTCATTCCTCCATGCATCTACAAATTACCAAGAGCGATTACAACTATGACAAGCAGTACATCCGATTCATATCTCAAATAGTCTTCCATAGTTGTGCATTGGAGATTTCAATGAGGTCTTATATCAATATGAAGGTTGGAAAACGGGAAGTGGACAGGTATAGAATGATGGCTTTCAAGGATTTTATAAACTCATGTTCATTGATGGACATAAAGAGTAAGGGGTGTGCTTACACATGGTCAAACAAGAGGGAAGGGGCTGAAGTTGTTTTTGCTGAAGTTGTGAAAAAAAGGCTGGACAAAGCTATTTGTAGTCCTGAGTGGAGAGTTATATTCTCAATTGTGGAAGCGTACGCGTTACTTGCTATTGGATCGGACCATAGTCCGATTCTCTTAACTTAGAGATAGTAAGGGTTAAAAGAACAAAGAATTTCAGATTTGAGGCATTTTGGATAGAAAATCCAGATTTCAAATAAGCAGTCAAAAAAGCTTGGAGAAATAACGAAGACAACCTACAAGATATGGCAAGCAAAACGAGGAAAGTAGCTATTGAACTGAGGAGCTGGAGCCGAGAAAAATTCAAAAATGCTTCATGTCAAATCCAATTACTTGGGAAAGTACTTACTGAGATGATGAACAGGTCTGTGGGGACTCCAAACCAAGAAGAATATTACAGAATCATTGCGCAAATCGAGGGCCTGTGGAGACAAGAAAAAATGTATTGGGGCATGAGATCTAGAATTAATTGGATTAAATGGGGGGACAAAAATACAAAATATTTCCATACAACGACAATACAAAGAAGACAATGCAATAAAATCTCTATGCTACAAATAGATGATCATAATTGGAGCAAAGACCCTTCCATCATCGGCCAACATATAACGGGCTTCTACAAATCTCTCTATACCACAATGGGAAGTAGAGAATATCAACCCGTTTTAGACTAGTGCCCACAAATGATCACAAATGCAATGAACGAGTCACTAAAGGAAAATGTCACAAGAGAAGAAGTGGAAGTCGCAGTCTTCCAATTGGGTGCTACAAAGGCTCCGAGACCGAATGGACTTAATGGATTATTTTATCAAAATTCTTGGGTAGAAATTCAGGACGACATATTCAGAATGGTGGACAGCTTCTTCTGCCAAGGTACATTCAACCCTAAAATAAATAGAACCCATATAACTCTCATTCCAAAAGTCTCAATCCTTGAAAACATCTCTCAATATAGGCTTATCAGCTTGTGTAATTTCAATTATAAAATCATTGCAAAGGTGATGGCCAATAGACGAAGCCATGGCTCCTAGAAATTATATCTCTCTGAACAAAGTGCGTTTGTTTGGGGGGGCAGGGGGCGTCGAATACAAGATAATATTTTTGTAGTTCAAGAGATCCTATATCAGCTGAGAGTAAGAAAAAGTAAGCGAAACGGTTCTCAAACTTGATATGTAGAAAGCTTATGACAGGGTAGAATGGGATTTCATATGTGATTGCATGCTACAAATGGGTTTCTGTGACAAATTGGTGTCTTTGGTTAAACAATATATATCCTCGGTGTCTTTTAGCGTCAAAGTGAATAGGGAGCCGGGTAATTACTTCAAGCCGACTAGAGAGATCAGACAAGGGACTCCCTATCTCCCTATCTTTTCATTATTATGGCTAACGCTTTATCCTCCTTGATACTAAAAGCTTTATAAGCCAGCAACTTAAAGGGCATTAAATTGAATCAATATTGTCCTACACTATCACATCTCTTATTCATGGATGATGCTTTTTTCTTCCTAAATGGTACTATCACTTAGGCTCAAAACTCAGCAAATATTTTTGTATCAGTATTGCTTTGCATCTGGACAAGCCATCAATCTCAACAAGTTGGCATTTTCTTTGGGAAAAACTATCCCTCAAAACCTAAAACAGAATATAGCAGCAGAATTGAGAGTGCCAATCATGGAGAAAATAGGGAAATATCTGGGTGTTCCTTCAAACTAGGGACTAAGAAAGAAGCAAATGTTTTCCTAGGTTCTTGCAAACGTTGATAGTAAATTATAATGATGGAAATAGAAGCTAATGTCGAAGGGGGCAAGGAGATTTTGATTAAAACGGTAGTACAAGCATTACCTTAGTTTGTCATATCTATTTTCAAACTCCCCATATTGATTTGTAGAGCTATTGAAAAGAAAGTTTCTTCGTTCTAGTGGAAGCAAGATGCCACTAGAAAGGGGACACATTGGAAAAAAAAATGGGAAACAAGTTTGGAGGTTCACTCAAGACTTATGTCTATATGGAGCAAACTGTTTAAAGGGATCTACTTTCCTAGAGGGGAGTTGTGTACAGCAAACAAGGGTTCCTGACCCTCTTGGGGTTGGCAAAGCTGACCACTAGGGAGAGATACAATTGAGCCAGAGAGTAAATGGGAGGTGGGCAATGGTAACAAGATTAGAATCAAAGAGAATAGATGGCTACTTTCAGGCAAAATTGGAGGTCCGGCAAATCAATAGGAACCCCACTTGGTAGCTGAAGTAATGAATGATAATGAAGGAGGATGGAATGTTTTTTTCCAGCAAGAGTTTTTGGAAAAGAGAAATGTCAAAGAAATATTAGCAACTCCACTAAGCCACTCACCCGGACTAGACAAGCTCATATGGACAGCCAACAACTCAAGCTCATACACAACAAAAAGTGGATATAACAAGCTTCGTGACTTAGACAAAAGCCAAACGGTAAACCAGCCATCTACATCCTACCAGTCACCAAAAAAACTTTTGCCACGCCCTGATCCTTGGGCATGCACACATCCTTCTACTTGGCCGATTTTAGAATGTGATATCACAGGACTAAGTATCACCGACCCCTTTCATTATTAATAGCACATGCGGAAGCAGTTATAAATCCCCAGACAATAAGACGATGGGATAGAAAAGTAGGGCCATATTTTTCATACTGAAAATTCACAACCACACATTTTTACAAACATCTCATAGTATTCTACAATACTATATACATAAGTTTGATCTAACATCTATTCACATGCAGACAAGGTCTGACAAGACAGGATGGGATCTCAGTCTTCATCCGGGTCATACTTAGGATCATCCTGATCCTCTTCTGACTCTTCTTCACTAAGCTCACATCCTTCAAGCTCTTCGTCTTTTTCCGGCTCATCGTCCTCTTCTGGTTCCTCCTCCACAGGCTCATCTATGAGCCTAAAATGATATCCCACAACCAGGATGAGACTACGTCTTAGCAAGTTCTATCCCACTAAGACTTGATTAGGAAACCAATACGCTATCCAGGCTGCCTATGCACGCACAGATCAGAAGACTTACCTTGACCTCATATTCCATTTGCATATTAGTACAGTTCATTAGGCATCCAAGCAGTCACATCACAGATCGATATCTCGATCAATCGACCTAGTCGATTACATTTCAATCGGACCATTCATTGGTCATTTCAATCAATATTGTCCATTCTCTAAAATAACCCATCAGGTTACCAAGCCAATATATTATACGATTCATTCTCCAAGATGACACACTAAGTCACCAAATCACTATAACATACTATTCACTCTCCAAGATAACCCATTGAATTACCGAGCTAGTATATTATAATATTCATTCTCCAAGATGACATATAGAGTCACCGAGTATATTCATCATAATGTACATTCTCCAAGATGACATGTTGAGTCACCGAGCCGTTATGGCATGTCGTCCATTCTCCAAGATGATCAATAGAATCACCGAGCCGGCATTTAATACCGTCCATTCTCCAAGATAACCTATAGGGTCATCGAACCGGTATACAAGCAATTCTTTCTCAAAATAACATGAGAGTCATCGAGCTATAATAGTATAACGTCCATTCTCCATATGACATACGAATCATCGAGCCGTTATAGTATTTTTTTTTTGTTCCGAAGACACAATCAATTTTACCATTTTCATCAGATTTGAGAAAAATACACGTGTGTGGGCACACGGTCGGCCTTAGCCAAAATATAATACTTTTCCTTTTCATAACTTCCACATTTTCTGTTCTTTTGGCATTATCAACCGATGCCCGGTTATTTTTCAATTAATAACCAAAGATTATTCAATTAAAGAATAATTCTCAATTTCACAAATAATTCAATTCAACACAAAATAAAGCTCAATTAAATAAACGGACTGCACCACGACAATCAGCATAAAATTCCGGCCGTCGGCTATCCCAACCTAATTTTCGATAATTAATTAATTAATTAATTAATTTCGAAAATTAATAATTAAATACTAAAAATCCAATTTAGGCCCGTAATGCCTAATTGAAGCCCAATAAGGGTCAAGAAAAATCCCGAGATGCATTCAATAAATAGAATAAGCAGTTCTCTAGCTAAGTACACTAATCACTTAGCTAATATGCAATGCAATTAACTAATAATCACTAATCCATTCTAATCTAACCACCTAATTGCACTTAATTAAATCTAATCAACCCTTAAACATCATTAGTCTACTAAGCAAGGATTAGTGAGATTACTCACTTGAACAAAGCGAAGACCGAATCACCGCAACGGTGACGCAACAGCAGCCAAAATCCAAACTTTCGGCGGCATTGGTGGACGCTCGGGCCGGGCTTACAAGCCTTGCAGGCCCACTAGAAAAAGCTAGGCTTGGGCTGAACTTGGGCCGACTTGCTTCGCAGGCTTGGGCTCGGAAATGGGCTTGTTGAACCTGTGGGCTAAACCTTGAAGATGGGCTGAAACTTGGGCTTCGAATGAGCCCGATCCAAAACTGAAGTTGGGCTGAACAAATGCGAGCTGGGCTTGCTTGAAGATGGGCTTGGGCTCCTTTGCGGGCCTCAATACTGAGCTGAATTTGGCTGAATTCTTGGGCCGAATCCCAATGGGCTGAACCACGAGCTTGACTTGCGGACTGTAGAGAGGAAACCAGCGACTTCAATGGTGAAGACGGGCCGATTGGAGCTCCGGCGAGGGATTGGCCAGCAACCAATGGCTCCCAGGGGTTAAGGGGGTCTTGTAGGTGGATGGGGAATGGCCAAAGGAATGGTCGGAATGGAAGAAAAACAGAGAAAGCCGCGAAACAGTGCAGGCGGGCAGGGGACCGACGGACTAGCGACCGGCGGCTTGAGACGGCCGTACGGGACGGCCGGCGGCTCCATTCGGGACGAGGTTAGGCTCGTTGGAATGGTCTAGATTTCCTCATCACAGTGATATGTGGATCGTTTTTGGTTCATTCGGGAAATCTACTTTTTACTCGGATCTTTGGTGAGAGGTTAGTTGGATCAGAAATCGGTGGTGGCATAGGTGGAGGCGTGCGATGGCTGCAGCTCCTTCTGCTAATCTTCTTGCTTGCTTGAGGGTTTCGAAAATGAAGAGGAGAGGGTCTTGGACAATGGAAATGAGAGAGAGATGGAGAGGATAGAGACGAGGGGGAGAGAGAGAGAGAGAGAGAGGATAGGGAGAAGTGAGGGATGGAGGGCTCCACTTGCTTGATATTTCCACATCTTGCTTCACAAGATTCATCCTAAGCCAAGTATCATTCCTTGGCCTTCATTTGGCCACCAACACACTTCCCATGACTTCTCAATTGGTCCATTTGGCTAGGGTTATGGGGGAGCTACGAATTTTGGTTCAATCCCCCTCAATTGGCTTCAATTCTCTCTTGACTCAACCTCAAATGGCCTCAATAAAATAAATCAACGCCTCATTGATCACCATAGCATTTTTCCTCACCCATATATCCCATTTGCTTCCCAAATTTACAACCAAAATAAATCCCCAGCTTCAATTGCATAAAAAAAGATCTCGAACCGACTTTTTCCCAAAAAGTCTCAGTTGTCAGAAAAATCTTCTAAGACTGAGTCAACACTCCTAAAATTTATTGTGATATGACAAAATCTTCAATTTCTGAAATTGGACTTGAATTGGCGGTTAATTTTCATTCGGCGCATTTTTAGCGTGACCTAAACTACCGAGTAATTTTCAGAACTTTTTAAGGCAAATAACCTGTGATCGATTTTCTTCGAACCACTATGAACCCACTCAACTCGATGGCGACTCTTAATTGTCGTGAAAATCTTGAGAATTCAATTACGGACACAGGGCACCAAAATAACAGTAAAATCAAATTGATGTCAGTCGACAAGAATTTTCCAAATTAGTGGAGGCACCCACGATCGGCCACACATCTCAGTCGAACAGACCTATCTCTGATCTCAAATCGATTTTTAACTTTGCCGTAATGGCTTCTAAAGATAAGCACGGTTGAGAAGTTGATTCCTAGTCAAGTTCTCAAGTCTATTTGCTTTAAAGTCTTTAATAGCTTCCCCAGCTAGCCTAGTTATCTTGAGAGTGATCGGCTCTGAGAATAACCCTATAGACAGGTTAATGAAATGCTCGATTTACTCAGTAGAAGATAGGGTTGAAAATCTGAGATGTCACAACTTTGGACTGAGATCTAGAAGCTAAAGACCTACCCCAAAATCAAATTCTTAATTTGGAGTGTGAGCAACAACACTTTACCTACAAAGGAGAATTTATACAAGAGGAAAATGCTACATGACCTTGAATGCCTCTTCAGCGGCCAAGCGCCCAAAACAACAAAACACATATTCATTTTGTGTCCCTGGACAAGTCAAATATGGGCGGATCAGAGGATAAAAGTATATCTATCACCTCAGATATACAATAGAATGGACAGATAGGTGTGGAAGAACCTTATCGCGCGAGATACCCAAGAAGCAAAAGCCATATTTGCGGATCTGATTTGGCGAAGCTAGAAGGCACGGAACAACCACATCTTTCGAGCGAAAAAATCAAACCCAAGCTTAATGATTAAGGAAGCAATTTACCCAACTCAGCTAGTGTGAAGTATGGAGATAGCAAACTCACCCGAAATCAAGAGAACAAACCTACAGAACCTGGCGAACAACTAAATTAGCCCGCTTCGACCCAGATGGGCTACAAACTGAGCATGGACGCGGCCTAGAATAGCTCAACTATGGAGGGTTTAGCTGCTGCCCTTTGCAAAACCAGAGATGGGGTGCTCACATGTGGGTTCATGCAGCAAAATTTCGCTCCCTCAACCTCAATCGCAGAAGCCCTAGCTATTTGGGATGCACTTTGGTGGGTTAAACAGCAGTAGGAAGCAAGAAAGGACGAAGTAAACCACAAAGTGCAGCTGTACTTTCCTTTGATCTACAAATCCTCTTATCAACGGATAGCTTATTAACAGTTAGATGCATTACGGGCTGGGATGAAATGCCATGGGCCTCTAGGTCCATCATTAAAGATTGCACTAACATTCTGAGCCAATTAAATGGAGTTTTTATCTGTTTTGAGTCAGAGATTTTAATCAAGCGGCCGACTGGGTTGCTAAAACTCATCGGGCCGACTCTCTCTTGACGGATTGGGTTACACATCCCCCGCATCCCCTTTGGTTGATATTATGTTCGGATCTCAAACTTTTTTGTAATTCAGCATATTCAATTTAGTAATGAAAATCCAAGTTTTTTTACCTAAAAAAAAGAAAAGAAAAAAAACCAATTGAATCCTAAACCTTCTCGTGTCTTACCAATTGAGTCTATATGACCAATTTTGGTTAGAAATCAATTATGTAGATGTCGATCGTCCTAGATGGCACGGCTAATGCTAATGTGGATAATTTTAATAATATTTCAAAATTTTATTAATTTTTATTAATTTTATTAATTTTATTAATTTTATTAATTTTATTAATTTTATTAATTTTTTCTTTTCTTTGCCTTTTTTTTTTTTTTTTTTTTTCTAACTCTAGGTTGGATCTCACCTAGTTTGTGCAAGGTCATTGTTGTCCTCACTACTGCCGGCCACAAGCGAGGTCGTCAACCCTCCCCCAAATTTAAACAAGGATTACCACCTGGCCCTTTGGCTAGCAAAGGCTGGGACACCCTCACATGTGGTCCATGAAGGTGTGAAGGCCCTTACCTTTGGCTAGCAAGGGCCGGTGATCTCCCAAACCTAGAGTTAGAAAAAAATAATAAAATACAAAAATTTTGGAAAAAATATTAAATATTATTAAAATTTATTTTACATAAGCACTGTTATGCCATGTAAGACAGCTAGTGTCTATATTAGTGAATCTTGACCAAAATTAATTGAATTGACTTAATTAGTAAAATGTAAAAAAGTTTAAAACTCAATTGGTTTGTTACTCAAAACATAAATTAAGCAGGTTTCCCAAAGAATCCGCAATAGCCGGACTGAAATGATCAATTTTAAAACCAACGGTTCTAGAATCAATCGCTTTGGTTCTCAATTCCAATTTGTTGAAACCCAAGGCCACGAGGTTGGCTTCTAATTGTGGACGGTGAATCAACCTACTTTAGAATTGATGGACCCTAAGTCGTGCTAATCTCAGTCAAGATGAATCAGTAATCCATCTTTTATCGACCACAAGGCACGATGTAAAACTAGGTATTGGAAATTCTTTTATACGTGGAAGAATTTTATTCAACGTTGCCCACGTGGTAGACATTTCACTGAGAAAAGTAAATAAAGATGAAAGATTTTGAAAATATAAAACAGGTTTTCTGTGTGAAGTTTCACTTTACTTATGTGATTTTCATGTCACGTAAATTTGTTATTCGACAACCATTCAACTGTTGACTTATAACATTAATCTCTTTTGACTTTTAACATCTAGTCACTCTCAATTTGAAAAGATGGATAAGGATAAAATATATCGAAATACATATTTTATCAATTCATTTTAAATTAAAATTAAAAAAAGAAGTCTATCATAATTACATCAATAATATACTACATGAATAAACATATGATTTATTCATTTAAGCTAACGTGAATAAAATAATATGAAACGAAAGCTTATTAAATATATGAATAAGTTTCACTTAATATTCACTAAGTTTTTTCCGTTACAATAATATCAATTCCTCGAAAATAGAAAAATAAACATATGCTTTTGCACTAGTCAGTACATGGAGCAAACCTTATGCTTCATATGGGCTTCCTCAATTTGGGTCAAAACATAAAATTCCAGGTGAAATTGTCTTGATTTTACTACTAGTTACTATTGGAATAAACTAGCCGATGAAAATTTGATCAGTTGGAGAGGTCAAGCCCTTATTAAAATTAAATTCGTCCACTCCAAAGTTTTCAAAAAAAATACCACCATAGGCCAATTCCCTCGTCTCTTTTTTTGGGGTTTTGTGTCTTCTGAGTGTTCGCAGCCACTTTTTTATACGGAAGGAAAATAAAAAGGGAGGGAAAGTGAGTAGAGCAAAAGAAATTCAAATTATTTACGCGGAATGGCGATTTTACCCTTCAAGGAAAACCTGCACCATTTTTGAATTCCCCCCTTGTTCACTCGTCTCTTCCCCAAATTTCCCGAGCAAACATCGCCTCCGGCGGTCTGAAAAATCCGCCGGCGCTCTGCTTCTCTTCCTTCTCTCCGCCGGCGACCGCGCCTGCACGGCCTGATGATGTGATGGGGACCGGACTGCGGTTGCGAAGCTTGGCCTGAGACACGTCCTCCTCCGACCCGCCACCCGGCGTACCGTCTCCACGCGTGAGTTCGCTTTTCTCCAAATCGTTCTCGTGGCTTGAAGTTTCTCTAGACATCGACCGTGAAATCGGGAGAAATTCCCCTTTTTCGAAGTACCCTCGTGATCTTGGATAGAAATCTTGGGATATTTGGGGGGTGTTCGATTCGACGAAATCTGTCCCGGGTTTCGGTGGCTTGAAGTTTCTCTAGACATTGACTGTGAAAGCGGAGAAATTCCCTTTTGAAGCTGATTTTAACGTGACTCGTGATTTTGGATGGAAATCGAGGGGAATTGGGGGGGTTTGATTCGACGAGATCTGTCCCGGATCATAAAGATACTTGGGCTTGGACGATAGATACAGTACCGCGGTTCTTGCCTGCCAATTCCCCGGTATTCGATGTTCTGTTCCTAATGGCGCATCGAATTTACGTCTAGACTTTCTGCAGGGTGATAAAAGCGGGTGTATTAGGCGATTTCGAGAGCGCTTTTGTTAGTGTAGACTCACATTGTTAAATGGGTGTGTTTCTTCAGGCTCTGGCACCATTCAGTGGTGAGGTTCCTACACCGCTCTATTGAACGGCCGTTTTGCTAGCGGCTAGTCCCATTTGCCCGTTGCGCCTGAGGGTGTGTGACGCAAACTGAAATCTCTAAATGCCAAGAAAGAGAGGGAAGCGAACTGTTAAACGACCCCCTTCACTGCCTGGTGGAGATGAGGAAAGGCCATTAGACAAAGCCCAGGACGATGCTTCAACGGATCCGGAAGGTGCACGATTCATATCTTCAGCAGCATTGAATCTATTTATTATGGTCATTTTGCTGTTGTATGCAGTTAATCCACTTGCAGTTTCTAGGCCTTCAATTTGGATGGCCATTATCCTTCTATGATGTTAGAACTATTTGGGTTATATAGGTTCTTGAACTTTCGACGACTTCAATATGTGGTTAGTTAAGTTGCCCATAGTAAGACTAGATATATGTTAATTGCTGGCTTAATAATTCTCAATCCAAAGTACATTTGTCAATCGTAAATGTTTTCACTTAGAGGTAAACTGCAACTGAGTTTTTTGCTAATATTTAGGGGAAACTTGGAAACTAGATATATGTTAAGTGCTGGCTTAAGGATTCTCAATCCAAAGTACATTGATCAATCGTAAATGTTTACATTTAGAGGTAAACTGCAACTGAGTTTTTTGCTAATATTTAGGGGAAACTTGGAAACTGTTTTAAGCACCTATCCTGGCGGTTTTTCCTTGGCTAAGTGGTTTTCCATTAGAAGTTGAGATGGGTTGTCTTGAAATATTTTAGGTTGTGTAATTGTATTCTTGGGTCTTTCTTATGTTTTTTCATGTATAATGTCCACAGTGGAAAAAAGAGTTGCAGCAATCAGAGCTATTCGTGATGTACAGATTGAGCATTTGCTGACTGAGTTACGTCTACTGCGCTCTTGTATGACTGAGGAACAGATGGGAAGTCCCGTGCTTCAGTTTTTCACTGAAAATCTTCCACATCTATCATTTGAGCTAGACAGAGAAGATGGGCAGTTCGAAGTCCATTGGGGAAATAAAGATGGAAAATTATGTCTGGACAACACTGATGGAAAAACTCTACATGCTTCACTTGTCCACCGAATGTCCATAGCTCATTCTGGAAACTCTGATGCAGTTCCATACTTTGGTGGCTTTGAGTTTTCCAGCAAAGGCGGTACATTTTGTTCTTAAAGCATGCATAACGTAGGAAAGATATTCAAAATCCAACTCCTATACTCAGTGGATCTACTTGATTGTTGCAGGGAAAGCAGGCCTTTTTAGTTCAGAAAATCTGCAAGTGAGCGACTTCGTATGTCTTTCAAAGCTTTCATCATCTAGCTTTTAGCCCTATTAGATGATGCGGCTTAAAGACAGGCACCCTTAAGAATCTTTTGCCTCTTGCTGCTGCTGTCTTCTCCTTTTTTAATGGACAACCAACAGATACTCAAACCAGTCTGCAATGATTATTCCTTCTTTGATCTTGTTTTAGATAGAGACTGTTCCTGATATAGTAATTTCATCTTTCTAAAGATGAAATTTATGAGTTCTACCCTTTTACAAATACCAGTTCATTTAATAACAGTAGGGCGTCTATAGAATCTTGCGCCTAACCTGATTTTGCTTCTACCTTCACTCATGAATTCATGTTATATTTAAAAAATTGTTATAGGTTTTGGATGAGCCATCAGACTGTCAGATGCTCGGACTGCCGGATACTCTTAGAACTCCTGGGGTTAGTTTCTGAATAACTATTTGGTACCACCACCCCACCCCACACCCCCCCAAAAAAAAAAAAAAAAAAAAAAACAAAAACCTTCTCTCCTCTTCTTGAATTTTGGCTATTTGAAAGAATTTGACGAGTAACAGATTTAAGGTCCCGAAGTCATTGTCTTGGTAACTTAGACATATCTATCATTTCAGCATGGAGATGGTTGAGAAAATATAATCCAAGATCTTTTTTCATTTAAGATGAAGTTATTGTGATTGTCAAGTAAGTGTGTATTGAACTAAACAGGAAGGACTTAAAAGTATAAGTCATAATTTATTTAGAACACAAATTATGGCCTACCTAACTTTCAAGTGTTATGTTTTGACCCCAAAAAAAAGGAGAAAAAGAAACAATTTAGAGTGTTATGAACCCACCTTATTCTCAGTAAAAATTCATATCCTCAACCAATTTTGATAGAAAATGTTTTTAGTTTTAAGTTTCATGTAAAATCTATGTCATTATGCGGCTATGTAGATATTATCATTCATATCTGAGGCCAGTGAGCCTTTTCCAGTTCGAATTGTAACCTCAAATTTATTTTATTTTAACATAAAGTTTTCTGCCGAAAAAGTCTTGATGTAAAATTGAGATAGGCACTCTGCATCATTTTAGAAGTAAAGCATATAAACAACGTAGGAGGTATGATAGAAACTGTGGACCTTATTGGAACTTTTGAGGCTATGTATCAGAGCTTTGCTAGGCATTTTATATAACTGTGGTGACATGATTGCCCATTTAAAAACTATTAGTAAAAGATGTGCCAAGTTTCTATGTTCAGCCAAGACTTGTAAGAATGCGTACCTTTACATGTGCTTTTAAATGGGTTTTTTGCTGAAATTATTCAGCTAAATAGTGACATAGTGACATTAAAAGTAGTCAAATGTCCAGAACTACATGAATGCTTTTTTCAGCACTAACGTAGTCATCAAATAATTAGTGCCCCCACTACTTTGTGATGGAATTCTTCTGCACCATATGGTATGTAATTCTCTTTCACCTTGTTGCTTGCCCTCTGCAGCTGAGTAGCCAAAGGCTCTCCATAGGGATGACACCTAAAACCTTAAGGTTGCCTAAGCCTGGGGAGATGCTTCTATCGGTTCGTGGTTCTCCTCTTGGTGTCTACAAAGAAGAGAACATGGAAGTGATAAAGGGTATGATTGGATCTGTGTTAGAACTTTTTTTCATTAAGATGTAAAGACAAGGAATTTGTTTAATTGGAAGGGTCAAATGGACTAGCGGCAGATGGAGGGATATTGCTTTCTCAGAGTGGAAACTATCCTCTTTCTCTTCTTAACCCGTGTTTCTTTCTTCAATTGCAGAATCTGATGAAGATTGACGATATTTAAATCTGTCAGGCATCATGCTTCAGGAGTGGCAGCAAAATGTTGATTCAGTCTAATTGCCACTGCTATAATAGAGAAGCTTTTGCCATAATTAGTGAATCTGAGCTTGTATTGAAAATTGAATTGCTGCTGCTTATTCTCCTAACATTGGAAATAGGTGCTGGGCTGCTGCACTGTCTCGTTTCTGGGATGTATTCTTCTTTTTTATGTCAATGGGTCAAGTAGATTATTGAGCTTGTTCAGTCACGTGCACCATCAAATGTTTCTTCTGCATAGCTAACTCAGGTTTGCTGATCCATTGCCTTTGCCTGTCAATATCAAAAAATATTTTACAAGCCTGACACATTAAGGCAGTTCTTTTTGCAGGGACAAAAACTTTTATGGCATGATTGGAAAATCCTGACTTCCAATCTAGCACATGAGCCCGGTTGTATGATGTGCTAGTAGTTCATGAATGCACTGTTTGCTAAATTGACTGGTTCAATGATGTACGATAAATTCCAATGTGGACATACATGATAAAGAATGGAATCAACTAGTTTACATTCTCTGTTTTTATTCCTTACCCATCACAACCTGCATGTACATGAAGATTGAAGACTAGATTCCCTACCAACAGTCCTAATCCTTCCACAACCAACCGACAAGTTCCTGATGGATCTTGCAGGTGGACAAGTTTGGAAGCCAAATCTGTTCTCTGGGTTCATGAATCGACTGGTCAAGCAAATCATTACCAGTGACCCTGCCAGAGTATAACCCATGATTGCCAACCCAATGGTTTTGGCCAACACAATGTACATGCCCGAAGCAAAGGCTAGTACCATACCTAGAACAGCAATGTAAATACTGACTCCAGCAACATGCACATATCGCATTCCCATGGGCTCAAATTTGCCAGTTAGAGACAAATCGAACAGGAGGTAGATTGCAAGGACTGAGAAACAAAATGCTGTTGTGTTAAACACCACAAAGGCTTTGAAAGCTGCTAGTCTTGCGAAAGTTGCTGTCCCTTGGTCGGGTCCAATGTTGTTGTAGCCACCAGGCATTGTGAATGCTGCCGTGAAGGTGACAGTGGCAATAAACACTGCGGTGAGCAGATGGTTGTCATGCGCACATCCTTTTGATTTATCGAATTTCTCTGGGTAGACCATGCTCCCTGTGGTTATGGAAATGCTTGATCTTTCCTCACCATATTGCTTCTCAAGTCTCTTCACATGTTTAATAACCCGGTCTTGCATATCGTTGACACAAAACCATGCTTCCAACAAGTACTGAAGTTTTGCAGCTTTAAAGCCAACCTAAGTCCACAGAATAAATCAATCAATCAATTCTGGCTTTTCTTAGTTGTTGACCATGTCAAGACCCATCTAATATCTTCCGTTCTTGAGATGAAACAGTTAAGTTGTAGAATTTGAAAGTTACTTGCAGTGTAAGATCAGTTTAGCATTAAGTGTAAGATCAGCTTAAACACCGTATGGTGTTGATGGGAAAGAAAAACCTACTCAACACTGCATCTAAGGATAAACTCGAGGACGAAAAGTAAGCTTAATCTGGTTATTGTCTGCGCATTCTTCATGACTGACCCTCACCTTATGCCGAAGGCTGAGGCTTCGCCTAAGACTACAATGTGGAAATTGACTATAAATAGTCAAGTGATAGGAGGGCTTGGAGAGATCTCTTAAAACCGTTATTAGAGAACAGCATATGGCATACATTATGAATATTTCTTTCGATTAGGTCCCAGCTTTTGATGGACGTCAATCATTTCTCACTCCTATTTTGAGCGGATAGCAAGTAAAATGCATATGATGAACCTATACATAAGTTAAATCAATGCGAGCTGCATCACCTTTCAAGAAAACGTACCTTTTCATGACCATCAAAAATGCCTAGGGCTGTCAGACGTTCCTTATTCATGGTTCTAATGTCGACTCTCTTATCAAATACCAGGATGTTCATCATGCTGTAATCTCGCCGAAGAGCAGCCAAATGGAGAGTGGTGTTTCCATCTTTATCACGTACATTTATAAGATCCTCCAGGTTCGGCATCTCCAGTATGTGCTTGACGACCTTTATCTGCCCACCTAATACTGCAGAGTGAAGAGAGGTCTGTCCTTTGTCGTTTATCGAATCACAAGCATCAGGACAGAATGCAATGAGCTCGTCCAGTACATCGATATGGCCAAGAAGTGCTGCAATATGAAGAGCAGTGGCGCCATCCTTGGCTAACAGGTAAGTGTTGAAGATCACCGCCTCTCTCTCTCTCTCCTGGAGTTCTCTAGAACTTTCTCTAGAGTTCTCCATATCTCACTCCTCCAGATTTCTCTAGAACTCTCCCTTCTCTAGAATCTTCTAGCAAAATCCATAAGTTGCGCCACTTCTAGACTTCTCCATAGAAATCTAGTTGTCGGGCTATAATAAAATAATACTTCTAGAATAGTGTAGAAAGTTAGGAAAGTCACCGACTTTCCACCCTATAAATAGGAGCAAGATGCTCCTCATTTGAGTGTCCAACTAAGAGTGTGTGAGTAGGAAGTCCAAGGGGGTGTGTGGGTGTGTGTGTAGGGGTCTTGAGAGTGTGTTGAGTAGAGTGTGCTATGTATGCACGTGAGTGAGAGAAATTGTGTAGAGTTGTCTGAGTATTGTATGTGGTGTGAGAAATTATTGTAATAGTGAAAGTTATATTTGAACCACGTTTCCGCAAGGTTCAACAAGTGGTATCAGAGCAGGTTGTCGGAGGCCGTGTGAAGACAGTGGTCGGGGACCATTGTAAGTGAGCAAGGCGGTCAAGTTCGTTGAGCCAAGGAGTGGAGTACGTCGGAGTTCTGCCAGTGCACAATCTGGGATTGTGAAGTCGGTTGGTCCGGGACCAGGCTTACTTGGTATAGTGCGGGGCATTATACTTAAGTCACGATGGCGGATTTCTCGAGTTCGGTAAGTGGCGTCGAGAAGCTCAACAACTCAAATTATAATAATTGGAGTACCCGCATGCAATATTACTTGCTAGGTCAAGATTTGTGGGATATTGTTGGCGGGAGCAACACCACCCCACCCACGAATGATAGCGAATTAAGAAAATGGAATATAAAATCGGGTAAGGCTCTTTATGTGCTTGCCGTAACTGTTGAAGATGAATTACTGCAACACATAAAGAGTGTGACAACCCCGAAGGAGGCCTGGGATAACTTGGCGACGCTGTTTGCAAGGACAAACGATGCCAAGTTACAATGCTTGGAGAACGAGCTCCTCTCAATCTCGCAACAAAATATGACGATGAGTCAATACTTTTCTAAAGTTAAATCTATTTGCGAAGAAATTTCAAAATTAGATCCTGATAATGCCATCTCTGAGACAAGAAAGAGAAGAATCATAATTCACGGGTTAAGGCCGGAATATAATGGTATTGTTACGGCCACTCGTGGATGGGCAAATGAGCCAACTCTAACAGAGTTGGAGAATATATTGGCCAACCAAGAAACCTTAGATAAACAAATTTCTAAGGTCTCAATTAAGAAGGATGAAAGTGCCCTCTTCAGTAATAAAAGAGGGTTCAAGGGCCAGAATGGAAATAGAGCAGGTGCAAGAGATGGCAAACCATGGAAAAATCATCGAGATTGGAGAAGGCAACCAAAAGAGAAGGGTTATCAGCCAGGGGGAGCTCATCAAGATCGTGACGACGACAACGACGAAGATAAGAGCAACAAAAGGCGTAGCAAACGGTGCTATGTTTGTGGCAAGGTAGGACATATTGCCAGATTTTGTTGGTATAGGCATGAAGAAGGAAATGTCGTCACTTCCTATAAGAATGAGATTGAAAGCAAAGAAGAATGGGACTTTCAAGCGCTTGTTGCAATGAAGGAACGAGAAGAGCTTGCAACGGCTTGTATAGTTGAGTTGGATAATTCGACGGTTCCATCACGACCCCAAATAAGAGCAAGCCAAGGGAGAACTCGAAGAAGCAACTAACAATGCCAACAAGCGGTGAAAAGAAACTACATGAGATGCAAGATATGATAAAGAAGCTGAAAGTTGAGAAGGCAAAGATGGAGAATATGTTGAAGAAAAGGGATGAGATGATAAGGCAGAAGGATGGAGAGCTCAAGGCAAAAGAAAGGAACTAGAGAAGTTCCGATGTGAGTTCAAGAAGCTGCAGAAGTTTCGGGATCTCAAGCCCACTATGATGTTCCCAATTGGTCATACCGAGAGAGATATCAAACACATGAAGGAGAAGAAGAAAGGTTTCTTTGAGGAAAGGAGGCCATCTAAACCCTACATCCCATGGTGCAAGGATAGATGGAATAAGATCGAGGAGAAGAAGGATCAAGAGGTCTACATTGAAGTGCTTCGGATGGGACTAAATCGGTTGAAGCACGAAATGAAAGCCATGAATGAGAGGGTTGATCAAGTGAGTTCCAATCTCAAAATTCTTAGAGGAGATATGTTGAACACGAAGACCGAATTGAGTAAGAAGAAAAAAGAGACTAAAGGGCAGAATGAATTGGTATTGCAAAAGTTCAAGGATCACAAAACTCGTGGAAAGTTGCAGCAAGAGAAGCAATTGGAGATGAAGCCATAGAGCCATCCACATCTGAGGAAGCTTCGCAATATGCTGAATGGAGGAAGACAGTTGAAGAGTCCAAAAGCAATTTCAGCACGGCTACTATATCGAGAGAGAGCAGTCGGTGAGGGGGAGTGTTGAAGATCACCGCCTCTCTCTCTCTCTGAGTTCTCTTTTCTCTAGAGTTCTCCATATCTCACTCCTCCAGATTTCTCTAGAACTCTCCCTTCTCTAGAATCTTCTAGCAAAATCCATAAGTTGCGCCACTTCTAGACTTCTCCATAGAAATCTAGTTGTCGCTATAATAAAATAATACTTCTAGAATAGTGTAGAAAGTTAGGAAAGTCACCGACTTTCCACCCTATAAATAGGAGCAAGATGCTCCTCATTTGAGTGTCCAACTAAGAGTGTGTGAGTAGGAAGTCCAAGGGGTGTGTGGGTGTGTGTGTAGGGGTCTTGAGAGTGTGTTGAGTAGAGTGTGCTATGTATGCACGTGAGTGAGAGAAATTGTGTAGAGTTGTCTGAGTATTGTATGTGGTGTGAGAAATTATTGTAATAGTGAAAGTTATATTTGAACCACGTTTCCGCAAGGTTCAACAGTAAGCAGCGGAAACCTCATGCTGCAATAATATTCGAACTGCTTCGACTTTGCCAAAGTGAGCAGCATAATGAAGAGGAGTCCACCCAATGTCATCTCCTTCACTGATCATGTGTGGTCTCTTGTTCACGATCATTCTCAGGCAATCATGTCCTTCACACAGATCATAACCAAGAGAACCATCAAAAATCTATTAAGACAGATTTCCTGTGCCTTCAGAATAACTTTCATGTTCAACTTGCAGCTTCATAAACTTTTTTCCTTCGAGTTAAGTACAGATTTAGTCCTTTTAAGTTTCAACTTTTGTGCGGTTTGATCCTCTAATTTTATTTTGTTAAATTAAGTTCTCTTAGCTTGTTTTTCCTGTGCAATTCGGTCTTTTAAGTTTCATTTTTTTGTAATCAACTCCCCCAACTCTCTGGACTTGTGCAATCAAATCCTTCAGTCCACCACTACAGCTAAACCGTCAACTCAAATTAGTTAACGATCTGGCATTGCTTATGTGATGGAAATGACACAGTGATGTTAATTTGCTATCAAATGAGTAGAAAACAAACGGGAAAAACAAAAACAAAATCATAACTCGACAGTATTAGTCGGCGTTGGTAAACAAAACACTTCTTTGCACTAATCAAGAAAGTCAGAAGATTTGATCGCACAAAACAGAATTCAGGAGACCAAATTGCACTGATCAAAAAATTAAAGGCCACGTTAATTTATTTGCACATGGCATTGCTGATATATCTAATGTGAAAATCAAACTACACAACTTGCTCTAGTCCTACCAAATGCAGACAATTCAGAAGTCACATGAGTAGCAGTTCCCTCTATTTATTCAGCAGGGCAAGTGATGTGCTCCGGCAAGGCCAGAGCCGGCGGCCTAGGCATACCTCATGCATGTCAAGACTTATAGTAACGTGAACCAATAGAGCTTTAACACAATTATACAGCTAACTTGAAAGTGGCACGAATAGGCCCTAGTTTAATAAAAGTATAGTGCCCTAAATGACGTGATTTGACACAATTACACAATTACAGAACTTAATTATGATAGGCGAACACAGATCGTCAGCCTTACCAGTAGTACCTCGTTCACAATTCCAAAATTAGACAAGGACTTACAAAATACCGTGTTGAATTAGTAAGAGTTCACAGAAAAGTTCGAGATGATTCCCAAGTGCTTTTGCATGATTAAGCAAGCCTTCGTGTTTACTGCATTAATGCCTTCACAACATGTTATCTAATCAGGTTGAAGAAAAGTACAGAACCCTTTGATTGGTTTGATGGTATGTCAAGTGAGGAACCCACGTCCGATAGCTAAGTCAGGTAAAACTGTGGTTTAGATGTCGAGCTCTTTTGGCCGTGATGGCCTGCTGCAGTAGTTTCTGCATCCCACTTCTTTCTCTATAGAGATAAGCAGTTCCAAGTTTCAGACATTTGGAATCTAAAACTAATCCGTCAGAACAGGTTCCTGATTTTTGGAACCGAAAACCTACCATGTATACTAAAAAATCTGGAAACTACCCAATCATAGGTTCCAAGTCTACTCCGGAGTCTACCCATATTCCACCTATACTCTTAACTAAACAGTTACAATGAATCATCACATCTAATAACTATTATTTGCTACAATGCACTAATCACAACTCACATTTAGACATATGAAAATTATGAAATATTAACAAAATAAAAATTTCATTGCCAGAAATGGAAGCTTAGCCCAGTAGTTTAAGTTTACATATGTAGTCATAGGTTCTAGGGTCTATCCATGTTCTACCTATACTCTTAATTAAACGATTATAATAAATCATCACCTCCAAAAGCCATCATTTGCTATAATCCAATAATCACAACTCATATTTAGACATATGAAAATTATGAAATATTAACAAAGTAAAAGTCTTAATTATTCATATTGCTAGAAATGGAAGCTCATACTAGTAGTTTAAGATAATATATCCAATCATAGGTTCCAGGGTCTACCCATGTTCCACCTATATTCTTAATTGATTAATAACAATAAATCGTCACCACTAATGACCATCATTTGCTACAATCTATTAATCACAACCCATATTTAGAGTTACGAAGATTATGGAATATTAACAAAATAAAAGTCTCAATCATGGATTTGCCAGAAATAGAAACTCGGACTTGTAGTTTCAAATTACACGCTCATCATTGGATGCAATCAAATGTAGCAAAATTGCGTGAAGACATAGAACAAGAAAAATACAAAAACCTATCAATTTAGAACCTACCCATTGGAACAAGTTTCCAATTTTTGAAACTTAAAACCTATCCTATATATCTTAAAATTTGGAACCATTCCGATTCTCACGTTCCTGATTCTATCCCACAACCATGCTAACCCCAATTTCTCTCTCCCCCTTCTTAAGCTCTTCAAACTTCATAGGTTTTTTTATTTCCTAATGTTACATCACCTTTATATGCAACTCCACCAATGAAAATCGAGGATTTCCCGCTTGTGCCAGTGCATGTGAGCCCAATGCATATAGGCAATCAGGATTATATGGATCTCATCAAATCTAACGACTTGACATGCTCTCTGTTCACATGAACCCGGGCCATGCAATAACAAGTTTGGAAAATGACCGCCGAAAATTACCACTACTTTAAATAGAAGATTGGTCGGAGATCATCTTAAAAGCTAAAGTATTATCTCTTGGGAGTACCCAATATTTTGCTAAAAAAGACGAGCGAGCATAAGGAAAACGAAGAGAGAAAGATCGCACGCAACTAAATTTTAAATCGCAGGAGACACAGGCACGCATACCTTCCGGTGTGTAGTAGATGGCTGCGTGCAACGCTGTCATGCCTTTGGGTCCTTTGCTAGAGGATGATGACGACGGCGACGGCAGTGGAGAAGCATCTACTAGGAGTTCAGCAATATCGAAAAACCCCTGTGCAACTGCGAGATAGAGCGGGGACTCATCATCGCAGCTGGAGACGTCGCACAGTGTCGGATCAGCTTCAACCAGCAACTTCACCGCTGAGGAATGGCCATTCCTCACTGCTTGGTGCAGCGCGGTTTCCTTGTCGGCGTTCTCCTTCCGAAGAAGATCGACCAGCCTACCTCCTTCAATGTCGCCGTGCGGTGAACTTCTGAGATAGTCGATTACCACTCGAACTATGTCGTCGCACCCGACTCTTGCAGCAGTATGCAGCGGAGTGTGACCTTTGTAGTCCTCTTGCCAGAGGAGAGAGCCCCGGGGGGTGCTGATAGATGAGCTGCTCGACGAAACTTGCCTGCTTGTGTCGCGCCTCGATGTGGAGAACGTTGTTGCCCATCGGCGTTTTCTGGTTCAAGATGTAATCGGAGTGATTACTACCGGACAAGTTCATCAGTAAATCGAAGTCTCCCGAAATTGCAGCCTCATACATTTCGGGCCGCATCTCTCCCTCCCTCTCCCTCTCCCTCTACCTCTCCCGGAGACCAAATACGCCTTTTCTTCTGTCCGAGTGGTTGAAGACATTGAGCGTAATCTAGGTGACCCACGAGAGAAACTTCGAAGCGTTTTCCATGAAACTCCGTGGTCAATGACT
Source organism: Eucalyptus decipiens (assembly GCA_014182575.1). Classification (NCBI taxonomy): domain Eukaryota; kingdom Viridiplantae; phylum Streptophyta; class Magnoliopsida; order Myrtales; family Myrtaceae; genus Eucalyptus; species Eucalyptus decipiens. Next base: position 10,313,845 of record CM024617.1, read on the forward strand.
TCTGGGACGACCCAGTGGAGAACGACAGGACAGGCAACAAGCATTCAAGGTGAGATCACAGAAAGCTACCAATAGGTCCAAAACCATCTTGACTGAACGCGCACAAACACCTTTTGCCCTCAACATCTAAAGATAATTTTAAGTATCTTGTTCATGAGATCGAGGGCTACAAGTTAATCAATTTCATTCGTTGAGAACCTTCTCCAAATTCTCCAATCGCAATTAGGTTTTTTTTTTCTCCATTTATATTAATCCACAAATGAGGAAATATAATTATATTGTTGATGTTAAGCCTCTAGTGTGTGATTAGAGAATAATATTTCATGTATACTACTATTCTTAGTGATTAGTGAAAGTTCTTTGGTAGTCTGTAGTTTTTCCTGCATTAGGTTTCCACGTTAAATTCTTGTATTATTATTATCTTTGTCTTATTGTCATTCCGACATTATATATTGCAAGTTATTGCTAGAGTTAAGTCGATTTTGGTTGGTTTAGTTTCGGGATAAAAATTGATCTTGGATTGGGTTTACTTGCCCGAACCTCCTGAAAAACAACGGTTTAGTTAGCGTGGCAATTCTACATGACACATCATCATATGCTATTTATAACAAATTGGCCAAAAGGATTACATTGAAATTTTAGGCAAAGATTTAGAATTAAATTGATAAAATAAAATAAAAATTACTAAATTGGCATAGTACTATTTCTTTCGAAAAGGTGTTCCACTTTCCTTCATTGACTACTCTTTCTTTCTTTCGAGATGTGAATAAAACAAAGGATAATTGAGTGTATAAGCAAAATTGACTTTTCTTCGGATCATTCACGTTGAACGTGCATCCGACAAATGATGCAAAACGGATCTAGAAGGGAAGGAAAGAAAAAGCAGAAAGAGGACGCCAAACATGACATTGGACACATGGAATATAGGGAAAGTATTCAATGTAAAATATTTTAGATGATTGTCGACGACTCTAAAAATTTATAGCTATTAAATTAATAACATGTTGTGACCCAAAAAAAAAAAGATTAATGATACATGAATTCATATTCAAATATCCTAATACTTCCCCTCAAGCATAGACTGGACTTTTGCCTAAGATTAAGCATGAAATACATAGGACCACTATTAGCTTCTTCAAAAGTTTAATGGAAAAAGCCAAAAAAATCTCAAACTTTACCCAGACTGACACATTTACCCTAAACTATTTTTTGTGATACAGAAAACCCCAAACTTTGCATGTTGTGACACATTTACCAAACTTTTTTCATAACACCAAAAATCTCAAACTTTTATCTACGTGAGATATTTATCCCAAACTTTTTTTTATGACACAAAAAACCCCAAACATTTTTCTATGATACCAAAAACTTGGGGTAAATGTATTATACAAATATAAGTTTGGGATTTTTAGTGTTACCAAAAAAAAATTTGAGGTACCACCGCACTGTGTGGCGCTGCTGGCTTCAAGGGCTTTCTCCCCCTCACGAATGGGAGAAGTTCGAATACCCAGCATATCGCAGATGGACTTACCCGCTTCACGGAGATGGTGGGTTCCTCTATGGGCCCCAGGGTTTGCCCACCAGCTGTCGGCTTATGGGTTTCCCTGGGTCATAAAAAAAAAAAAAAAAATTGGGGGTATCACAAAATATTAAGTTTAGGGTATATGTGTCACACTATATAACTTTGGAATCAATTTGTCTCATGAGTACAAGTTTGGCATTTTTATGTTACCAAAAAAAAAAATGGGATAAATGTGTCATAATGGATAAAATTAGGATTTTTGGTGTCTTTTACCCAAAGTTTAAACTATATGAAAGTGTAGTTTATTATTTAAATAATTGAATAGAAAAACCAAAAGAATCAATTCAAGCTTCTCTCTTATATAATTAATCATGACAAAAATAATAACATTGATATGTCGCTCCTTATTGTAATCGCCATAAACAAAACTGTTCCTAAAATAAGTAAGCTAGACAATCAAACATGAAACTTACCCTTAATTTAAAAGCTGATTTGACAACAATTATAGAGGAGGATCTCCATTCTTCACCAGACTTTTTTTGTGTGAAAGAAAAACACCAAACTTTGCCAACCATGACACATTTACCCCAAACTTTTTTTGTGACACAAAAAATCCTGAACTTTCATTATGTGACACATTTACCCCAAAATTAGAAGGCATTTTGGTCTTTTCATTTTTTAAAATTTTTTTAAAAAAATTTCTTCTCTCTTCCCTCCGCCTCAAGTTGGCGGGCGGGAAGCCGGCGTCCGGCGAGGGCTGCCCTCGCCTACGTCCGGCGAGGGCGAGGGATTGACGCCAAGCAAGGGCCGCCTCGCCTGCGTCGAGCGAGGGTGTCCCTGCCTTCGCCCGACGCCGGCTTCCCTCCGCCATGGCCGACGGAGGAAGAAGAAGAAAAAAAGAAAAAAAAAAGAAAAAGGAAAAAACAGAATAAAAAGACAAAAATGCCCTTATGGGGTAAATGTGTCACGGTTTGGAAAGTTTTGGGTTTTTCACGTCACAAAAAAAAGCTTGGGGTAAATGTGTCACTCCGGGCAAAATTCAGGGTTTTTCGTGGCTTTTTCCCTAATTTAAAAGCTGATTTGACAACAATTATAGAGGAGGATCTCCATTCTACACCAGACTCCATCAACAAGAAACCAACTCCAATGAGTTTTTTCGGAAGAGGAACCGAACCCCTGTAAAAAAAGGGCCTCAAATGAGCATTTTTTAATTGACATCTCTTTGTTTGACTTTGCTAATCCTTTCATAATCAACTTAAGGATAACTGTAAGGGTTCAAGACGAAAATTCGCACCTTGATTGTGAATATTGTCGGTTGAGTGACAATTTGAAATTTTTGGGATATAGGGATGAAGAAAATCGGAATAAGATAAAACAAATTGGAATGAATTTTGATAATTCGATAAGGAAATTATTTTAACGATTATTACCTTTGGAGACAGGTCGGAATTTTGATACAATATTTTATGGTTCCGATTTTATCATTGGCAAAAAGAACTTTACAATTTCATCCAATCTTTTTATGCACAACAAATTGTTGTCCTGAATATTTTAAACATGTCTAGGAATTATTATTTTTTTGTTGCAATGGGGTCCTTAATCTATTCAGGTTGGTCCTCTTATTAAATTAAGACAAAAATTACTGATATGGACCGACATCTAAGCATTCGTCAATATTGATTTGATAAATTAGTGCTTACATGTAATTTTAGAGATTGACAAGATAAAATTAGAAAAAATTATCAAAAAGAAAAAATCAGAAAGAGAGGGAGGGAGGGAGACCATCACTCAGGTCATGGGACCCTAGATGATCCCTCGTCGAAGGGTTGTGCGACCCCAATTGTCGATAGTCAAAGGTCGTTGGCTAGGATAGCGTGACTTGAGCCTATTCTAACTTGGAGTCGTGACACCCCCATTAGGTGAGGTTGAGGATTCTAGGATTTTTATAAGTCGTGACACCCCCACCGACCCTAATCTAAACCTAATCTCTTTTTTCAAGTTTCCTTCTTTCTAGTTATTTTGTTTTAGGATTCTATGATTTGCAATTTTACCCCAAACTATTTTTTTGACCATTGTTAAAATTTACCCCGACTAACTATAAAAAACCTAAATTGGTACATTTATGCAACCTCCGGTGACAAAAAACCCCAAACTTGGTCAAGTCCAATATACCCTCCGAAAAATTAGATTAATACCATAAAAAAATCTAAACTAAAATCACCATTAATAACCTAATCTGTTATTTAACTTTTAATTTAACAAGTTTAACTAAAACTTCTTTCTATATTTTAAAGATACTTATTTTTTGTTTAATTATAATATTCTGTATTTCTAGTTTTCTTTTTTAACTTGCAAAATGTCATGAACGACTTCATATCAGCATTTTCATCCATAATTTTGATAGAAGGACCAACTCAAAAAATGTAAAAACTTAGAGGCCCAATTACACAAAATAAAAAGTTGAAGGACCTCAAATGGAAAATTTGGAAGAGTTCACGAACCTTTCATATTTTTCTCTCTTTTACAAAATAAATACTCGTATTTTTTTTTTAGAAAATGACATAAATAATCCATTAACTTCAGCCCAATGTATAATATGATTCATAAATTTTTCAATTTATCCAATGTGGTTCCTGAACTTTAGGAATATATTTAATTTAATTACTTGACTATATATAAATGTTCAATTTTATTATTGAACTCAAATTAATGAAAATGCAATACTGTATATTTTCATATAGTTTAGGAATTATATTGATCATTTACTAAAAGTTCATAAATCATATTGTATAAAAATTCAGGATGACATTATATATTAGGTTAAAATTTAGATCATATTAAATAAATTAAAGATTTAGGAAAAAAATTAGATCATATTAAATAAATTAAAGATTTAGGAGTCTCATAAATTTAGGAAACATTGGTGTCATTATTTTTTTTTCTCTTAATTTTTTTGTGTAGAAAAATTTGAAACTTGCAAAAGGCACCCCAAATTCTTCCGACAACATCGAAAACAGACAGCTGCAAAGCCCATCGAGGCAGCTTCCTGAGGCATGGCCAGAATTTTCCCCGGCGCGCATCCCCATGCCACCACCCTCTTAATCACCTCTTTCAAAACACCGACCACTACTTTGAAAAAATAAATTAATGAAAGAAAAGAACACAGAATTTTGAATTTTATAAGTTTGAAAAGAAAATGCGTGTATCAAACCAATTTCCTATTTGAATTTTCAAAATTTGCTTTTTTCACGCGTTTCTATTACTGTCACGTGATGAGAAAATATCACATGAGATTGACTTTCCACGTTATTTATAACTCTATAAGACGACCCACTCATTATACGCCACATAGTTAGACGGTCCACCCATCAAATTTTTTTGAAACTTCATCTCTTCACTCTCCATTTATTGAGAAAAATTCATGCCCCCCTCCCCCTCTCTCCCCAACCAAAAGGAGTCCAATGTGACTCTGGAGGTGACAACAGAGGCAAAGGCAGTGGTGTGGTCAAAATTCACAGAAGGGTCATGAAGAGGGATGAAGAGATAGAGGAGGGAGGGAGCAGAGCATGGTTCTTTTTGGTCATGAAGAGGGATGTAGAGAAAGAGAGCAAAACCGAGAAAATATTAGGTACGTAAGACACTCCAGCGTGACAAACAAGAAGGCGGTGGGAGCGCGATGCATGTCTCTCGTGGGACCCATAATTTCAAGCACCCATTTTGAAAATTTTTGTGTACTGTAGCTCTAGAGAAAAGGGTTTTTTTGTTGCGGGTTCTTTCTTTGCGCCTTTCTCTCTACCCTCGCTCTCTCTCCCCGACGAACTCCCTCTCTCTCTCTCTGCCCTTGCTTTTTCCAACCGGTGAACCACCACGAGCAACCGACGAACCAGGAGGACACCGGCGAGACGACCGCGAGCAACCGACCGGCGTGCGACCTCCCTCTCTCTTTGCCCTCCCTCTTTCCGATCGACCGGCATGCAACCTCCCCCTCTCTCTCTGCCCTCCGGCGTGCGACCTTCCTCTCTCTCTGCCCTCCCTCTTTCCGACCGGCGAACCACCGCACCACCCCTCTGGCTCCGCTTCCGGCCCCAACTCGTCCGTCCCCAACTCGTCCGTCCCTTACTCTTTGTCTCTCCTCGCATCTCTGTTTGCCCTCCCTTTCTTCGACAGCGAACTACTTCATGATCGGCAAACCACCGCGCCCCCCCCCCTCCGGCTCCAGATCCGACACCGGCTTGTCCAAGTAATTTCTCGCTTTCTCTTTTCTCTCTTTCTCTGTCTAACGGGGAGATGGAAGGGATTTTATAGGAGTTTGGCGATGCCTGATGTGGGTAACTTTAGTTGGTGCGTTATGCTATGTTTTACTTATTTTGCTAAATGAAAGAGGAGATTTAGTGGAATGCATTTGGCTTCTTACTTTATCTCATTGTTTGGTATAGACCTATGTGATCTCTTGATGATGATTTTTTTTTTTTTTGGATTTTAACTTTCTCTACATTTAATCCAATTGTAGGATGTGGCGGTGAAGGTATTCTTGATGCAAGAATATTCAAAAGAATTGATAAATTCCTTTAGACAAGAGGTTTGTTTTCTTTTTTGTTTCACTATGTCTCATTCTCTTTGTTTCTAATATTATTCAACCAAGACATGCTGAGGGTCGCTTAGACTTTTTAATTTGAATAAGGCATCTCTCGTAGGACATGATATGCGGGCTATGTCTTGCTCTAAGCCTGTTGGCCTGTCCTTGACTTGTTAATTGAAATCATGAAAACGTTGTTATGATAGTTTTTAGTGATTGCTGGATGCGACCCGGCTGGTTTAATTTTGATAAGGGCCTTCCTTGACAGGTTGTAATTGCAATTGATAATCTAGATTCAAACTAAGGCAGTGAGGGATAATGGGTTGGCCTTTTAGTTGATAATGAGCCCAAAAAGTGATCTATATTATCTCAAGATGTGATGAGTCAACATCGAGGTGCCAAATGACTCCATCTATGGTGTCACTTGCCCCTACATCTTCTGATTGTTTCTTCTTCTTTTTTTCCTTTTCCTGATAAGAACTACATAGTCAAATGGTTTAGGTAGAACATTCTGAAAACCAGTGTGATAAAGAGATGAAGTAAGATTGACCCATATGTTCGAACTGCATGCATTTATCTCTATCTCTCTGCACTTGTATGACTAGCCCGTATTTTATTATTTTGTAAAATTATGCATGCATTTTTCTTGTCACTCACGAACCGCCGACCACCGCCGCACGATCACCACACGACTGCCGCACGATTGTCGCACGACCGCCACATGGTCGCCGCACGACTGCCGACCATCACCACCGACTGCCGTTGCAGGATTGCCAACCATAGCCCACCAGCCACGGGAGGTGGCAGTGGCCGGTGAGTTGTGGGTGATAGTCCTACGGCAACAATCAGCGGTCGTGCAACGGCAAGCGGCGGTCGTGCCACGGCAAGCGGCGGTCGTGCCGCGGCAAGCGGCGGTCATGTGGCGGTTAGCAACGGCAGGCTACCAACGAACAGTGACAATAGTCAGCAGATGGGTTGTGGGCGGCGGCCAGTGGGCTACGAGCAACGGCAACCATTGCCACATAGTTGGCTGCCGACGAGGGCCACAGGCAATAGGAGGTGGTCGACGGTTGGTAGGCAACCAACGGTGGTATTTCTAGAAATTGTTCCCGAAAACAAGAAGCTACTTTTTTTTTTTTTTTTTGTTCCAAATCTATTCCCTAACCACTTTTCTATTCCGGAGAATAGAAAAATAAGTTGGCGTTACCAAACAGATTTCTTTTCCTTTTTTGTTTCAGGGAACAAAAGAACATAAATCGGGAGAAATAGAAACGTTACCATGTAGGCCATTATTTCACTCAGAAATTGTTTTTTTTTTTTTTTGGGGTGACCCAGGGGAACCCCGCACAACTGACAGTTAGGAGTAAACTCAGAAATTGTTCACAAAGTAGAAATAGAAAAAAACTATTTCTGAAAAGAAATAGTTCCCCGAAATGGAAACGTTGTCATACGCACCCTTAGGCTGCGTTTGGTCGACCGGATAAAAGCTTGGATAGGATGTGTTTTATCCTATCCGGTGTTTGGTAACCAGCTAGGATAGAATAAGCTCGGATATAGAGGGGATATAGCCTAGATAAAAAAAAATCCAAGAGAGAGGGGTGGGATAGACCCGGATAGGATTTCTTTTGTTGATCTATTATTAAAAAAAAACCCTATGCTCTCCTTTTCCTTCTCCTTCTCTCACACGCACGACTCCTCTCACAAAAAAACACGTCTTTTTCTTAGTATCTCTAACCGACGAATTCAAGCACCATCTCCGGCGAGGAGCCACAGCGATTCTGCTTTCTCGCAAGATTTTGTCTTTCTCTGTGCATTGATATTCGCACGATTTACAAGGTTTGTGATTTCCTTCCTTGGTTTTGCTTTTATAGGTGCAGTCAATTGTGGCTCATGAAAATGCAACTTTTTTTCCTTGAAATCCTACTTTACAGTGCGCCCTACTTTTGTTTTTCCACGAATTTCATCACTTCGGTCACCATTTCTTTTCATACCCTATTTTTGTGAGGATGAGCTAATGTTTATCTGGAGTGAGATTCGATCAATAATGTTTCTAGCGTTAAAGCTACCTATATCTTTTGACGATTATGCTTTGTGAATACCCAATCTCATTTGGAGATATTCATTGCTTGTGTGGTATTATCTTTTACAAGTTCAATTTGGGGAAAAAAATATATGAATTAGAAGTAAATATTAGAACTGTGTTGTTGTTGGTTTATGTGTTCTTGTAGTTGTATATTTGCAATTTTATTGGTGTGGTGGATCATCATTGATTTATTGGTGAATACTTGATCTCAATAGGAGATATTCATTACTTGTGTGGTATAATTTACAAGTTCTATGTGGAAAAACATATATAAATTAGAAATAAATGTTAGAATTGCGATGTTGTTTTACCTTGTCCATTTATGTATTCTTATGGTTGCATATATGCAATTTTATTTATTTATTTCCTGATTGCGTCCCTCTTGTGAAGAAGAGCGTCTTAAGTTTCTATTGCTTGGCTTTGGCCAGTCTTAAGGACATATGCTTTTTTCTTTGAGTGTTTCTATTCAGGTTGGCCTAAATTGAATATTAGGTTTCCATCATTGACTTATGTAGCGTAGCATGTTTCCTCAATGGACAATGCAAGTAGCAAGACAATGATTGAACTTTTAGTAAAGAATTAAAGCTATGGGAGATCTTGGCATCAGAACGTGTGTATGTATAAACCTAGCACTCTCAATTTTTTGTGAACTGCAGTTGGTATACTAGAATGCATTATCTACACGGGCCTAGACCTTAATTAAATTAACTGACTAAAGTACTATAGAACCTGCCGCAATCAAGGCTAGCTACAGTCAATTGCTCATCTATTCTAGAGCCAAATTATATACCTTAATGTAACACAATGAGAGTTACTCACAGTGGGTATAAGGAAAACAAATTCTCATTAACAAATAATTTGCAATGGTCCGATTCATCTAGATTGGTATGGGATGCAAGGCAACGTGACGTTGAAGTTTTTCAAAATGGAGAACAAGTCACCCATGTCAATCTAGATGAGCCAGCGTGCTAGGTAATGGTAGGGGTGGGCCAGCCAAGGGTCACTAAAAAAAAGGTAACAAAGATCAATTATTCATTGAGAATGTTTTGCCATGTCACAAGTTCATTGCCAATGATCACTAGTCAAGGTAGCACCACCCGAAGTAGTGTAAACCCCATCAATTGAGGCCAAGGATCACGTGACCCCACATCATCAGTTACTTGGGTCACGCAACCTTCGACATTGTCTCAAGGAGAGGTCATGCGACCCCCCATGATGCTTGCCCATGTCTAATTTGGCTTAAGTTGAGATCCAAATTTGATCCTTAAAAAAAAAAAAAAAAAAAATCAAGTTTCTCTCTCTTCAAATATTTATTTCGTTTTTCCAAAATTCACTATTTTTATTTTTATTTTCCTTTAAGATATCATATAAGACTTCACATCAGCGTTTTTGCCCATAATTTTGATGGAAAGACCAACTCGAACGAAAATAAATACAATTAAGAGGCTCAATTATACACAAGAAAAGAAAAGTTTAAAGACCTAAATGGACAATTTGAAAAAGTTCAAGAACTTTTCATCTCTTTGTCTCTTTTACAAAAGAAGTGCTCGATTTGCGGAGCGAAATTTGAACCTCGTAATGAAGCACCCCCAAAGCCTCCCGACAGCATGGAAAACGGACAGCAGCAGAGCCCAATCGATCGAGGCAGCTTCCCGAGACATGCGCAGAATTTTCCCCGCACGCATTCCCATGCCACCATTACCAATCTCCTCTGTAGCACTACTTAGAAAAGATAAATTAATAAAAGCAAAGAAAATAGAACTTTCGATTTTGAAAATTTCGAGAATAAGAATATGTGTATCGGACAAATTTTCTATTTGAATTTTGAAATTCACCTTTTTCGTGCGTTCCCATTACACGAGACGGACCTAACAAACGAAATGCTCCTCCGTCGACCATCGGAAGGACGATTTCCATTTTCATCATGATTTCACGTTGAATAGTGCCGTCTAGAAATGTTGACACTCGAAACATGGCTTACCTAATGCAAACACGTGACGGCACATGAAATGAATATAAATGACCATGTGCATAATACATGAGCATATCAACACAAGTGTCATAATTTATCAATAAATATCATATCAATATATGTTAATTAACAGTGATATTCATCAATGCACATGTTCAGTTATCGAAATATGGTGATAAAGCACACATAATTGTTAAAATAAATATAAGCAATATACATTATAAGAATGTAAATAGGCTGCTTTGAAATTTGATATCAATAAGATCAATGACATATAATTTTGGAGGAACCGTAATCGATTGAAGATCAAGTCGAAGACTCAATTGAAGATCAAGTCATCCAATAAGTCAGTTGAGATTAGAGACACGCATTATTTGAAGGAATAGTCATTGCCTTGGAGGCAAGATTTTGGAGTATATCTTGATTGCAAGAAACCAAATCTTGGAGTAGTTTGTGCACATAAAATTTAGAAACGTGGAGATAATTAACAAAAGTTACTCTAGAAATTGTAACCGCTAGAAATCATCGGTGTCACCATTAACCATTATAGCTACATAAAATTTAGAAACGTGGAGATAACCAATCACCCACTAAAAAGTCTTTCACAAATAAATAAAAAAATATTATCATTCAATTATTTTTATCTTTCTTATACTATACTTAAAGATTCCTTAGCTATAATTCTCAAGTTTATGTCGTCGCTTGAATTTTGGCGTATATGTTTATTTTGATGCCGTATCGTCAATTAAATTTTGACATCGTACCTTTATGTTCTCAAGTTATGTTGTTGAACTAGAGAAATCAATTTAATTTCACATGAGATATCCTCTATCTAAAATTAGCATAAAATATTGATTTCCTTAAATAAAAGCAGAGGAGCTACATTTGATAAAATATATTTAGTCGCAGAAATAATTATGAATTGAGCATTCCAAACCCTCATCGGCCGTATATAACCAAAAAAAAAAAAAAAAGAGAGAAGATATTGTTTTTTTTTTTTTGGTAAGGTAATAATTTTATAGAGCATGGACAAGATTACAAAAGATCGGATCCAAAACCTACACTCTTAGCCGATTGGCAAAAGTGAAGGGGAACCGATGAAAAAGGACAAGGGCAATAACCCGCTAGGAAAAACACGAAGAACAACTAGGAGCATCGCCGAAGGATGGAACCACCGAACCTCCGGTCGTCAACCTCGGAATGCGGATGGAAATGAGAGACAAAGAAGTAGTGTCTAAGGATCGGATCCACTAAGAAACACCGGATCGAAGCCCCATCCTCTTTGAAGTCTTTCGTTCCTGGAGAAGGAGAGACATTCTTAAAGGTGATGGCTTTGTCTCTAACCACCTTAATAAGGTGATTTTTGAGCGCCGGAACCACAAGGGATTCACCTGTAAATATGATTGCATTCATTTTCTTCCAAATGAGATGGCAAATGGCTCCGAAGGAGAACCGAACTATTCTATGATAGAAGTCATTACCGGTTAGGAACTTTCGAGCCCGAGAGAGCACCTCATTCCGGCAACGATTTTTCCAAGGAAGGTTGCATCTGGCGGCCCAAAAGAAGGCCAAGGAAGCCGAGATGCGACATCCGAAGAAAAGATGGTCTCTCGAATCAGGGACTTCGCTGCAAAATGCACACACATTGAAGTCAATACGACCATAGGATATAAGCATGACCTGTGTGGGAAGCCTATTCTTCACAATAAGCCAAAGAATGAACTGGTATCGAGGGGTTATGGTGTTGTCCCATATTAAAGGCGCCCAGTTAACCCGAGTTTTCTTGGCTCTAATAAGGTTCCATGCCGATGATACCGAAAAAGAACCCGACGGATGGCCGCACCAGGTAAATCTGTCAACGTTCAAAGACAACTCTGGAAGAGATATACCCCATCTCGGAAGAACTCCTTGAAGGGCAGGCCCAACGGAGTGAATAAGTCAGCAACAACGGCGTGATCGGGGATATGAAGGCTGCTTCTGAACGATGGAGGCACGAATGCATCAAGAGGGCCACACGGCAGCCGATAATCATGCCGTAAGGACACAGAGAAACCGTTTCCAACCTTCCATCTAAAGGAGCTTCGGAAATTACTTCTAAGCTGGAGAATTTTTTTCCAAGACCAGGAGCATGTTTTGGGTTGAGACGCAATCCAGAAATTCTTCTTAGCTAAGAAGATGGAATGGATCCATCGACACCATATCGATTCCCTATCGGAGAAGAGGATCCATATAAATTTTACCATTGAAGCTTTGTTGCAATCCTTAAGGTTCTGAATACCCAAACCACCTTCAGTTTTTGGAAGACAAACATCTTCCCATGCAACCTTAGCTCCACCTCGGCCAAGGGCCGTTCCTTTCCATAGAAACTGTCTCATGATTCGTTCAATATTAACTATCACCGAAGAAGGAAGAGTAAATACACTTGTCCAGAAAGATTGGATGGCATGAAGCACCGATCGGATAAGTTGTAATCTACCCGCAAATGATAAGAATCGATGAGCCCAAGATTGGATTCTAGCAGTGATACGATCCGTCAAGACAATGCAGTCAATTTTATTCAGCCTAGAGGAAATAATAGGGACTCCCAAGTACCGGACAGGGAGCTTACCTTCTTCAAATCCAAATGTCCTGAGGATTCTATTCCGAATGGAGAGATCACCTCCAGATATAAAGATCTCGCTCTTACTTTTATTTGGAAAGAGACCACTCCAAGAGGAGAAGATGTCAAGGCTTCTCTTTAACATGGACACCGAAGAGCAGTCCGCTTGGCAGAAAAGGAAGACGTCGTCGGCAAAGAACAAATGAGACAATCAAACCGGTTTACACCTCCAGAAGTATTTGAAGTTGCTGTTCATCGTGCGGGATACCAACACTTCGGAGAATACTTCCATTACTAAGGTAGGATATTGTTGTTTTCTATAAAATAAAATAAAAAAAAGATATTGTTGTTTTCTATGTATTGATTATGGTTATAAATGACATTTTATTTATCGAAATTCTCATCATTATTTAATTTATCATTTGTGACATCGTGTCAATTTACCTCAAAAATTTGTATTGGAAAAAGGAAAGGGAAATCCACCCGCCCACAATTATTGGGTCATTTTAGTCTAATTATTGTCAACCTCTCACCGAAAAAAAGAAGAAAGTATTTTTGTTTTCAACGTATATATTATTTTGACATGAGAATAACCATACTTATAAATGACAATTTAGTTGTTGAATTCATCATCGGTATTTATTATTAGGAATAATATCACGCAAAACCTTAAATTGTTATACTCATGATAATTTTAACCCTTTCATTAATTTTCATTAAATTTCATCATCAAATTGTTGAGTTAGATAATAAGTAATAAAATTGACGAATGTACAAGTTTAATGCGTTTATTTTCATTTAATGAAAATTAATAAAAGATAAATTTATCATAAGTATATGAATTTAAGATTTTTTACGATAAAAAATTCAATTTGAGTAAATTTATTATAAATATATTAATTTAGAGTTTTTTATTATATTAAATTTTTTTTTTTTTACAGAAGTTTGAAATTGCGTCAATTCGGGTCGAAAATCATCATTGAAAAAGAAGGAAAAAAATCCACCCGCCCGCATTTATCGGGTCTAATCATCTTCAACCTCTCACCGAAAAGACGCAGCTGCTGCTGCTCTCTCCCTCTTTCCCCTTCCCCATCAACACGCTCGTCTCTGTCCCTGTCCCTGTTTCTCTCTCTACCCTCCAAGATCTCCACAGTAGAGAGAGAGAGAGACAGAGAGGTGACGTAGTGACAGTACAGAGAGAAAAGACGCGAGCTTGAGTGGTGGGTCGGACGTCGGCAATGGCGAGCGGAGGAGGCTACGGGGACGGGAACCAGAAGATCGACTACGTCTTCAAGGTGGTCCTGATCGGGGACTCCGCCGTCGGCAAGTCCCAGATACTCTCCCGCTTCGCCCGCAACGAGTTCAGCCTCGACTCCAAGGCCACCATCGGCGTCGAGTTCCAGACCCGGACCCTCGTCATCCAGCACAAGAGCGTCAAGGCCCAGATCTGGGACACCGCCGGCCAAGAACGGTGATCCTCTTTCCCCCCCTTCCTCTCTTCGGTGGGTTCTGTCTGTGGTCGCCGGATCTTGATTTGAATGAGATCTTAGTGGGGAATGCGCGGGCTTTAGAGGCTCGTGAATCTTGGGTTGATGGGTTGCCATCTGTCTGATGGTTCGGCTGCTTTTTGATGATGAGTGATGCGGGAGAGCAAGTTTCAGGGTAACGCATCGGGTTGGTCTGCTGAGAGTCTCTGAGTATGCTATCGCTAAACGGGTATTGTGGGATCGAAGTGTTTTTTAGTGTACATCTTCAGTGTTGAATAATTTATGGAAGTGAAGCATAATCTCTATGGCCAGCTCGAAGCTGTTGTCCTTAGTTCATGAGTGGATTCTTCCGAACAGCTTAACTGGTGGTGCTGGTGCAGTAATTTTGTAAATCTGGAGAAATGAATGCGAAGAAATGTTAGAAGTTGGAGGAGTAGGCATAAATCGTCGTGAAAGATACATGTCCATGGAGGCGTGTGTTCGCTTGTAGATTCATTGTTTTCTCTGTTGAGATCAGCGAGTGGTAACATCAACGAGTGGATGGCAGGGGCAGGCTGTTTGGATGAGTTTTCTCTTTCCCACCCCATAGTAATAATTATTTAATTTTTGTCAAGGCTGCTTAAATGTCCAACGGCACACGATGCCACTGTTTTGTTGAAAGACAGACATTGCATAGAGGTGGTAAATAACTGGAAAGGCGAACAAATACGGCAAATGTGATAATATATCTATTTATATAGCTAGTGTAAAGCACAGTCTAGCTCTCATTTGGTGACATTTTTCTTTGGCAAAAGATGCAATCTTGAAGTATTATATGCTAGTGCACATGGTAGAATTCAGAAATTTTGTGTGCGTTTCTTGGGTGATTTGTTTTCTTGAATTAGTACTTAGCCATTAGTTCCCTGTTTTTCTGCTAAAGTCATTCTGAAATGCTGTTTCAATTAGCAAAGTTAACATTTACATGTGATCCGCATCTTCAGAAAAGGAGGATGCTTGATTGAGTGTGTGATGCTATTTGACCATGACAAGTTGTGTATGCGTTACATAGAAAGACTTTCCTATCAACGTGTTTATAACACTTATGCAAAAGGTATACAGATTACTAAATGTCAAGTTAGTCTCCAAACAAGGTTTTCAAGCTTCAAAATCACCCAATGCCTTCCCCAAGTATCAAGACTTGAAGACTGAATAAATATTGAAGATGGAACTTCATTTCTTTTTTTTTTGGGTAATCGTAGTAGCCATTGGAACTGAGGGGAAGACTCTTTTTTCTTGCAGGACTCTGTTAGAGCTGGCACTCAATAACTTCTTCACATTGTTTATTAGATGCACTAAAGCGAAAATATTCTTCTGCTGATCAAATCTTTCTTTTGCGGGTAACGAGCAGATACAGAGCTGTTACGAGTGCATATTATAGGGGTGCAGTGGGGGCAATGCTTGTTTATGACATTACCAGAAGGCAGAGCTTTGATCACATACCTCGCTGGTTGGAAGAGCTGCGTAGCCATGCTGACAAGAACATTGTCATCATTCTGGTTGGTAACAAAACCGATCTCGAGAACCAACGTGCGGTGCCCACTGAGGACGCCAAAGAATTTGCCCAGAAGGAAGGGCTCTTCTTCTTGGAGACCTCTGCATTGGATTCTACCAATGTCGAGAGTTCATTCTTGACTGTCTTGACTGAGATATTCAGCATCGTCAACAAGAAGAGCCTAGTTGCTGGAGAGAGCCAAACTAATGGCAATCCTGCATCTTTGGCTGGCAAAAAGATCATCATCCCGGGTCCTGCCCAAGAAATCCCAGCCAAGAACAAAATGTGTTGCGGAACATAATGCACTTCGACGAGATTTTCCTCTTATGCTCTAGCAAATTTTCCTCAGATTTGTCATGTGTGCTGCTTTATATTCTATGTATATCTACATATTAGAAGAGTGGTGGGGTTATACTGCTGATTGTAATAGTGTGTTTCGTGAGGTCACAGAGACAATAGACCTAACTGGGGTGCATATTCATTGAATGATTTTTGGCTTCGGAAGTTATATTTCATGCAATTTGCCATTTTGGCCCTTTAGGTGACTTGACTTAGTGATGGATTGCTGGTGCCTGCTGGGCATGGAGTATGACCACCAATACAACTTCTAGAGCAGCTACCTTAGAAAGTTTGGGATGCTTTTGATTTAGGTAAATTGACATCTTCAATGTTGACGAACAGAGATTGGAGGTTTGAGATAAACATTAACTTTGCTAATCTACCGGACAAATTAAGGTCTCTATCTCACTTGATGATTGTTTGTCTGGTGTCTTGAAAGCTCACATCACACGAGCGGCAAATTTAATGACTTTTCTTAGACGATGCCGGGTGGTTGCGAACTTGCGGTACGTCGAAATCATCGCTAAAACGCCGTACGCGACAGTTAATGATGCATCGTTTTGGGCCAAAGAGTTGAATCTCAGTCTCAAGCGTCGGTGCAACCCACATTTAAAGGGAGTGCTGGTGAGCTGTCGATTTGGAATTTCACATCATTCTTCATTATACACAATGGTAGATGGCTACGTCACGCGTGACAATCAAAGAAAGGTGGTTTATCGGGAATGTGGTAGGATGCTATAGGTTAGATTCTGTTCCAGTTCGTCATAAAGCGAGGCCATTTCACCGATGTTTCCCACCACCCGCTAACTACAAATTACTACCAAAATCCACGCACAAAATATTAAATGATTGTTTTGGCCCCAAGCGAAATTCTCATTGTCCAAGTAGTTTTGACAATGTGCTCTCAAAACCTTAGGTCAAGAACATAGAGGCCCCAGGAATTAGGAACTAAAACTCATGAATTACCTTACAAGCCTCGTAAACCTACCAAGTCCGGGGTTTTTGCCCAAGCAAATGCTCCAGCTCATAGCAATTTGCACGTAGCTTGTGGATTTGGATAAGTGACTGCCAATTCTCGAATTGGACATCTTATGTTCAACCAGCTAGAACCCAAGTCTCTCACAACTTTTGGAAACAAAAATTGGGCCATTTTTTTTTTTTTTTATAGAATTTTGCCCATTCTCCATGTGTAGGTTACATGTTTTGCTTCAGTCTATATAGTTAGCATGATAACACATGTATCTTAAAAATCGAAACCTACCGTGTGTTTTCGTTTTTCAGTCTACAAAACCTACCGTTTGTTCATTTACTCTCTTTTCTAGTCTCTTGTGGAAGGAAAGAAAGTTATTTCAAAAATACTACTTCGAAGTTTTGCTCTCTAAAATTCTCTCTGAAGCTCCGTGTCATGAAAACGGAACAATTCACTTTCAATTTCCCATAATACAAACAATCTGCCAAGGCAGTTGACATGAAAAACAACGGCCAAGCCAACACCCCTTCTGTCTTTTTTGTTTATCCTTTTGCTTGCTTCCAGTAACAACAGGGCACGCCCATGAAAATTGAAAAGAGGGTTAAAAGGACATTTCTTGCTATTGCCATCAGAAGCAAAGTGCGGAGGCATCGGAAAAAAACAGAACAGACATGACAGGCCAGCTGACGAGACGTAACTTTTAAATAAAGACGAGATTAGTTATGATGTATCCTTTATAGGGAGTCAAATTATCAATAAATCATATCCAACTCAAAAAAATCATGGCCCCGGTGGCTAGAGAAGTAAAATGATATATCTCACCAGGACTGACCTTGTGTGATTGATAGGTAGGACAAAAATGAGCAGAACCAGAGTAGACGGTCCATGAGTTCAAGTAACTCAGCAGACAGTTCTGATTCTGGCATATCCAACATCTTCGATCATCTTTGGATCTTTCTTTCATTTTCTCCATCTGAATTTTCAGAAGGCTTGTTAACATGTAGAGGAGACTCCTTTCCAGTCCCTTCACACAGTCGAAGCCTTTGTAGAAGTTCCTGGCAGTCATCATCACTGGCCATCACATTCAAACAGACCTTACCCTTCCAGCATGAAATTGCTACTGTCGATTCATCCACCCGATTGTCACTGAATGGCGATTCACCATCTGCATGAAATGGAATGTTCAAATACTGTATATGGACATTTTGAAAACTAAAGCATGAATACTAAATTGATTCTACTGACCTTTGCTCAGAACGACCACGCAGCAACCCGGCTTTAGCTTTGATGCCTTCTCCCAAACTCAACATTGACAAAATTTGCGAATTTTCTGCTCTTATAGAGCAAAAGATGCCTGAAGTCTGTGGGCGAAGCATGAAGGATTTGTTTAGTGATGTGTGGGAGAATAATAGGCAATCCTTCAGAAGATATCCGGAATAAGCACGCAGCAGAAGGATCTTCTTTCGACTTCTTTCTCTCCTGTAATTTAAAGAAAAAATCAAATTTATGTTTCCGGAAATACAGGTACTTAGTTTTGGCTTCTGTTTGTTGCCAAGCAAGTAGCTTGACATACAAGTACAGATTCAAAAGAGACTCAACCAATGAATGTTGCATGACACTAAGCACATATGCAAATCATATTGGAAGAAGAGACATCTGCTAACTCAACATCACCACAAAACTCAAAAACCAAAAGGAAACAGAAAACAGAAAGGTTCCATCTGATTGAGTTTTCATGCAGAAAAAATTCAGTTTTCATGTCTGATTTCCTCAAACAGATTAGGTAAAGGTATTCTGAACATACTTTTCAAAAATGAACATCATAAAAAATGTAAAATGAAAATCAAGAACTTCTCTCAATAATTCTTCAGTTTCTGTTTTCCTCCAAACATATTTGGTACCTGAATCATGGACATTCTATTTGAAAATGAAAATGATGACAACATAAAAATGAAAAGGCTGATCCCACTAAGTTCTGATTTCCAGTTTCTTACTGCTGAGTTCGTCATCAAAATTATCCATACAATTGGGGTTTTTATGTGTAAGTTTGGTCTCACAGTCTGTATTGGGATAGTAGACATGCACAGCACGAAGAGGAAGTGGGATCATACAGATGACAATAGGCTTGGTCATATAAGTTATAAGATCGCTGTTCATTTTGGTCTCTTAAGATCATAAGAACACATGGAAAACAGGTTTCAGATGCATTCCAATACAAAGCCAGTAAAAGTGAACCTTCCATGCTTTTCCATTAAAATAGTTTCGAAATCCCCAAGAAGCGTGTTCTCTACTTCATTTTCCATTCTCCACTGGAGATAAGAGAGAACAGAAACCCGGGCAGATACCACTTATTACTCGGTGGATACCTTGAAGTAAATTTAAAACAGTCTTTAGAAGTAATAAGATGAGTTTTATCTGGAGTAGACCCCTCAAGGTGACCACTGTGTATCAAGCTGTAAAGCCACCTAAATGACCTGCTTTCATGACATGATATAAGGAAAAACTGCAGACGGATTAAGGAATAGATGGAGAACAAAAAGTAGATACTTACAAACATTTTCTGGCCCACATAAGTTATCTTGAGTTGCTGCCCAACTTGAAAATTCCATTCCAGAAGATCCTTGACTGACTTAGAAACATAGTAAATTCTCTTCACAAGGTCAGACTCAGCATTTCTTGTCACAAGGTGGCCACTCAATGGGAATGATTCATCAATGCCATAAAATGTCCTGATACTGTTGATAACGGCTTCATCTTTCAACAAAACAACCGGATCAACTCCATTCCACTTGCTTTGATTCTGGAACATTCCTTTATCTCCTGCTTTTTCTTGGTCACAAAGACCCTTGATCTTCAGAGGGTTCTGCTCTGTGCAAGTATGGCAATGGCCAGACTTGAGAGCAGACTTATCAGGGCAATCAGTGAAATCAGTCTCCAAAACTGATTTTAAAACTGATTTTGGAAATATTTCATGCTGCAAGCTCTCTCGAAGGACCTGATCTGGAAATTTTTTTAGCTGCTCAGTGCTTTCAGTGAATAGTGTTCCTTGTGAACTTGTTGCTTCTACATGTATAGCTGAAGAAAAAAAAAATAAGCTTAAGAGGTACATCAAAGAAACACTTATTTTTTCTTAAGAATCAACAAACAGATTAGCTAACAAGGGTAGGCTATCAGCTTCAGAAGCCCATTGAAGATGTCTGAATGGCCTCAGAAACTTAGAGAGGCAACTATTATATGATGCTATGATCAAGTACTTAAGTTTAGCTATTCCTAAAATTAATAGCTTTCTTTAATATAGTACAATTACCTGGTGAGGCAGCAAGTTTTTGGAAGACAGCAATGAAGAAGGCACCACCATTCTGATCATGAGGCATTATTCTCATACAGCGTTCTAAAGGAAAATCAGAAATTTCAGTATCAGCGGTGAGGTAATTCTCCAGCTGCCGAAACCCATTTTTAGAATTTTTGATGTTGCTAAACTCTCGTTCAATTGCCTCTTCCATTTGTGTTCTACCAGAAGGAAACATACTGGAAGCAACTCCACCCCTGCGAGTTTCAGGAACATCTGGGAAGGAATAAAACCAAGAGAACTTGTCACGTACCTGCAATCCAAAGCAAAATATATGAAAATCCATGGAAGTGAAAAACTTGCTCCTATAACTGCCCCACCACAATAACTTTAAATGTTTGGCTAAATGGACATTATTGGATGTCAAAGCCTAAAACTACACTAAGATTGCCAGGTACATTAACTAGTTCACAAGATCTCTTTTAATCAAGTGGGACAAATATTAGAGTGAAAATTTCAAACAATGCATAAATATGCTTTTCTCTGCACTTCATCCAAGTTAGATATCATGTCAACTCAAAGTAAAGATCCTCCTTCTCAATTGTTTCTCTTAGTCATCACTTCTTCAAAATAGTCTCTCTTCTGTTGATTGAATCAATTATAAATTCCAGCTAGGTTCCAACAACCTGGAACAGATAGCAGATTATGGCACAAACTACTCCAATATTAAGCAATCTCATGCAGTGAAACTTGACCAAATAAGCTTCTTCTGCTAAGAAGATTCTGAGCAGGCATTTATTCTCTCTTAATGCTTATTTGGATGCAATATACATCCTGTTAACAACATAAACACTCTTCATTAACAGCCAAAGATGAATGCATGTCCAATATCTATGCTACATATTCACAAGCTATGAGAATAGCAAATTTGCACAATCATCAGTCGTCAAAAGATCTGAACTAAAAAAACTTATCTATTGATCACTTTAACATTTTTTTAAACCACCAGAAATCTTTTGAGACAAACAAAGTAACACAGTCAAAATGCAGATTCTACACCTACAGCATACGAACAAATAAAGTCCGATTGTAACACCTAACCTTCCATTTTCGAAGGCCAGGGCGGCGAACAAGCTGGGGGAGCTCACTGGAAACATCAACAAGTTCAACTGAGTCTCCACACCTTCTTAGGATCTTCAACAAAGGAGACGAAAATAAGATCGCACCTTTTGAAAGGAAAAGTGCTTACACAAATACCAGCAACATGAAAGACAATTAATTGGTTAAGTGCTCATCGATCAAAAGACACAACCATATAAGCAGAGCACAAGAAATAGGGAAAGCAAAAAGGCACATGTTGCGGGATAGCACAATCAGGGATAGAATAATGAGGCCTGAGAGGTAGAAACATTCCTTTGTCTATATGCAGGGAAGCAACCGTTCCTCTTAGGGTTAGGTGAAATGGGAAGATGATGGATCATCTATAAAAATAGTCAAGCTGGATCCTGCATTATAAATAGGTAGAGCACCTCCCAACTTCAAGGGCATCTCTACCACATTACAGCTCCCCATAAAAAACTGGAAGCTAGGACATGCAAGGAACCCTCATATGTTAGGAAAACTCACGCTCTATAAAAGGAAGCATGCTGAGTAGTTAAACTTCAAAGTTCGGCCACGTTAGTCATTAACAATGGCACCTGAAAATTAGTTTCTTATGCTACTGTACAATTTATATTCATCCTTAGTTAAACTTGCAATGAGGGCATCTACTATGGCTTCCTGACTGCTCACACCCTTTGCTCAAGCATAAAGTCAGATTTCAAGTTTCTAAGTAGAAGTAGCTACTATCACAAGTTTGGGCAGTGTAAAGGCCCTTATACACATGGACTCTCAGCTTAAATCCACTAAGTCACTGTGTCCGAGCTCATTTATGGCCGAGCTCATTTATGGCCATGAGAATGTATAACCTATAAATGAGCTTGATGTAGTATACCATATTTTTCTGGGAAGCCAATGCCACTTTAAGATGGATGAACCTAACCTTAAGAGCCACTGAAGAGGTTACGGTCAAGTAATTTAGTAGAAACAATATAATTTGAATCCAAGCACAGGTGTTTCCTTGAATCGTAGTTGAAGACATACTTGAGAGAAAGTTCTACATAACTATTACCATAGTTGATCATTATAAGACAAAAAAACCAGACATTCAAAAATCAAAATGGTAATACCAAAACAGAATAATTGTTAAATATAAAGAATGTTATCAAGAAAGATTTTTGGTTTTGAAAATTTGACTCTTTCCCAGAATGAGACACTACCTCTGCAACCACTGCCTCATTCTCAACCGGATTCATGGAGCAGGTTGAGTAGACCATACGGCCACCGACTTTAAGTAACGATATTCCTGGCACAACCAATATGAGTAAACTTGACAGGATTTGGCATTTACGAGGAAAAAATAATTATAAAATTCTAGGAACTTGTCCAAGAAGGAACATGTCAGTAAAGAAACAAGACCATAAAAACCGGAATAACCCAGTATATCAAAGATATATATTATATTTTACTCTAGAAATAAAGCAGATCCAACACGATTTACAAAAGATAATCTTGCATAGACCTTCCACTAAATAATTCAGAGGGAATTTCAACTTCCAGATGAAAATTTTACAGATGCCTACATGACAAACAGAAAATTCTCTGGAGATGAGCAACAGTGAAAGAATCTAATAGAAACCACAAAGAGGAGAAAAAAAAATCTTAGGATCGCTAAGCACATTGAAACAACATTATAAAATACCAATAAATAAGAAGATTGACAGAAGGAAAGAATGGCATTAAATATCAAGTTTCCTACTGCATTACCTCGCATGGCTATCTGCACCTGTAGGCCATGAAGTCCATTAGCAATTCCTGCCTTCCTGCAGGACCGCAGAAAGGATTTTAACAAGCTGTAAGAAACTAGGGGACAGAACGTTAATGAACCTGAAGCCCAAATATATACCATCTCCACCATAAATTTGGAGCTTTCCTAAGAGTACCATCTCCACTGCATGGCACATCACATAGAACACGATCAAATAAAATTTGACTGATTTCCTGATCTGATAGGCTTGCCTTTTCAGAAGCATTAGAATGACTTATGCTTGCAAGGCAGCCTGGGAAATTTTGAGCTTCATGGTTTGTCACCATTAAGTTGGCAGTGCACATTCTTTTCATTTTGTGAATGAGAACATCAGATCTTTTGAAACCAACATCATTTGCCACGATCTAACAAAAAGAACACAGACAACATTGAAATCAAGTCTTAAGTTTTAAGCTATCAGCATGCAGTTTAGAACAGATGAGAACAGAAATTACTGCAGACTACCAGGTTCTACGAGAGTGTAAGACACCATGTTGTAAGGAAGCCTACCAGCCCCTCAGGTAGTAATCTTGAGTTGGTGGACTGATTCAAAATTTCAAGCATTTGGTAAGTTTTTGAGCCAGGTGCAGCACACACTGCATAGAATTAGTAGAAGTTATCAGAAAGAGTCAGGTTTGGCACATTATCAAAATGCTTTAGAATAATTTTATCCCTAAAATATTTTCTTTTGGGGTTACCAAAGTACATGTTGCTTTAAACATTTCATCTTTGTGCCTTACATATGCTTCCTCTCCTACAGAAGAAAATACTTTGATTTCCCTTTCAAAACCTCCCATTCAAGATGACTGTTAAAGGACCCTGTAGAAGCTCTTCTGACACTCCTAGCCTACGTAAAAATGCTTCCTCCTCAAACCATTGAAAAGAAAGCAGTACAAGATTTAAAGATGAAGAATCTATAAACTGTGAAGGAATGACAGAGTAATGATAAACAATATAAAATGAAAAAAATTTACATGGCTAAACAACAAAATCATATAAAGTACTAGATTTTGTCTTAGGCTCTCTCGCAGGTGTAACAAGCTAGGGAGGAAGTGGGCGATGCAATTTGAATTCAAAATGAGGTTTAAAAAGTTCTTCAATCTTCAAGTCTGAGAGATTGCATAGTTGTATTGCTTATTGATCTTTATACATTAATTGCAATCATTTAACAAGGTTATCAGTTTGGTTACGTTTTATTGGATTTGTAAAACCGCAAGTCAGAGCCAAATTTACATCCTGTTCAAATTATTCTCCAACCCAAATGAAACCAATAAACCAAACAAATCCAAATTATCAATCGAGTTCAGTGCAGTCTGATTGGGCTTTATGGGTTTCAGTTTTCTTTTTTCAACACCTATATCAATATTCAGAAGAAAAGTCAGTGGATGGAGGGAGTATGAAATCAATCTATGCAGTGTAGATCACTCACTGTCAAGTACGAAATGCTCTGGCGATATATCCAGCAAAAGAGAAGGTACCTGCAGAATATGAATGCAAAACTCTACATTTTAAAATCCCAACAAAAGCAAGCAAAAAGGAAAACAAGAAAGGCTAAGAATGATAACAAGAATAACTAAAACTGGAAAACTTCTGAAAACTTACCATGCTGACTGCCTCCTGTCGAGTGATGTTTCCAATTTCGTTTTCTAGCTTTAAGAACTCATGAAACCTGTCATTTGTCAGAGAGAACTGCAACTGAAATTCGCAATATTCTGAGTCCATTCATAATAGGGAGATAAGTAACTAAACTTGTAATATCATGACAGATGCAAGTAACAATTCCAGATCAAGTACCTTAGCAAGAGAAGGAGAACATAACACGTTTCTATGACGGAAAAGATTTGAATGAAAGTAGAGCAGGACCGAATGCAAAGTTGAATATACAACATAACCTTTAATATCCAAGGTCAAGACTTTTAACTCAAGAAGGCTGAAACTGGGAATATTACATGCAAATTCAATTAAAAAGGAGCTCAAAATGAATGAGTAATGAGTTTTAGAGATTAAGAAAACACCAAATTCCAAGCAATCTGGCCTCTTTTCTTCCTTCTAAATAAAGATGCCAAGATAGGTGAAGGGATCATCCACAGAACAAAAGCACGATGTGTGCAATACAGAGATTGATCAGAAGAAGGTGACCTTAGAAGACCAGACTATTAAGGTTTTTGGCAGCAGTTCAAAAGTCACAGTGCCTTAAGATCCATAATACAATAGAAGCCACAGCACTCCACAAACAGCTCATAGGAAGCACCTCATAAATGCCTTTGGAGCAGTGACTTTAATGGCTTTCGAGACTTCCTTTATATATTGACAAAGGTATTAAATCTCTCACTTAAATAATTTAAATTAGAATGCCTTTGAACATATGCCAGAAAGCACATATAGCAACCACATTTAGAGCACATCGCAAGACAAGATAGCTACTGTTCCAAAAGCTATGAGCTAGAAGCTAACAAGCTCTAGAAGCCGGCACCAGCAAAGATGTGATTCTGTTGTTTCCAAGTTGTTTGGCCTAAAAATTGGTAGATTGAATATTTCATTTAGAAAAGATTTACCACTAAAAAGAGGACAACTATCACAAGACGATAATGTCTAATATCAAACAGGCTTTTATTAATGCACGTACTTATGAGAGAACCATGAATTTCTACTTCTTGTGCTGCTGCAATTTGGATACATTTCACGAGGCGGCACTAAGCAATGAAATGTCAAGACGGATATATAAGAATAGGTTTTCAAAATTCCAATGAGCTCCATCAGCAGAGAAAGGTAAACCTAACATGTTTATACTCCTGGACAGGCATCAAAGATGCAAAGACTGCTAAACTAAACTTAACGATTAGGGAAGTACTGGGATCACTAAGATTTACACTAATTTAAAATAAATCATGGATAGAGAACAAGCACTGAGAATCTCCACTATCAATGATCTGAATATGAGAAAATGATCGGCACATGCTCTGCCATGTCAATTCCTGGGTGAGTGTATACTTTATTGCACCTCAGACACCTTTATTTCTACTTATTTCGATTCTCACTCCAAATCAATTCAGTATAACAGATTACCTTTCGAGATTTGGGTTCTTCCTCAATTGCTTTCGACAAAAGTTTGATTGCCATGCCAGATTGTCAGGATACCAAGGCAATGGTCTGACAGCCTCTACTTCATTTCCATCAATGAACTGGGAGAAAAAATGGAAAAGGTAAGTAGAAAATAAAAAGGAAAAAGGCCAATATAGTCAATGCAGTTAACATTTTCGCTGGTCAATGCTTGAAGATTATTCGAGAATTCACTCTTCAACTGAGACCGGATCTCAAAACAGAACCGGCTACTGCAAAAGGAAGCAGGCTGATAAAAAATGGATAACAAATCTCACAGCAAAGAATTTACCATATCACATTGACATGATACAAAATCAGTTCAAGCAAAAACAAGTGAAACAGACAAATTGGAGAGATCAAGTCTCAAAAGAATGAAAAAATCGGTTTTTATTGTCCAATTTGATCCCAAAGAACCAAAGGAAATGACAGCCAACAATGAAGCACTGAATAGCTAATTGCTATCAGACATCTCATATCCTAGTTAACACAATGCATGGAATGGCATAATGCCATGATCCCGGAATGTTGAAAACCAGACCATCTTACAAACTCATAAGAAAGATAGTTCCACAGTCCCTGTTGAAGCTACAGATAGACAAAAGCGTGGCTAAACAGTTGAATTCATTCAAGTTTAACAGGCGGGAGAGCATCAGACAATCACCAAGAATTGATCCTGAAGGTAGCCGGCAACGGCTTCCGGAGATACTCCATGAACGCATCCCACTCGTCCGCCGGAACTATCCCTTGCTCCTGAAACCGCACGAGCACGATGAGTCTCGGAGATACATCAACTCGCATCCCACTCGAAGAACAGAACGGAGAGACGAACTCGGTAGTACTCCTCGAACGCGCGGTTCTGAACGAAGGAAAGCCGCCAGGGAGGAGCGCCGTCGGCCTGGTCGCCGTCGCCCTCGTTTTCGTCGCCGGAGCCGCCGCCCCCGCCGCCGCCGCCGCCCGATGTCGGACTGGTCGAGACGCTCCCCCGCCGGCGCTCGAACCGCGTTCGCTGGGGCCGTGCTCCGCTCAGTCTTCTTCCTCGGCGACCGTCCACCGTCTCCGGCCTCGGTTGCTCCGGCGGCGGCGGCGGCGGCGACGCCCCGTCGGCCGCGAGCTCGCTCCGGGAGTGGCGGCGAGGCGCCGCGAGCGGCGGAGGAGGGCTGAGGTTGAAGAAGGGGAGAGGCTGCATTGCGGGATTTGGGCTTCGAGGCTGCCTGCATGAGTTAGCAAAATTCTTTTGGATAATTACAATAATGGGAATCCTATATTTTGTGTATTATTTGGCAATTTAATCCTAAAATTTTTATCTCATCTGTTTAATTCCTAAATTTTATTATTGTCCTTCACATTAGTTCTTTCCTTAACTCCACGACAATAGATAAATTATGATGCAGCCCACATTGAAGACCGGCTCTCTCGACCAAGAAGATCGGCCCGCATTAAAGCTCAACGAAACCGAGAAGCCATAATGACATCTTGAGTCCAAGCCATAATGACATCTTGAGTCCATCCCGGAAGCTTGAAAGACACCTTGGAAGCTCGCGTGACGCTTTTACTAGTTTATAGTTTCCATGCCCTTTACTATATCTCCTAGTTTCAATGCTCCTTTATTTCTCCTAGTTTTCAATGCTCTATCTTTATTTCTTTGATGATATAAGCCCAATTTCTTGTAGAAGACATATAGCTTTTGATGAATGAAAATGAAAAA
The DNA here is from genome assembly GCA_014182575.1 of Eucalyptus decipiens. Lineage (NCBI taxonomy): Eukaryota > Viridiplantae > Streptophyta > Magnoliopsida > Myrtales > Myrtaceae > Eucalyptus > Eucalyptus decipiens. The sequence goes on from CM024617.1 coordinate 10,341,925, forward strand.
CTTTGCTTGAAGCAAGTATCGTAAACCTTGTAGAGTTCATCCCTTTGAAAACCTAGAAGAGTTTTCACTCCGTCCTTGAAGAGTCGGAGCTTTCGAAATCTGCATTCTTGAAGAGTTGCAGTCATCGATCTAGAAGAATCGGTGCCCCTCAACTTCCTTGGAGGCCTAGAAGAGCAACCAACGGAGTCTCTGTCTTTTCCTGTTCTGTTTGTTACTTCCAACCCAATTTCGTCTATCCTATAGTGATTATTTCAGAAAACCCAAAACAGAGAAATTGTAGATCCATAAGTCTTTGTAGAATCAGGTCGATCCAATCTGTATCGACAAAGATACGACTGTTCTCCTGAACTCGAGCAGTGCTGAAATTCCTGTTTGTCCTGTTTCCGTGTGCGGGTCACTCTCCCGATCCTATTGTTTGAGAAAGCCTCCCTTAGGCTTGCATCAAATTAACACTAAAATTCCTGAATTTCATATCTAATGTTATACGGTTTTATCTTGGTTAAAAATTTAGATGACCAAATATAGTCTAAGTGGATTAAGGATATGAATAATAATAATTATATTTCTCTATTTTTGTATTTATTATTTAAAATAGGTTTCAAACCAAAATTTGGTAATGTAATTTTTTTGTTTGTGAGATAAATTTTTAGCTAAAAAATAGATTTAAAATATAGATGAGAAGTAGAAATTTTTTCTTTTTCTACAAAGTATAAATGAGAAATAAATTTTTTTTCATTGCTTATCCTCGCTGCTTGCCCCCATGGTCCGCCATCTCTTGTAGCCATTGCCCACTAGCCACCCCCCACCAGCTGCCCAGAAGGAAGGTATTTTAGAAGGTCCATCAAACGAATTTTTATTTTGTAAACAAAAATTTTATGTCATTTGGAAACACATATTTTTGCTCAGAAATTCGTTTAAAGAATAGAATTTAAAAAAATTATTTTTGACTAGAAATAGGGTTTGAAAAAAATGGTCATCAGTCGTTCCCTAAAATATCTTAGCTAGCTTTTTACTTCTTTTTTGTCCAGGTGGTCATAATGTAATTAACAGTGTTTGTAGAATCCAAAATGATGTCTTTTAACACACAACACTATCCTTGTCCGAAAAAAAAAAAAAAAAAAAAAAAAAAAAAAACACACACACTATACTTTGACCAAAAAAAAAAAAAAACACACAACGCTATCATTTTGTTCAATTAGTATATATTAAAAAGTAAAATAATTTAAATTTAATAGAACTCCCAAGGAGTTAAACAGGGGCACCGACGCTAGCCTTTTTATCGCTAGCAAGGGAAAGCTGCCCTCGCCGAGCCACCAGCACTGAGTCATTGCAATCCCCACCTGGTGGTGGCCACTGCAGGCCTTGCCACCATCAGGTGAGGTACTTGTCCTTACCTAGATTTTGGTGAGGGCAACAATCCTCATCGCTGGTTCGTGTTAGGACCGACCATTTTTGTTAGCAATGAAGAGAGCATCATATTATTGCCCAATCATAAAAGTTATCGCATTCTTGAGAAAATCTTTAGTAGGTGTTAGTTGCAAAACATTGCATCAATATCTGACCGTGGTGCGCATTTAAGCATTAAGATTCATACATGTCTAGAATAAAAAAAAGATGATGTGGAATGTAAAGCATCTGATGTAGAATTCAAAGCAATTGTTTGTGTTTAGGGTTAAGCAATATTTGGACGGCAGTGGTCGGGCCTTCGTCCACAGCGATGCCCTCATCCATAGATTTGGACGGCGGCGGCAGCTCGAGTAGTCCACCATGGACAACAACTCATCCACATAACTAGCAACGGCGACTCAAGATCCCGACGACCATGGACTGTGAGCTCAAAAGCAAAAACTAAGAAAAAACAGAGTAGAGACTAGATTTGAGGGCACAGCCTCCAAATCCAATATCAGGACGGGCAAGGGACGAGCCGCCGAGACGATTGGAGCGTAAGCATGTGGTAACAATGAGGTCGCTTGTGCACAGATCTGGCAACGGAGGACGTCCATGGCCGGCTTCATCTTCCTCTGGCTACGACTTTCCTCAGTTCATCTTCGGCTTCGTCTTCCTCTGTTTCTGCTTTGTCCTCCTCTGTTTTTCCTCTGTTTTTCAGCTCGTGGCCGTACCAGCATTACCAGCCAAGGAAAAGCAAGGCTTCATCTGTGGATGAGCTGCCTCGCCTGTCACGAGCCAATGGCATCACCGACCAGCCGTTGTCATGGTTGTCTCTAGTTCTGGCTGCAAACCATAGCTTCAAATCTCCATTTTAGCCGGCGGCAGCTTTCATGGCCACAACACAGTGATCGGCTTGGATGCTACTACAGCATCTCCACCGGCAACGACTGCGAGCTAAGGTCAAAGCTCGGCAACTCCATTGAAGCAGAGAGAATTTCATCGCTGATCCATAGCATTATTATCAACTTTGTTGATTTAATTCCAAGTCAACGAACATGTTTCGATCTAATTGATGTGACTAAAATTCGCCGCCACATCAATAGCTTCGAAACCATTAAATATTTTCCCCACTAGCCTAACCTCAATCACTCCACCCGCACGTGTGCCAACTCAACTTTCTAAAAATGAAATCTCAAGTTCAAAGACTAAGAAACAGCAATAAACCAATGATAAAACGTCCCTCAATTCCGAGGCAGAGCTAACAAGGCTATAAAATAAACCACTCCACATTGACAAATTCCCCTGAATTCTCAACTGTCAAAATTGCCTGAACTGAAACTGCTCGCTTGACCGAAATCGATCAAACGGTAAAAACAACCTATGCTGCAAGAGAAGGTTTTGAGGCAGCTGACAGCCTAGATCTCTTCTTAGCCAAGCTCTCACTGCGGCGCTCGCGCTGCTCCTTCAACCTGGTAACGAGAAGCTTCTGGTACTCAGCTGCCTCAGCCTTTGCCTTGGCAATTCTCTTCTTCTTGTCAGCGATTCTTGCGCGCTTCCTTTGTAATGTCAACGGTGTAACTAGCCTCTGGATCTTCGGAGCTTTACTGACCTTTTTCCCTGTTGAATGACAAGAAAAAGAAGAGCAGAAAAGAATCAAAGTCAGATCAGAGCCATTTAATAAGCCAACACGATAAGAAAATTAAGTTGAATGATGATGGAAACCCTTACCAGCTTTAGTAGTGAAGGTCCTGCGATATGTATTGACATACTTCCGAACATCATCCTCCTTCGACAGGTTAAAAAGTTTCCGGATCTTTGATGTCCTCTTTGGACCTCTCATTCTCGGCTTCTCAATGTCAGTCAAACCAGGCAGCTCACTTTCTCCTTTTTTCACAATAACCAAGTTTAGAACAGAGAGGTCTTGACTGACGATGCATCCTCGAACAGACTTCCTTCTCCTCTCTCCATTCCGCCTACCATATCCACGGAAGCAAGGAGTACCTGTCAGACAAATCAATTTTGCTTTTCAACTGGCACTTATATAAATTCCGGTCTCCTAATCAAGCTGTGCAACAAGTTTAGAATATACATAGCTGACATAACTTCAGCTTATATGCAAGAATTGCCAAATTCATGTATTCGTGCACTTTGCAGAGTCGAACCTACCTCGATGAAGCAAGAGACGAACACGACCAGGAGTCAGCACTCCCTGCTTCATTGGAAACCCTTGTTTGTCACAGCCTCCCATTATCTTAAACACGTAGCCATTGAATTCCTGCCCCACATTGAGGATAGTCAATAACAGAACTGATCAAAGAAATCGCCAAAAGCTCCATAGAACAATTGCAGACACATACCTCACCCAGAGCATCTCCACTGACTTCTTGTGAGATCCTCTTGTCGAAAAACGCCCGACTGCATGGAAAAGATCATAAAGAGTCATTACATCATAAAGAGTCATTACTCCACATCCCTTTTCTTTTCTAGAGAGATAATTGGCCATTGACCTCTACAAATAATGATATTTCTGAAGAAAAACAATAAAATAAGACTTAAAATTTAGGAGATCCATTAAATTGTTATGATCCAATCCTTAAGTATGAAATGCAAGTGATACTGGTTTCGATACAATAAAATCCAGTGCCGCAGCATGGTTTCTCAGACCATGGGTAGCCAAATCAAACCAAATTGTATCCAAAATATTATTAAAAAAAAAAAAAAATCTCAGTTACCTATGCTTCCACATTCGCAATATAATAGACAAATCAGTAGTGTATCCATCATCTGCAACTTTCACTTTCTTTCCCTAGTTTAGAGTTAAATCAACAATAAGTGACTTTTCTCACCTAATTTGGAGTACCCCCCAAAATACTCCCTAGTGATTACCCCATCCCACAATCTGTCCCTAAAATCCATTCAGCATTCTAAAATTGCTAACACAGGAATTAGATCCTACAGTTTTGATATGCTGTTCTGGCCAACAAGATACATCACTCAGGTCACCAAAGAAAGATAGAGGGGCCATGAAAAATGAGCACCTAAAGGAATAAATATCAATATTTGTGCTTCAGATACTTAAATGCGGAACCCGAATCAAACGTTGAAAACCATGTGAGCGGTATTTCCATTCCTGTAAATCGCACAATCGCTTATAAAGCATGCTCACTCAAACCGATGCCTTAAGTAATTCCAATCAGAGAACAAACATTCATATCAGTCTCAACATTACACGAGCGAGGAGAGCAATAGTTCCATCTACGAATACACAGAACACTAGCAGTAGACGCCCAAACACAAGGAACTGAACAGGGGCCAACACCCACTTGATCAATTCAACAAACTAAGAGCTTTCAAAGCATTCCGCATAAGAACAGCCACAACCCATCAACAACATCCGACATTTTCACCCCCCAGAAAAAGGGTTCGACTTACAGTTTCTGATCATCGTCGATCTCGAGCTTCTTCTGGCAACCGGTGGTTGGATTCGCTATGTTGAACTTCAGATTACAGAGAAGGGAAAATGCATCAGAAAACTCGAGTGAAAGTAAAACGGGAAGAGAGACGAGTGAACGAGAGTTGAGAGGTACGTACCTTCATGTTGATGTTGACGGTGAAGGACCGATCCGGAACAAGAAGAAACCGCTGTTCGCCGCTTGAGCAGAGTGGGGCTTTCCTGGGGGTTAAGGTGTTCGTCTGGGCTTATATACCAGGTGTAAGGCGGCAGTTCTCATCAGTGACAACTAGGATTAGCCAGTTTTCCTTCTTTTTTATTCCCTTTGTTGTTCGTAAAATTCCAAAAAAAAAAAACCCAACCCAAAAAAATAATAATAATAATAAAACGCATTTTCATAAAGTAACTCCATAGTAGGACTTTTCTCAAAATACCCCTGGAAAAGAAATACCATGTTCCAATGGATCCTTCCTGGCTCATTACTGATGATAAAATAGTCCAGCATGGGTTACCATCGAGAGGTATTCAAGGTACGATAGGGTGAGGAGGTGACTTGGATGGTCGAGCATACTTTTGAAGCTTCTACAGGTCTACGCTTTTTTTTGGGTACCTTAAAACATTATTACCAGTATTATGGGGTAAATGGTATATTCAACTCTTAAAATGATGGGAAATATATGGTTATAGTTTGATGGGCTCATGTGTATAAGGCTCCATTCGTTCCTCATTTGGAATATCCAACAATCCAAAATAGGAAAAGCAATGGAGCATTCTCTACCAAAACACCTCTCTCAATATTTACTTTTTGCAATCTAAGGTAGGCTAAGCGAGCGAGTGAGACAATTGACAAGGGGAAGGTTGGGCCTAAGGGGGTGTTTGGTTGGGCATTCCCAAGGGGCTTTGGGCCCCCAAAGCCCCTGGAAATTTTGGGTGTTTGGCAAAGCGCTTTGAATGCTCATTTGCGAAATGTGGGCATTTTAAATGCTGAAAGGCGAATGCGGGGGACCAGCTTTGAGCATTGGGCATTCCGGAGATTCGATTTTACTGTTCATCGCGTCACTGTTCATCATCTCCTCCGCCATTCGCCTTCTTCTTCGCTGTTCGTCTTCTTCTTTGCCAAAGGCGGCGCTCAGCCGTGATTTGGCCGCCAAGAAGCCTCGCCTGAGGTCGCACAACCTCAGGCGACGCCACCTGAGGTCGCGCGGACCTCAGGCAGCGTCGCCTGGTCTCGCGCGAGCCAAGCGACCAGGCGAGGCCAGATCTGGCCGTCCGGGGGGTGGCCGGCCGCCGGAATTTGATTTCAGACTTAAAAAAAAAAAATAATAACCAAAGCTAATTCCAAATGTAAATTTTGCCAAACAGATTGAAAGTTTTGCTAAGTTGCATTTCAATGCTAAAATTTACCAAACGGTCTAACATTTCCGAAAGCCCCTTTCCCTCAAAGATATTTGCATTCTTCCAATGGCATTCCCCAAAAGCCGAACCAAACGGACCCCAGATGGCTCTAGTAAGGGGTGAACAAGTCAAAAGGAACATAAGTGGCGCACGATCGCAATCTCAAGTGTCAATTGGAGATATATGTGGTATCAAAATAAGTTATAGAGAAAGCGATTAGGAGAGCTTGTGGTGCATGGCTAATTAAGAGGATGTAGTAATTGGAGGTTACCACTATTGTCGATGTTGGAAATTGGTCGAGAAAAGGAGTCTTGTGCAATTGATGAGGGAAAAGAAAGCCTAAACAACTTGAACAATGGGGGTAAAAAGTCCATAGGAGCCCAGGTGTTACACAATCGCAATCTCAAGTGTCAACCTATGACACTTGGAACAAGCTCATCCTGTATAATAAATTTAGGGGTGAGCATAAGTCCAGGGTTAACTATTGATCGGCCCAACTCTACCGATCTTAGTTCAATTTCTAGGAAGATTGGGTCGGTCCTTAATCTTAGGAGTTTGAATCAATCTAACCCGAACCAACATTGATTATATATAATATATACATATATATATATATATATATATATATTTAACATATTATTTATACTTTTTTTTATATATTCTAAAGAAAAACCCTAAGTCAAATGGCATAAATAGCATTAAACGGCTTCTGATGGTGTCCTTCTCCAATACTCGTTCTCTTTTATCTTTTTTGTCCTCTTAGTTTTCAATTTGCCAAAATTAAAAGAAACAACTTCCCCGATCGCTACTAAACTTCCTATCTTGTCCTATATCTCTATGAGCAGTCTTAATCGTTTTTATAATTTCTTGCTTTTAGCAAGTGTAAAATTTATATTGTTATCTTATCTTAAATTTTTTGAATATGTGTTAATATTTATAATTTGGTTGCACAACGCCGCATTGTCGATGGATGTGTAATTTGAAATGGTAGATTTATCGTTTTTGGAAATAAAAAAAAATATATTATTGATTGATCTTTGGTTGATCCTGGAATCAGACCGAACCCATTGGGTTGGTCTGGTCCTCGGTCCTAACCTCAATAAAGTAGTCTTTATCTCAAAAATTGAGGACCAACATTGTACGGGTTGGTCCTAAGTTGAGGGGGGACCAGCCCAACTTGGACTATGTTCACCCCTGAGTAAATTAGACAAGTTTACAATAACAGAACAATCACAACAAGATTGAACAAAAAGTTCACAACTTGTGAAGCTTGTGAATCACGGGCTTTGAGAGCTCTTAAACTCTAAGTTCCAACGTCCTAAAAATAAAACAACAATAAGTATTAATGATCACTCAACATTAGTAGAAATTAAATTGAAACAATTGTTGGAAAATCTCATCACATATATTCCTTCCGTTTCAACTTGTAAACTCTATGTATCGTTAATCTCTGCGTAAACATAATCCATATCTTTAAAAAAAAAAAAAAAAAAATAGATACACTCATTAGATATATGAAAGAATTGCAAGATGAAATGATATGAACTTACCTAACTCAAATTTTTTTCCATTCTCAATACATTCTTCAACATCAATCGACTAGAGAACTATTCTCAACCATTCTTGAGTGCAAATCAAAACTTTCATGACTCTATAAGTCAAAGAACTTCAAAAGTATCAAGCACACAACTAGTTATAAGAATAGACAAAACATCCCATCAAAGATAGAATTTTAAACTTTTGGCTGACAATGCTTCACCACATCAAAATGTCAAAACCATGAGTCTCTTCAAATTCAGCTTTAAGATATCGATCGAGCTCAAACAAGTTGCTCTTAAATTTTTTTAATCTCGTCAAAAAATCTTCATATGACAACTCTTACACATATAAATTCAAACCGCAATCTTCCTCTCCATTTAAGCTCACCACCCAAACTTTTGTCACAAAAATGAATAAGATTTCTCATAAAATTTAAATAAACATTCCAAGACGAACTTCGCCTTATTAAACATTTCATCAACTTTCGTAATATCATTATAAATGAGTTTACAACAATACCTCACATAATTCATCTTTTTTTCTTGGATCAACATACACAATCAACACCACTATATTTACTTTTTCGAAACTCTCATAATATTTGTCAAACTTGTATTTCATTTTTGCACCCACAACTCTCACCATAAGATCAAAAACCTTCGTCATTTCTTTCAGATAATTATACAAAGAAGCCATCTCCCAAAATAATTATTTGAAGTGATATACAAAGTCTCATACATCCGATTGGTGGCATCATAAAACTTCTTCAAAAATTTGGAGAGAATAATGACATTTTCCCAATCAACACTACTTGAAGTATTAGAGTTAAGCTTAGTTAAGAAAGAAATACCATCTTCATCTACCTTTTCAAAAGCTTTTCTTAACTTTATAGCAATGTCTAAATACGGCAGGTGAAATTCCACCTAATAGAGATGTTAACACACTCTAAATCCTTATAAGTGATTCTTGTTTTCTCAATGCAATTTTGAAATGTCTTAATTCTCATAAAAGAACTCCTTACATATCTAATCACATTTTAGATAGGTGCAATAGAATTGCATACCTTGGCTAACATCCTTTACAATTAAGTTTAACGCATCTTATATGTAAAACTTCACAATCTAAGATGAATAGTCTATCTTTTGAAAATTCTTCTTTCAGATAACCAATGACAACTTTATTTGAACTAGCATTAACCACAGCGATTGTGAATACCTTTTTTTTGTGTTCCCAACTTGTATATGTATTTGTCACGACCTAAATTTTGGGTGCACCACCTAGGTTTAGGTTAATGGATTACTAAATCTTTGAATTTAGCTCGGGCTCTTCCAAGCCCATACTAATCCGCAATTTAAAGTTCAAATATTTAGCATACAAAAGATTATTGGCTAGGAGTCACCACTAATCAGTTTACGGTAGATCGATTAGACATCTAAGTAAAATAATTAGAGAATTATTTTACTCATACGAACTAGAGATTATGGGTACGGGGACTTGGTTACACTAGACTTTTCTAATGCCCTTTTGGTCCATTCCTTTTATTTTTAAAAATATTTTTTATTTTAACCTAAGTGATTATCATATCAAAAGGTGATCACACGAGTGCTCAATCATTATTTTTTATTATTATTTTTTTGGTAAAAAGTAAGAATATATATAAGCTTTGGACAAATATACAAAAAATTCGACGCCAAAACTCACACTCTAGCTGTAGAAACAAGAAGAGTGAGAGGAAGCCGAATCGAAAGAAACACGGCAAAAATAACAAGCTATACTACCCAGAACAAGGAAACAACCAGATTACAAACCACCGACCCTCGAGGTCCAATCCAAAGAAAGGCGAAGAATGAAGAGGATGTTAGGAAGATGTAGCCGAAGCAAACATGGAGGGATCAAAGCCCCAACTTCTTTGGAGTCTTATGTTTCTTGGAGTAGGTGGAACACTTGTAAACGCCAGCACTTTGTCCTTCACAACCTTGATAAGGTGATTTTTAAGAGCTGAAATCACTAAGGTTTTGCCCGAAAATGATGCTATTCATTTTCTTCCAAATAAAATGGCACATGGCTCCAAATGAGAATCGAGCGATACTATGAAAGAAACTCTTTCCATTTAGGAATGGAAAGAATTTTTGGAAAGAGTTTCTTTCATAGTATAAAATAAACCTGGCTCAATCATTATTAAACATTCAATAAATAAAATAAATTGCATCAAAAGAATAAACGCACAAAGCAAGCAATTTTTTTGGGTTTTCTTGAAATTAGAATTTTATCATAAAACATGCATTTTGACTACATAACTTAATTTTACTAACAAACAATTTCTAATTAAATGCACCTATTATGCAAACTAATTAACATGCACATAATATTTTTGTATTTTTTATTGAAATTCGGAATTAATAAAAACCCTAATTAAACTATCTAAAATGAATAATTTTCTAATTTATTTTAGGGATTAATTTGACTTAAACCTTATCCTATCTTGGAAAACTAATTTTTAGAAAAGAGAGATAATTAAAATGTGCAAACATTATCAAAAACCCTATTTAAAAAAAAAAAAAAAAGTTATTTAGGTCCAACTTTAACCTATTTTAAAAATTATCTAAAAATGCAATCATAAAAAAATGTAATTCTAAAATGCAATCCTAATTTACTAAACTTGCATGCTCTTATGCAAGATTTTGATTTTTTTGATTTATTTATTTTTGATTTGTTTGATTTTTAGTATTTTTCCAAGACAAGTAATTATCAAATAAACATTAAATCTAAATAATCAAAATATTTAACAAATAAATGATTAAAATAATCGAAAAAATAACCCGTTGTCTCATGGGTTAAATTAACAATTACTCTAACCCTAAACATCAAGACATATAAAAAAAATTAAAATAATTAAAAATCTGATCCGAAGTCTTATGGATCAAATTAATAATTATAATGATTTAACAATTAAAATACTATCAAAATGCCCAAAAATTTATATAATTAAAAAATGATCCAACGTCTTACGGATCAAATTAATAATTACAATAATTTTAGACAAAACCTATGCGGTTAATGCCTACAAGATTCATGAAATGAGTATTGATATCCAATATTACAATTTAAATAAATAAATAAATAAGATAAAGGAAAATTAATAAAGATAAATAAACTAAACTAAACTACCTAAGGGGACAAGGAGACAGCGGCGTCGACGGGAGGCGGAGTCAGTGGCGCGGACAGAGCTCCGAGGGAGGCAGCGATGGCAGTGATCGCAGAGAGGGAGGTCCGGGTACGGGGTTGATGCAGGGGCTCGAGCAGCGGTGACCAGCGTCGGACAGCGGGTTGCGGGCTGCTGGGCGGCAACGGCAAGAGGGAAGCAGCAACAGCGGCGCCGGGATTTGGTGGTGCTCGGGCGAAGCAATGGAGCGGGCGTTGCAGGTTGGCGGATGAGCAGCAAGTCGCGGGTCACTAGCGCAGCAGCGTCGGGTTCGGGTGCTTGCGGCGTCGAGCGAAGGTGCAGCCGCGGGACGGCGCTCGGAGGCAGGGGCGTTGCTAGTTGTTGGGTTGAACAGATGCGCAGGCGGACGGTGGAGGAGCTGCAAGCGGCGGAGACTGAGGGGGGCCGGTGCGGGTTGCTACAGCAATGGGCGCGGTCGTCGGGGCTGAGGCGTCGAGCGCCAGGCTAAGGCGAGTGACGACGGCGTCGGTGCCGCGTTGCAGGGGCGTGGTGGTGCTGGCTCGAGCGGTGGTGAGCGGCGGTCGGCACGGGGGAGACGAACAGGAGGTGTTGGTGTGGCGGCCGGCACGGAATCGGCGAAGGTACTACTGGTGCTCTGGGCAGCAGTGGACGGCAGGCGGAGGCTCAGCTGCTGCGATGCGTCGCTGGTGACGCTCGGTGGTAGGCTCGCGGCGTTGGGCAGAGCAAGGACAGCAGCGCAGCGTCAGACGGAGGCTCCGCAGGGGTGCGCGCGGCCGCAAGTTGCAGGCGCCGGGTGGAGGAGCAACGGCGGTCGGAGGAGGCGTTGCAGCAAACGACACCAGCGGGACTCACGAAGGAGATTCCCTGTCCACTCGCGTCTTCTCTCATGCTGTCCCCTCTCTGCAGAAGTCAGAATTCCCTTTTGACTTTTTCCCTCTCACAAAACAAAAGGAATTCTTTTTTTCTCTTCAATTTTCAACCCCAAAACGGTAGAAGAAAAGTCCCTCTAACATGAAATTTTTTCTCCATTTTCTTTTTCTGAAATCCCTCTCCTAGAACGAACGAAAAAGCCCCATTTTATAGTGATTCCGAAAAAATCCCAATTCATGGTAATTTTCAAGCTTCCTCTCCGTTGCCTTAATCATAGTTTGCAAATCGGAGCTTAATTTTGCGATCAGCTCAATTTTTCCTCAAATGCTTTGATTCTTTCCATTTTATCAAATTTCTTACTCTTTAATTGCTTGATTCCCTAAATCTTAATGCTCAACTGGGAATTACTTCAGTATTTACCAAGATCAAAATTTTCAATTTTCATACATAATCAATCAGATTGATTTCCCCCCATTTTTTTGTTCCGATACGATTTTTTTTTTAGAGCTTAAAAATTAATCCTAATTTTCTATTAACAAAATAATTAGGTCGTCAAAATTTATATGTCAACAATATTTCTCAACAATTTTCTCAATATTCATACCCTTGTGACTAGGCATAACCACAAAATTGATGATTATTTTGTGCAATTTCTAGTTTTCACAATAAAATGTGTAAAGAAAAATAAATAGTTCAAATTTTGAATGAAACTCCATATATCATTCGTGAGTATGATTGTAGAATTAAGCTTATCAAAATAAGCTTTCAAACTTCTTTTTTCACAAAAATATAATTTCATGCAATCTTTAACTACCGTAAATCACGACATATGCTTAAAAGTGGTTTTAATTGATTGACATAATCATGAAATTTGACATCCTTAACCATTGTAAATGGTTGTTCATCAATTATAAATTGTAATAATCTGAACAAGCATTTTCCTATATTTCTCATAATAAAACTTCCATTGCGGCATGCCAATTCCCGATCACCCCTGGTTGCTAAACTAGGAGAACTACACTCAATAAAATCTTGATAATAAATTGCAACTATAACGATTAAACTAGGCTAGAATATAAGAAACTAAGCTGCTTTCAACTTTTTTTACCATCAACCTTATCTTTGTACACGTCGGGAGATGGAACTATGGAGGAGGGTTTGTACAAAAAAACACTAGGTATCCCACCCCATGTTGGCCATATACACATGATCCTTCATCAGTTAGCCGATCAAAACAAAAAACAAAATTTCTCCCAAAAGGCAGGCGCCCATTGGATTACCACCTACACCGTTGGGCTACCTCCATGGCCCAGACCCTCATCGTACAGTGGCAAAGGTCCCATTAGCCGACCTTCCACGCATGCATATAGCCTATAGGGCTACAAAGGCTAGGTATGCTGGCCTTATTGGTGCCACCATATCCACCGTCAAGCGGGAGGTAAACTTGAAGAAGGTCATGCTTGGGAGCTGCCGGTTGTGGATCTCCTCACGTCGCCATACGAAGTCAAATGGGGCGCCATAGAGGATAGTCATGGCGGCAACAAGTGGAGCGGAGGACATCTTCTAATATGAAAATGAAAAAAAAAAAAAAAAAAAAAAAAAAAAAAAAACAGTAAACAAGTGTGAGTTTAAAACAAAACTCAACAAGTAAATCGGTGGTCTGAACTCGTGGGTTGGCCGCTAACAAATAAAATAGTTTGCCATGCATCAATTATAGGGTTCAGTTAAGAGTCTACACTATTCGCTCGAAGGTAAGTCTAGTACTAGGATAAGAGACTAATAAGTGTGGTTCCCACTAACAAATAAAATAAAACAAAAACTATTTAATCGATGCGTCTATGTGGGTTTGGCTGCAATAATCACTCAGAGGGAGATGACACCTTGCCTTGTACCCCTCACACCTAACTTGGCATCGGGAGGTCCTCTAAGGAGTTATTCAACCCTCCTTACTCCTCTGGAGAGTACGCAACCACTCCCTTTCACCCCTCTCCAGGCATCTCGACACCCCAAGCCTCCTATCGGCTTATCGGCCAATGGCACAAATATATGTATTCTCATCCTATTGCAGCACTAAATAGTTCCAGTGCAAAAGACAGCTCAAATTCTATTCAAGGTGATGAACTACCTAGTCTTTGGTCTCGATCCCATTATCAAACCCAAGATAGAGATCCGCTCAACCTTCCCAGTTTCTATTTGTCTACTAGCGCATGGCCTTATACTCCAGTTCAGTCATCCTTGAATTATTATAACCTTGGCTGCTCATTCCTAATCTTGTCCTACACCCTCTCAACACCTTAGTTCTATCACATTTTTTGCAATCATTAACACGAGATTTTTTTATTAGTCCTACAGATAGATAACGAAAAGGCTATTAATCCAGGTATCATTTGTCTGATCTAAGCATGCTTTCTGTTGGGAATAACGGATCCCCGAAAAGCGGATTCGACACTGAATCGAACCCCTAAATCAATGCGGAAGACGAGCCCGGGAAAACAACACGTATCACCGATCCTAAAGCACACCACGGATTCGAGCGTACCTTTTAAGCCACAGATTAGACACCGACGCCGATAGAGGAAGAGAAACTTGGCCCTGTTCGATCCGATTAAGCAAAATCGCCTTTGAAGGGAAGAAAAACGTGCCGTATGCTTTACTGTTTTTCTTTGGAGAGAGAGAGCGCGCGGGAGAGGAGAAGACGTATGTTAATTATCCAAGAGGTGTCTTCTCTCTCTCTCTCCTCCCTTTTATATGTCCCTCCATCCACGGGCCCTATTCCCGTGGGCCGGGCTTTTTGGGCCCAACTTGGGCGGACGGGCCTTAAGCCCATTGCTAATAAAACCATCACTTTCCAACATGAACTCATGATCCATTACAAGACACATGGGCTGTCCCCACTTAGCAATCACTTAGCTGAGTGACTTGATTCTTACATGAGAACTGGCGGGATGACTAGTAAACCAATCCAAAATTCATCTGACTTGGACGGGACAACTATGACGATGCCTATAACTTATTTGCAAACCACAAATCATTACCACAATAGTCAAAAACCCAAACACCTTTCTTTAGGGCCGTCTTAGACATATGGCTCCCAGAACATGACTTCGGCAAAGCACCACATGAACACCTCCTTGTCCTCGTCATTCACCAAATGCCTCCGACCTTTCTAATCTCACTCGCGGACTCCAAATATCAAACTCACGACCTCCATCATTCGCGACTTCATTGCACCGCACATGAGCCCACATTGACAAGTCGACCTCATGGATTTCACTACTCAATTTCATCGATCGATCTATGAAACTCGAAATAGTTAACAAAGCTCACAATCTCACCAAACTACCCATGAACCTCAAACTAACTACCTAAGGTCACAACCTCACCGATCTACCCTCGAGCCTCAAACTAGAATGTCGAACTCGTGGGTCCTTTCCAACTCGCCTATAGAACCCAAACCAACCCACTAGCTCATGGTCTCACTCTCTCTCACTCATGCCCATGATCTCTATCCCTATCTCACTCACAGTCTCTCCCTCGCTTTCTCTCGTGCTAAAATAGGAAGAATCTGCCACATGCAAACCTGATCTTGACCTCGCTACCCCTAAATTACCCTAGAGTGGCACTACCCATGAAGAATAGAGCAGTTGGTTCACTTGCTTGGTCGGGTATTGCAGATGGGCATGCAATCGGCAAATGAACTTTCAAACGGCACGACTGGCTTCAATGGCCTCCTCCTACACTTGGGATGTTCGGATAGGCCAGCTGGTGCCATCAACGAGTTTCCGATGCTGGTTTTCTTTAGAGGATTGCCTATGTCACTGCTAGTTAGAGACGAGGAAGGGTGCAAGGTAGTGTTTCTGCAAGGGAGTTTGAAGAAGGGCCAAACAAGAGTTGGGCTGCTGGATGTTTAAGGGGAAGAAAATAAAAGTGGCAGTTCCTTGCATCTCCACCTAGCATCCATGTGGGGGAAAATTCCTTTGGCAACAATTCCTCGACCTTTCTAACCACACCAAAGAAAGGAAAATGACTGGCTTACACAAGTGGGCCTTCTTAAATTATTTATTCCCCCTTTTCCCATTATATTTCCCTAACCCATATAATTTCTGACACGAATATCTTTTCTTTGCTGGCCATAGGAAATCGATGCCACTCCATAGTTCCCTACTCTCTCTCGAAGTTACCCCCCGTCTACACACAAGCAACTTCACAATGTGGGACTTTGGATTTACTCCAAGGACCCTCAACAAACTTTCATCAAGACATGTGCAACCATTAAAGTTTCAAACATTGTATGCTTTTAGGGACTCTTGAAATCCATAGTTTAACAAAGTTAAGACGTAATTCTATCAACATTAGTCTGATAAGGTTATTTTCCTAACTATTGTCATGACTTAGTTTCTAAAATGTGCAGTTTAATCGGCGCAAATTTGAGTGTCACATGCATGTTGTTAAAATACCAGCACTTTATGTACTAGTATTTCCCCATGTTTGTTGAGAGTGCATTTGGTTTAGTTTTCCCAATGGGCTTTCATCCTTTAAAATCCCTTGAGAAAATGTTGGAGTGTTTGGCAAGCATTTTGAAATAACCTTCGGCCAAATGCTAGCCTTAGGAATGTCAAAAGCCTAATGGTGCCCTCACCTACTATTCCAAAGTAGAATTTGCAAAACGTTGAAACTAAGATTAAAATATATTTTTCCTTCCAAAACGATCCTCACCAATTCTTTAGTTTTTCAATTTTGTCCCTCCTTGTAACTATTTATCTTTTTCGCATGAGGATGGCGACGAGGGCAAATATGGTTAGTAAAGGGCGGGCTAGGGTTGCACAATGTAGGCAACCTCCGCTAAAGGTCATGCAACCTTGGACAACCATCGCTTGGGTCTCTTGACTTTGAGCAACCCTCATGATAGGTCACCTAAGATCAGGCGACGTTAGTTGACGGCCGCAAAAGCCAAATTTGGCTCACCAATGATCATAGCCCTTCGCTAGCTCCATCAAAGGGCTTGAGTTCTTTTTTAATAAATAAAATAAAATAAAAGTATAGTCAAAGCTCATTGCTAAAGTTTTTATTTTTTGCTAAACACTACTTTAACCCAAAATTTATTTTGCAAAAGTTTTTGCTAAATACAATTTTCATTTCTCCAAAGAGCTTAGAGTTTCAGTATTTGTATTACACTCAAAGCCCATTTGCAAAGTTGAATCAAACTCACACTAAGTTCCATCTACTCTTTGTGATGCAAGCGATTTTTGCTTCTTATCTATATTTCAAAGACACTTATTGCACTTTCTCAAGTGCTTTAACATATTTGAAGTATCATTATCAACATGGTATGAATACTTGGCCCTACAATAATTGTTGAACACATCAACTTTCCCATTTGTGTGAGTAATGCATTTATGAAAATAAAGCCAAGCTACCAATTCTTGCTTACTAGAAGGACAAGAACAAAATACCATATTTGTTTTGGATGCATCTTCAAAGTCTTCCCTTCTTCCATAACCTAGTGATTTTTGATTCTATTATTGACGTTATCGCATCAAAGGATATCTCCACTTCCATTGACATGTTAATGAATCACCTGCTCAAATCAAGCAACACTTCCTCAACAAAGATCAACGCATAAAAGTTTTATACAAAGAACAACACACTAGCTTTGTACAGAGAACAACACACATACATTTTACCCCACTATCAATTATCTCCAACCATCACTAAATATACATCATCACTCATTGTCTACCACACACACATGACCAAGACACTTCATGCATAAACACAATTTAGAGAGAAAAGGAGACGATATAGAGAAACAGAGAGGACAATAGGACATAGCATACAAACCCACAATTTAAATAACTTGATTCGAAGTCGGGAGATTTGCAGGTATAATATACTTATTTTATATAGTAATCTTGATAGACGTTGACACAATGTGCATGTTATACCTAGCCCCACCACTTGCTTGTCCACTTCTCCTCCCTTTAACCACGAACCCAAAGTCAAAAATCGCATGACATGTGGACTCACCACTTCTCAATGCCTAGGTCTGGAATAGTATAAAGAAGAAGTAATGCCTACCTTCACTCTTTCTCATAATCCTCAATCTTCATTCAAGCCCCAACAAAAAAATCAGAGGATGAAGCCTCCTCCATGAGACACAAATTGAAAGTTGTGGCCATGAGTCAATCACGAGCAAGAGAAAGATTTAAAAATTTAGGGTTGTGGGGTTTTAATCTTTTTAGAGCTTTTTTGAACTAACTGACCAAATAAACAAGCAACTTGCAAATTTAGGAATTTAGTGAGTAGATTGAAGATTGGGGATTCAAACTTATGGCAAATGGAGGCAACTTAGAATGAGAGAGGGAGGTTATGAATGGTCGGAGTCATGGCCATGAATCGATGGGAGTTGAGAGCACAATTGTGAGTTGAGAGACAAAGATGGAGATAGAAAAATTGATGTGAGACTGAGAGGGAGACATTGAGACATGAGAGAGACTAATATGAGAATAACAGTGGGTTTTAGATTAAGGGATTTATGATTCTCATTTTTTAAATTAAAAATTGATTTTTTATTATAATATTAGTCCAAATCTAATGGACAGGTGGGCGGTTCCACCCATGGAACCAAGAACAAGATTAGAACCCACCGATTCCAATAAATTAGAATTTGGAATTGGACAGATTCCCTTAAGAATCACCGGTTCTAGACCGATCCGATCTAGTTCTAGGTTCCTTTGCACACCACTACTCCTAGCCCATCACTGATGATAAAAACCATCGTCAAGCACATGTATAGAGGGGGGTGTTTGAGGTATAATAGGATGAGGAGGTGGCTTAGATAATCAGGCATACTTTTGAAGCTTCTAGAGCTTTAGGCTTAATTTGGATACTTTTAGAACATTTTTAGGGGTATCATGGGGTAGATGGTAGATTGAAAGATTGGATCTCTTAGACGGAGGGAAAATCTACGATTATAATTTGTCGGACTCATGTATATAGGGCGCATTTGGTTCAGTATCTTGAAGGGGCTTTGGGGCCCTAGAGTCTTTTGACCAAATGTAAAAGAGCTTGTGACAAATTTTTGGATAGCATTGGAAAGATACAATTGCATTTCTAAAGGCCTTTGGCCCAAGACAGTTATGGAGGTATTTTGAAATACTGCTTATTCAGAAAGCAAATATGCCTTTTTTCTTCCAATTTTACCCTCTCTATAACTTTCATAATTACAAAAATGTCTTAAAACATCACAACCTTTTCAGCAAAAGCCTTAGTAGCTCGTGAGCAACTGGTGAACCACATATGAGTGGCGAATGAGCCATTGCCAGCCTTACTTGAGGTTGCTTGACCTCAATCAATGTGGCCCAAGGTCACACAACCCTAGTTAGGGTGAAACAAGTTATAAGGAGCCTAAGCGTCACACAATCATGGTATCAAGTGTCAACATATGATAGATAATATCAAAATAAGTCACAAAGAGCATGATTGAGAGAGTTTGTGATGTATATCAACTGGTCAAGAGGACGTCGAATTGGAGGTTACCATAATTACTAGTGTTGGAGACAATGCTCAAGAAGGATCTCGTGCCAAGAGGACTCTATTGAGGGATATCATCTCCTAAATTGAGGAGAATCTCACCAAGGTGTTGTTGGTTGTGGACAAATTGTAGAATGGGTTCAAGGATTTGAAGGAGTGGGTCAATGGGTCAAGAGATACTTCGCGATGAGTCATCCACCACTTAGGATTAAGTCATTAGCTTATTGCACAAGAGAGTTATGCTCTTGAGTTCATGATGGGAGACCTTTAAAAGGACTTAGGGACAATCAAAGAAAACCTCAAGGGTTGCAAGACGACCATGTTGAGTGGGATAGTTACCATGATGCTAAGTCAAAGGGTGGATGTTGCAAAGTCTAAGGAGTTCAAAGGTGATTGGTTTGCCAAAGAGGTTGACCACTTCATCTATGTTATCGAACAATACTTCAATGCCTTGGTGATCAAAATGACAATGCTAAGGCATGGACTATTGCCATATATTTAGCTCATGCTTTTGGTGGTGGCAACATAAGCGCAACGATGAGAGGCAAGATGCCTAATGCCAATAGTTTGAGCTCTCACATCCTCATATCGGCCCCAATTTAGGGCCACTGACTTCATACGTGATATTCACCACATATTTGTTGAGGTTGGTATCGATGAGATGTTGAGAGGCTGCTCTATGATTATAGCCTTAACATCACAAACCCCGTGGACTTGAGGGCCCTAGTCACAAGGGAGCTAGGGTCGGAAGAGCCAAAGAACACTAAGTTCCATGAAGATTGCAATATCATTGCTTGCTAGAGATGAAGAAGTAATAGAAGATGATGTTGGTGAAGAAGATAAGAAAAAATAAGACAAATTGAAAATTTGCTTGTTGATGATGTCTCTAATTGTCACTTGGAGAGTGTCACGAGTCATAGGTACTTGTTGATCGATGAAGATTTGGCTAGCCAATGAGTATGGGACCTCATTTGGAATTAAGTTTGACACTTTATGGTTTTATTTGAGATGAGATTCACTCTAAACTCTCATCTAATAAAACGGCTCACTTCAATGCTTTGATATGGACACATTAATAGTATGTAAATTTTTCCCTTTGTTAATCTTAACGGCATTTTAAACTTTTGGCTTGGAAATCAATAGTAACATTTTACTTAGTAAGTCAAAACAAATAGAAACATCAATTTAAAACTTAAGAAAGCCTCAAGAAGTCAACCAAACTATAAATCGGATGAAAATAGTAAACTAGAAAATAATATAATGGAAACATGGCTTTCAGGCATGTAGAACCATTTTTAAAAGGTTTTATTGCCTCGCTCTAGTAAAGGAAGAACATAAAGCAAGATGCCCTCAAAATGCAACCAAACTTTTAGATTATTCTCATCATAAAATTGGGAAAAATTATCCAAAAAATCTTAAACTTATTGCATTTTTGTCAACTTAGTCATAAACATTTCAATTTTGTCAATTAGATCATAAACATTTTCATCTTTTATCAATTAAGTTCATTCGGTTAATTTTGGCCAAAAATAACTTACATGAACATTAGTCATACTACGTAGTACATCCAACACTGACATGGCTCAAAAACATGGTCCCCGGAGGCTGGCTTGAGACCCGGTGCTAGTTGATTCATGTTGAAATACCCAACTCTACACCAAGACATTGGCACTAAAGCTTGGCACCCTAGTTTGATGCCCAACCCTACGCCCATTGAAGCCAAGCCCAAGTCCACCAAGGCTTGGCTCAAGAACCCCATGCCAATCCTCGATGGCCATGCTTGAGTACTCACTTCCCATGGCCTAATCATTGGTGCTAGGCTCAAGTGCACTTGGGCTGGGTTTGGATCCAATGCCCATGCCTGGGTCCATGACATTCATTGTCAATGCCCAATCTCGTGCCGAAGTCATTGACTCCCATACATGGTTTCACGATAGTTGGTACCGAGTCCGTAAAGTCTAAGCTGAGTCTCTTGAAGCTAGGCCCAAATCCCAATACTAGTGGCTAGGTTCTCGCTTTCTATGTCCATGTCACCAAGATCCGAGTTCGAATACATCAAAGACGGGGCCCAAGTCCCCAGGATATACCCTCGTTTCCACTTGCTGGGCTCGAGAAACCATTTGACTGATCGCCTCTTGTTGGGCTCATAAAACCATTAACTGCTGCGATCAGAACCCCAATTATGAATCTCTTATGTCATACGACTTATGCATGTCTTTCTAAGAAGATAAAAGCCCAAATTTCTTTCTTAAACCACGGAAGATAGGGGAAGAAGATTTTTTCAAAAGCCACGAGCTTATGGCGCCGCTCGGCGCATCTTTGAAAACCAGTTCCACCAGATTCTCGAGGGACTTATCGCTTCCTTTCTTCGGCCGTTCAAACAGAGCCACAAATCAAACACGACTCGTTCCAAGTTGAATCCTTTGCTGGAATTAATCATTTGTTATGGGCCAAGAAATAGTAGTTTAAGTCGTCAATTCGATGGGTTAGGAAAAAGTCGATCGATTTCATCCCCACTTAGCAATTATATCTATCAAAACATACAAGATGTTTCAACAGGCATACCACATTCCAAATACACATCTCGTGCTAAAGAACAGAACTAACAAATAGTAAGACACATTAAACATCAAGTCAACATACGCAAATCCCACAAGAAATAGGAAAAGCACGGTCATACGCAAATGTAATGTCAAATTAGGCCGGCCACTATTACACAAACCCATTTACCCCAGGCAACATCATTGTCTTTGCCCTTTTGAATCCGCTAAAAAAGAACAAACTACGATCCTGCCTATATCATATCTGAAAAGTCCTAGAAGTCCAACTTAACAAGCAAAGAACAAAAGAAACACCACCACGACACCACCGCCAAGATTCAATTTCTTCCTCCCATTTCAGGAGAAACAGCCTAGGCACGCTCGCCCCGGATTCTTCGTGCAAGCTGAATATCCTTGGGCATGATGGTCACGCGCTTGGCGTGGATGGCGCAGAGGTTGGTGTCCTCAAACAGTCCCACGAGGTAAGCCTCAGCCGCCTCCTGAAGGGCCAGCACTGCGTGGCTCTGGAAACGCAGATCAGTCTGCAACCAAGAAAAAGCGAACACCACAAATTCAGTTTCCATGAGCGAAGAACTCTCCCCCGTGATTATTTGTATCAATCGAATGAGAGCAGAAACATCACCTTGAAGTCCTGGGCAATTTCACGGACAAGCCTCTGGAATGGGAGCTTCCTGATCAAAAGCTCAGTGCTCTTCTGGTACTTACGGATTTCACTGCAAGATTAAATTGGTTGGTCAATCAAAAGAGACAGAATTCATCGGTTAAAGAACACAGGCAATCAAGGAGATGGCTTAGCTTACCGAAGAGCAACAGTACCAGGGCGGTAACGGTGAGGCTTCTTCACTCCTCCGGTGGTAGGGGCAGACTTACGGGCAGCCTACAAGTACAAGAAAACCTCATCATGTCAAAGGTCACTTTACAGCAAAAACACAACCCCAACAGAAATTGCAGTAATCAAAACATCATCACACAGAAATCGACAAACCTTGGTAGCGAGTTGCTTCCTCGGGGCTTTCCCTCCAGTTGACTTACGAGCGGTCTGCTTGGTACGGGCCATCTGTTGGACATTACAACGTTATGCTCGAGCATGAAATTCATACAATCGTCACATCATACACAATTTGTACCCAGAACTTGACAACCCTCACACGCTTCAATCCGTCCCATATCTCAGCTAACGTACCGATATGTACCCAAACGACCGCAGAAATCACACCAGGAAAAGGAAATCACACGTCAATCCCCAGCCCAAGCCCCTAAATCTTCTCAAACAACGAAGCGCGAAACATCGCCTGCAGATCAATTGCCTAACCCAAACCCTAAATTTCCCAGATCGTCGCCTCCGAACACAAATTCAGAACAACCATTAAATTAAGAAGCGCAGAATCTACCTAGCCGAGGAAAGCGAAAATCAGGCCACAGGCAAAACCCTAGAATTCGAAGGAAAGCCCCATGGCGATGATTCTAACTACCACAGCATGCGCGATCGAAGCACGAACAGGACGAGGCGCACGAGATCACGACAGCTACAATTCTACCTCATCATCGACAAAATCAAAAGGAAGAAAATCGCACGACACTTGCCTCTCTCGATCTTCTTCTTCTTCTTCTCCTCCTCCGCGCCTTTCTCTTTCCTTCTTCTTCCGCTCCTGCAAATGCTATGCCAAAAAATCTTCTAAGAAGTTGCGGTCGGTTCCTATTTATAGGGGCGGGGGCGGGACGATCCGACGGGGGAGGATCGCGATCCTTGTGCTTCTTTGGGCGACGGATCGTACGGTGGAGAGGCGCCTGGTTTGTGTTTTCTCGCCCCCGGATGGACGGCGGACAACAGGAGGAGGGGCCCGGAGCGCGCTTTGCCACGGATCGCGGGGCCTGCGTGGCGCGACGTGATTGGCCGGGGCGGCCGCGGTTTGACTCGGCCCACGAGAGCCGAAACCTTGGGAAGGGAATCGGAGGTAATATTCCTCCGCGTGGGCGGTGAGGATCGAAGGGAAAAACCGGCCCGGTCTCCCGGAAAATTCACGGAAAGACGTTAACGTGGACTTTCCACCAACTTTTTCTTTTTTCTATTTTCCTTTTTTTTTTTTTTTGTTTTTTTAAGGTACTAAGGACGATGTTAGGTGTCAATTCTGACTTTCACCTTTTTCTTCAATCATGCTTTAACCCTAGCTTGATTGTGATTTCTAATTTTTTTTTTTTTGAAATATTCAAATGTGAAATGGGTAGAAACATATTTTTTGAAATATTCAAATATGAAATTGGCAGAAACATACATGATATTTTGATAAGTTTTTGGAAATTTAGAATTGACTTTTCATCCTTAAATTTGGAGAAACGAATTCTCATCTAGCATGAAGACCTCACTTATCAACTTACTTTTTTGCTAGTACATGTTGGTCGTGACTTTCTCAATTAGGAAATAAAAATAATATTTAAGTTGCGAAAAATTGTGGAGGCTGCATATAATTTTGTATGTTGATCTTGATATTTTGAAAGATTTCGAGTGCTTCAAGTTAAAATTAAAATAGACTTTTTGGAGTTCTTTTCTAAATTTATCCTTGACTTTGATTTTTAATTGCAAAAAATACAATTTTTTAGACAATCAATTAATTAGACCTAGTTCCCTCCAATGCATATCTGTGAAAAATTAAACGAGAAAGAAATCTACGTTACTCCTTGATCTCCGAAATCTCGATTTCTCCGTAATTTAGATTTAGTTTGTATGTTAGATTTAGAACAATTATAACTTTATTATAACTTACATTAGGGTAACCGTAATCTCGTTAAAAAATGAGAAATAATTATACCTTACACTAAACATTTGGATCACTTGTGGAACACGTATGATAACTCTAGGAGACAGTGAAGTTAGTTGTCCCTTACCAGCATATTAATTAATTAAAAAAAAAAAAAAAAAAAAGGGTACTTAACAATTTCCTTATAAGATTACAGTTTCTTGAAACACAAGGGATTTATTTTTAAGAGATAATGACAGTTATAGTAGATGCCTAAAATTTGTACCTGAACCAATACTTACTTCCTGAAACTTTTAATTTATGCTTTTAAATCATAAAACTTATCGTTATCCTTTATGTTAGTCTTTTTTGTTAGTGGTGGCCCCCTCTATTTCTAACGGATGCAAAACCTCTGCGGTAACTTTTTTCTTTAACTTTTCGCACAAGTGGCACTTGGCTTGGAGCCAGACAAACGGAATGTTAGATAACAAAATAAAAAGACTAAATTTATAAAAATAAAATAAAATAAAAAATGTGAAAAATAGAGAGAAATTACTGAATGTAAGAAAAAGAAAAGAAAATGGCAACTCAATATCTACGGTCATGTTTGCGTCGTAAACACACCAGGAAGGTATTTGACATGAAAGATAAAGTACATTTTTTTTTGGTAATTTCTTTCTTTATAATTGATGTCGAATCACACGATAGTTACTCGAATCATAAAATATTTTGTTTTTCCTAGACACGTGTATTTACATGTTAGGTAGGCAAGAGAATACGGGCTCCTCATCATTTTTATAAAGATACCAAAAATTTGGTGCCAAAAGTACGTGAAAACTCCCTCATTGCAACAAATCCCTGCCGGAAAAATGTCCGGTACGAAACCACAGACTACAAAATTTTGCTCTCACGAATCACGTATTGTTCAGCATACCAGCAAAACGAGCAAATTAATCAAGTAAGTCATCCTCGTTCATGGAGGAGAAAATTCTAAGTATCGGGTCGTCTCCCACAAGTCGAACAAGTCGTGGAACAATCATACAGCTGGATCAGTCTCCCCCGAGTCGAAGATCGCAATGTTCGCCCATAGCGGGGTAATCAAAAGCTGGTATGCCAATGGACTCAATGAGAGAAAGAGAGAGATCAGTTTCTGTGAGTTCAGTCAGTGACTATAATTCTCCAATCAAAGAATACACAATTTACACCTCTACCATCATGGAGCAACTACTCCCTTTTGTTGTTCATCACAAAAGCCCTAAAACCAAGGTACACAAATCAATCTCATTCTGCCTCCTGCTTCTTTACCTTTTTCCATAGTAATGTGAAACGAATTAGTAAAGTACACTATTGAAACCCACTCAAGCAAATACAGCAGACCACAAAAATTACAATGCTCAAATGGATCAAAGAACAAATAAAACTAAGCTTGGTTTACAACCTCTTCTTCTCTAGCGATGTATACCTCTACCGCTCCCAGAAGGCAGCTCACCTGATAGGACTTGTGCGGGAATCTCACTGTGCTGCTCAGTATTTATGATCATGTCTGCATGCTGGTTTATACATCGGCAAAGTGAAATTGTTCGGCAACCTGGAAGTGATTTGCGATCCGAACCACAGCAGAACGCACAATGTCGGATGTTGGAGAGAGTGACTCGGGCAAACAGGGCAGACAAACCGGCAGATACTGTTCCTTGTTTCCTGGTGGACAAAAGAAGAAAAGCACAGACCGGCAGAACACGAATCTGCAGTACGTGACACCATTAGTTTGCTTGTCGTACTCATCAGACATGCTTAAAGTCAAAGGCAGCAAAAGACCTCCTAAAGGCTAGAACAATCACAAGTTTAAGTTTTCCGTGTGGCAGTTTCATCGTATTCATATAGACGTTAAAGACTGATCAAAGGTACAATCAACCTTAAATAGCTCAACCAAAGGTAAATCGAACAGTTCCTCTCCTGGAAAATAACATGCGTACCTCAATATTAGGCGGCGGATAAATGGATCTGATAGAACTTGAGCCCAAACCAGATCCAGGTCAGCTGATGTACAAAGAGTTACTTCCCATCCAGAGAAGGCAGAGGCAAGTATGTTCTCTGCATCCTTATAAGCATCCTAACAAAAAAGAGCAATCAAGTAAGAAATTAAAACCATCAAGAGTTGACTAAATCTTCTCACCAGGGAAATGTGCAATACCTCATCGTGACTGGATGAAGAGAGACCTACTAATTGGCAAAATGCTAGAAGAGGAGCCGTTAAGAAAAAGGTAAATTGGCTGCCGCTCTCTCCTATATCAGCACCGGGCATTTTCGTGTTTGCAGACCTCAAAGGAGAAAGAAACAGGGCAGCGGTCTCTCCTCTCTCTGCACCATGAACAACCTGGAAAACAATCTCCAGCAAGTTAGAAGCATGAAAGCATCTAATGGACAAACATGTTCTAGCTTTGACCCTTCAAAGAGTTTTAAAAATGTTGCAAATTGCTGCAGCAAACATCTTCATTCATACTTGGAAATCATAAAAGCATAGGTTAAATTAATTCACATTTTTCTGAAAATTCAGTTTAAACATATTTGACAGTGGGAATCACCCTCAGTTATACTTGCAGTTATCAACATTCATAATTGGTTTCTCTCTTAAGAAAAGGCCTCGATTTCCCTAATCACTCAGCAGGTGCAAATGTCATCCTTCTTTGATGTGATTCCTGTTGAGATGTAGCGTGTAACCAGGAGAAACCAAGATGATCTATTTCATCCTCGGTTAGAACAGAGGACAGTGGTAGAACAGGTAAGAAAAACCCAATTTTCATGAATCCAAAGTCTCATATCTTGCAATTGAAGTCCTCATCGAGTAGTATGCTGGACAATTAGATGGCAATGTGGCCATTTGGAACTTTTGGGTGTGAAATTTGTGTGTCATTGTTTGTGGGGAACCAGAGGTCAATCATGTGCATGAATCAAGCCAGATGAGATAAGATTATGAGGAAAAACTGAACCACTTACTGTGACTGTAAAAGAGCGAAAGAATTGACGACAAAGAAAAGTAAGTAGAAGACATTGGAGTTCATCAAACATGGACAGCATCGTATTTTAACAGCAGAACA
This sequence comes from Eucalyptus decipiens, assembly GCA_014182575.1. Lineage (NCBI taxonomy): Eukaryota > Viridiplantae > Streptophyta > Magnoliopsida > Myrtales > Myrtaceae > Eucalyptus > Eucalyptus decipiens. The sequence continues at coordinate 10,369,677 of CM024617.1, forward strand.
ACAGTGACTAACCCTACAGATGCACAAGTTTTGACAAACCTGCCTTGAATGTATGGCTGCTGTCGCTATCAATGATCAAAAAAAGGGGTTTCCTGGTGAAAGGAATTATATCGGCAGGGTAGAGATTGAACGAACCTGAAAATTTTAAAAAGAAAACAAATTATGAGAGCAAAAAATTGATCTCATTGCAAAAGCTTAGAGATATTGATGAACATGCAAACTTCAATGTCCGTATCTCATGCTCTGAAGAAGTAGTATCCAGTTTGGATACCTACCCACGGTTCCTCTTGGTGCTAAGCACAGACAACCCTCGCAAAAGTCATTTGACACATTCTTCTCATCGACAGAAGATTCAGATGTGGAGGAACTTTGTTCTCGAGAAAATTCACCAAAGAATTTGGTTCTAGAGAACTTCGCCGAAAGCTTGGAGTTCTCCACCTGTGAAATATTATGATGGCTCGTCCTGCCTGTGCATGGTCATTCAGTCACTGAGTTATTATGCCAAGACATGATGAGCAGCACTATGCTATCAGCAACCATTTTATATTAAATTTAACCTGGAGCTGAAAGATATATCAGCATCATAGTATCCGATCGGAGCTCCTCACAGATTGTAGCAATAACCTACACCAAGATCACATCATTAAGCATCGTCTTCATTTGTTCAGATATACGTAGACAAATGTCACCTTTTCAAGCACTTTCTAAATGGTTTATCTTTCCTAACCACCAGAAAAGCATTAGCTGAACAAAAAGCCAATTTGTGTGATTGTGATCATGCTAAGCCATAAGTACTAGCAATGTAGAACCATGATTTACCTTGAGTTTTGAATTACAGCATGTTAATCATTTACTGCTTAAAAAGGTCCTATAGCTACATACAAAGTATAAACTTTCAATCAAGAAGCCTCTAACTATGCAGACAAGCTGATCTAATCCCTTCAAATAATTCCTTCAAATTAGCATTCAAGATTTCTGAAGCAGAGGTGATCAAGCAAGGCAATTTCCGTGGTCAAACCCAAGCAATGCAATGACTACTGCAAAGTAAATGCATCAGATCAAAAATATGAAAAGGTGGACCCAGAACTTACTGCAATCAATTGCGTAACTGATGGACGGTATAGAACGGTCTTCCTTGGATTGCGCGGCAAGGAAGAATCAGTCAAATCCATGCCTAAGTTTATGTCAATAATCCCAGAGGCTCCAGAATGATCTATAGTGGAACCATTCTCATTTGATTGGACAGGCTGTTTTTGGTAGAATAATCCACTCGGCTCCCACTCCAGACACTGCATCATTCTATAAGTATCCAATGTAAGCTCCGCAAATTTGACCTGAATGTGAGAGTACATTACAAGGTTAGAGTAATAAACAACCTGTTACATGGCTAAGCAAGCCCACATCAACAAAAACTTTAAGTCACACTTAAGGTTACCTCATTCCGGTGATAGCTTGTCAGCACCGCATCTTGAAATTTTAAGATTCTTTTTGCATGAAATCGAGTTACATGAGGAAGAGACTTTGGGTGGGTATCATAGATGGTACAGTAACGTAAGGGCCGGACTTTCATGAAGGCACTTTCTACTTTCATGAAGCGAATAATTTCCTGCACCACTATATTCCATTCTTTGAAGCTAGTTTCCTGAAAAGTAATAATCAGAATGTAAGACATGGTGCCACATTCCAATGAATTCCATATCTCGAGTCACATATGGTAGATTGACAACCGTGTTGTCTGCTACTCACGCAGTACGATGCAGAAAGACGCCAATAACAATGTATGAAACCAAGCAAGATCAAGAAGCATAGGACAAGCTTGAGTACGAAAAAGCTTAGGAACCACAGAGCAGAAGATAAAATAGAGCGGCACAACGATAATGTCAAGACATCTGTCACAGGGCGCTCTTCTGACTCATGTTGATGGCAATTCAGGCATATCTGTCAATGTTTAAAATTTGAAAAGAACATGCCTCAAAACCCAGATTGCAGTTGAGTCAGACCAAGTTTAGAGTTGCTGCTGTTTTCCAATGATGAAATGGTTGTTATGTGTAAAGTTCAAAGGGACCACTGATAAACATCCAGCTAAAGACAATGTTGGCTTTCGACTACATATGTGCATAAAAGTCAAGGATCACGACGAGGGTTAAAGCCTGTCATTGTCTCCATACAACTACCCATACAAAGGTACCAAACACTGCAGCATCAATAATGTTGCTGGTAACTTACATACGACATTGCAACTAATTCTAGAAAGGAACAAACTTGTACATATTGGATGAAGATACTCCCTAAATGCACGCTTGCAATGCAAGCTTCATCAAATTCAATGCAGATACAAAAACGAGCCCTGAAAATTGATGCCCAACCTACAAATTGCTAATAAAAGTAACTGTATTTCCTAGTGAAATAACTGCTGGGTCTCCACTACCATGCTTCCAGTTTTCAAATGCCCCAGTGGAGAGGGCAAATCATCGAATCAAGAGAAGGCACGCGATCCTAACTATTTTCCATAAATTTTGGCCGAAAACAGCTTTAACCAATAAAAAATGAACTCGCCATAAATAATTCACTCGCTTTCAAGCGTGAACATGGCCCTACAGGGCTCTTGCCCTCCCGAATCATGTCACTGTCCAGTCACAAGTCAATAGAACGAGAGCAGAACGAGCACGAATTCATCGTTCTCCGCATATCATATCTCTAATTCTCCATCCGGGTCGCGAATTCGTGCTCAATTCCTCCCCTTTCCAGCACCAAACGCAGCATATCGAATCAGGAGAGAGAAAGAAAGATGGTATTTTGCTGATTCCGCCGCGAAGAGAGTGAACTCAATTACCCGGAAATTGGCCCTGCAGTCGTCGAGGACGGCCCCGAAGCGCTCCACGAGGCGCTTCACCGTGTCGGTCCGGTCCAGGATCAGGGCGACCAGCAGGAACCGGGCGTAGAACCGGAGCTCCTTGGCCCTCACCCCGAGATCCCGCACCGCCTGGGCGCCCTCGAAGTAGCGCCGGCTCAGGATCGCCTCGTAGAACACGTAGGCCTCCACCAGGAACCGCAGCTCGCTGCTCCGCATGTACTGCCCGAAGTAGAGCTGCCCGATCCGGCTGGCGACCTCCCCGATCTCCCACCGGTTCAGCCCCGCCGCCACCAGCTCCGCGCGGTGCTCCTGCTGGTACTTCCAGAGGCGCATGTAGGACTTGAACACCTTCGGGAAGTAGTGGCCGAGCCCCCGCTCGTGCGACGGTAGGTCCCGCACGCGCCCGAACTTCCGGTCGGCGGCCTCCGCCAGCGCCCGGAACGTCTTCCACGCGACGTCCTTCTCCGACATGGCGGCGCCCGCCCGGGCCGTGGCCCCCGCGCGCGCGGGGCTCCTGTTCAGTTGCCGGAGGGCGGCGGCGGAGGGGAGGAATGCGGCGGCGGGGGTGGAGTCGGTGGTGGCGGCGGCGGGGGCGTGGCGGTGCGGGTGGGGGGCGGCGCGTGGGTGAGTTGGCATCTGCGTGATTGTGCGTGCTTTGTTGTGCGTGAGGGGAGGGGCGGGGGGGGAGAGATTTTAGGTGGAGAGTAGGTGCGGATTTTATGTCATCGAGAGAGGGGGAGAATATTTAATTATTATTATTATTATTATTATTGCTGTTCTTTGTTCTTGTTCGTGTTACATGGCAGTGGCGGCGAGGGGTACTGAAGTGGAGAGGAGTGAGATTCTCTTTGGCCAATCAGGGCAAAAAAGAAAAATTGACTCGAGTAATTTTTCATCCTCAAAATTTATAATTATAATATAAAAACAAGTTAATTTCTTTATGGGCGTACGTGATAAAATTTCTACTTACTCATTTACTCTTTTTTTGGGATATATTTGGAGCAATCAGTTTGGTAGCACATGTTGATTTTTTTTATTTAAACAAATTTACATTCCGAAATAGATTTGAAGAAGAAATCAAAAGTTAAAATTTTTAACTTCCGATTTTTGAAAAATTTAAATTATAAATTAATTTACATTAGGAAATTTTGTTGTACGCACTCTACTTCAACTCTGTTTATCCAAAAAAACAAATGACTCGAGATACATTTGCTTCAAAAACAATCACTCTCGCTACTTGCAAAAAATTAATGCACAAAACATGTATTCGCCATTCACAAAAATAATTAAATATAGACGCGGAAACTTATTTCATTAGAAAGTTATTTTGAGTAATATAAATGATATTTTTTTAGGAAATATTTTCGTAATTGTTTAACTTTTTGAAAAACAAATGGAGCGCTGCTTTACTAGGATGGTTGTCTTTGGATTTTTCCGCGTATCGACTATCCGACGGTGAATGTGTGACTTATTCTTTACACCGTCGGTAGACCTAAATGTAGCAGATATGCCTACTTTCAAATGCATAGCGAAGACAATTGCGTGTACCTTCGATTTTGACATTGCTTTATTTCGCTTTCATAAGGGACGTGTTTGCAACTAGGGCTCTCTACTCTGCCCTTTTCAATTTTGATCAATTTAGTTTACCATCGCATATATTCTATTATATATAATTAAAGCTAGGGTTCAAGATATACTTGCTTTCGTGCCCGCCACGTGATATGTCAATTTACCTCTATAATTGCCACATGACGTAATACATGGAATGAAAGTAGAAGGTATTCAATTCTTTCCAAATCATTATTTGCCTCCCTAATTATATATTTGCCTGCCTATACAGGTGGAGGAGTGTTAGAACACTTAAATATTATTTCCATTTATTTAGCGGAAAATGAATAATTGGGGATATATTTTCCCAAAAATAAACCCTTATTTTGCTTTTAATAAATTTGCCGATGAAAAAATGGTTTCATTATTGTCGCTTATTGATATCAATTCATGTCTGAACATTATTGTGAAAGATGAAAATATTTTTTATTCATTTATTTTTGTGACTGACATAAGCGATTATTATGAGGAATATGTTATCCAAATTATTTATTTTCTACAAAACAAATGAAGCCTAAGCGATGCATTCATCTAACAGTGCAACCTTTAGGGTTGGATTTTTCACAATCTTTAAGATTCTTTTAACCATTTTTTCGGAATTGGCATGTTAAGCACCATAACTCAGCTCTTATCTTCCTCGTCCATTCAGGAAAATTTACTCATTTTCTCTTCTAGTGTGGCTCATTTATTTGAAGAAAAATCGATTTCCGACTTTTGGGTGTTTGGATGATGGAAAACTAATCGACTCATGAAAAGGACCAAAAACAACGAATTTAGTTTCGGGAAACCGACTTTCCATTCTGGCAAGAAGGATATTATTTTCCCTTAACCATATAACAAATGAAAACTTACTACTTTTTTTGAAAATAATTTTCATAAAAATATTTTCTTTCATCATGAAATTTTCAATAAAACAAGTGCCACCCTCGTCCCATTTTCAATTAGAAATTTCTTCCCAGCCACCATGTGCAACCATCGAGGGACCACAGGTTATCTGCAGTTGACATGGGATTCTCTTGTCTCAGCTGTTCATATATGGTGGGCGACCTTGCAGTTGAGCAAAAACTAAGAAGGAATCACCACGGCAGCTGGGAGTTTAGATACTAATATTTATATAATCTGTAGTACAATGCTATTTTTTTACATTAATAGATCTCACCTTTTTTCATGTATATTTAATTTAAAATTAGCTATAGAAAGAGGCATATGATTATCAAGGTAAAAAGGAAAAGGAAACATTCATTCATATATTTTTGACTGAATAAGTTCCACTCTAAACGACCCAAAAAAAAAAAATCATCTCAATTATTTAATTTTTGCAAAACAAATGGAGCTCTCCTTTACCATGATAGTTGTCTTCATATTCTTCCGCATGTCAATTATCCAATAGTGAATGCGTGACTTATTCTTTACACCATCGGTAGACCTAAATGTAGCAAATATGCCTACTTTCAAATGCTTAACGAAGAATTGTGTGTACCTTCGATTTTGACATTGCTTTATTTCGCTTTCGTAAGGGACGTGTTTGCAACTAGGGCTCTCTACTCTCCCCTTTTCAATTTCGATCAATTTAGTTTACCACCACATATATCCTATTATATATAATTAAAGCTAGGGTTCAAGAAATACTTGGTTTCATGCCCATCATGTGGCATTTCAATTTACCTCTGTAACTGCCACATGACCTGATACATGGTATCAAAGTAGAAAGTGTTCAATTCTTTCCAAACCATCATTTGCCTCCCTAATTATATATTTCAACGGTTTTACCTTAAGCCAAAGTCTAGCCTATTCTATACAGGAGGAGAAGTGTTAGAACACTTAAATATTATTTACATTTGTTTAGCGGAAAATGAATGATTCGGATCCCCAAAAACAAACCCTTACTTTGCTTTTAATAAATTTGCCAATGAAAAGATGTTTTTATTATTGATAACAATTCATGTCTAAACATTATTGTGAAAGATGAAAAAAAGATTTATTTATTTATTTTTGTGATTGATATAAGTGATTATTATTAGAAATATGTTATCCAAATCATTTATTTTCTACAAAACAAATGGAACCTAATCGACACATTCATCTAACAAGGCAAGCTTTAGGATTGAATTTTTCGACAATCTTAAAGGTCTTTTTAACCATATTTTTGGAACTGGCATGCTAAGCACCGTAGCTCGGCTCTTATCTTCCTTGTCCAATTAGGAAACTTTGCTCATTTTCTCTTCTACCATGGGTCATTTTTTTGAAGAAAAGTTATTTCTAACTTTGGGGTGTTTAGATGATGGAAAACTAATCGACTCACAAAAAAGACAAAAACAACAAGCTTAGTTTTGGAAAACCGACTTTCCATTCTAGCAAGAAGGATATTATTTTCTCTTATCCACAGAACAAGTGAAAACTTATTAGTTTTCTCGAAAATAATTTTCATAATTTTTTTTTCTTTAGTATGAAATCTTCAGTAAAACAAGTGACACCCTCGTCCCATTTCCAATTAGAAATTTCTTCCTAACCACCATGTGCAACCATCGAGGGACCACAGGTTATCTGCAGTTGACATGGGATTCTCTTGTCTCAGCTGTTCATATGTGGTGGGCGACCTTCCGGTTGAGCCAAAACTAAGAAGGAATCAACACGGTAGCTGGGAGTTTAGATACTAATATTTATATCATCTGTAGTACAATGCTATTTTATTACATTAAAAGATTTCACTTTTCTTATGTATTTTTATTTTTAAATTAGTTATAGAAAGAGGCATATGATTATCAAAGTAAATAGGAAAAGGGACCATTCATTCATATATTTTTGACCCAAAAAAAAAGTTCCACTCTAAAGGTACATGTTATTGATAAATATATATTTATTGAACAAAAGCATAATCGTTTTATTGAATAATCTGATATATGTATCCTAAAAATTATGGTGAACAAAAACCAACATCAATTTGTTTGAAAAATGTTTGAAATTTTAATAAAATTAATTTTATAATTTATAACACAATTAATTAAATTTATATTTTTGAATTACGAGGAAACTATCTTGCTTAAATTAAAAGTACCAAAAATCTTGATTTTTATATCAAACTTGTAATGAAATATTTAATGTAAAAAGATAACATTGCTACGTATTTAAAACATAGGTCATTGTAATTTAACTGGTTTATTCTCTATTTTTTTTAATAGATTTATTTGATATAGCTTCCATCATTGAATGGTAAAATCGTTCTCTTTTATTTATGTTTTGCTAGGGACATAACATTATAACTTCTTTTCCGCCGCATATTAATGTTAGGCTCCATGAAGTATCATATATACAAAATAAATCTCATTTCTTTATTACGTCATGTCTCATTATGTGCATTCTAGAGGGGAAAGAAAATTAATAATCAAAACTCAATACACATTCGATCATGAATAAGCCATAATTGTGACGGTTTGATTATCTCGTGCACCATGACTTCTATCTTATTTATATAGACATTTTTCTTGAAAATAATTTCCTTAATATTTTCCTTCGATTTTTGCTCAATTCACTTGTTGAAGCTTGATTACTTTGATAGGAAGACTTTGGAGTTCAACTCTACATACACTCTCTATATGGCGATAAAGCTCCATTCAAGTATCGCTTACTCTAAGGGTGCATTTGTTTTGCGAAAAATAAATAATTTGAAAAATGTTTTTCTAAATATGATCGTTTGTATCATTTGAAAAAAATAAAAGAAAGAAACTTCTTTTCATTGTCCATGCAAATGTTGAGACATAAATTGTTGTTGATACAAAAATATTTTCAATTAGCTAATTATTTCAAGCAATATAAACAATTATTTTTATAAAAATATTTTTTAAACCATTCATTTTTAAAGGAAAAAATAGAGTCTAATACAATGATTTTTTGTTCGACGATATGATTGCAATGTCGTTCACAAGAGCTAGAGTAAGATATCGGGTCGAGTTCATGCTCCAAGTTTGGACAATCTAGAGAGTGATGTATGTATACTAATCAAGCTTAATTAGCAATTAAATGGCTAATTTTTCGATCTCTACCACCACGGGGGGCGCTCGCACAAGTAACCTTGGTCGCCCGAACCATTGTTGGAAAAGGATCGGGCACTCCACGCTAGCAACCGGTCGCCGCGGGGTGTCAAACAAGTAACCCTGGTGGCCCGAACCATTGTCGGAAAGGATCGGGCACTCCACGCTAGCAACCGGTCGCCGCGGGGCGTCGAAGTCCGGTCACCCGGGCCCGCATCTCCATGGAAGGCTCAATCAAATGAGCGACCACAAGATCCAACCGTGCTACCATAAAGTTCAAAAGTCCAAACACGTGCACGAGGAAAACTATGGCGGAGGGTCGAGGAAAGACATGGAGGGTCTTTTGTTTCTTGCGGAAAAGCGACGGAGCTACTATTTAGCGTGCTGCGAAAAGTTCATTCATGACAAATCTCAGACCCCACGAGGAAAGAAAAGGACGGGGAAGATGATGCGATCCGATGTTATGAAGTAGAGACTTAGAGTCATTTTTTTGCGCTCTTTCCCTGTCGAATCGGGTTATAGAGCGGAGTGGAGAGGCTTTGCATCGTGGTGGTGAGGGATGGACCGGGAGGGCACCGCCTTGAGTGAGCAAATTTTTCCCCAGAGGAATGCCTCGGCGGGCACGGGGCAGGGCGGGGCGGGGCGGGGCGGTGGCCGGTATTAGCCCTTCCCACCTGCACTCCTACCCACCTCGTGAATCCTTCCCATTTGCGTATTTTTAATGAATATATAGTTTTATAATAGGATTAATCTCATGAAGAATCCCAAACTGATACATTTGTAATAAATTTACCCAAATTTATGTTTTGACCAAAAAAACACAAAGTGGTACAATTGTGACAAATTTATCATCCGTTAGTTTTCAATAAATTTTACCATCAAATTACTACATTAAATGACACGTGGCAGTTGATGAGTGTGCTAGTTTGGAGTTTACCTCCGTTTGTTATAAATTATGATTTTTCTTGATATTAATCAAATTACAAAGGGTAAAATTATGACAAATGTATTAGTTTATAATAAATTTGTCAAAGATACAACAATTTTGAAGTAAATTTGTTAATAATGTATTAGTTTTGAATTTTTCGTGATATTAACCCTTAGGAATAACCTTTTTTTCTCGTGAGTCTTGCTCTTTATAAGAGCGCAAGCTCGAAAGTGCTTTGGAAGAAGGACACTAAAAGTGCCATAAGTCGTGTATTCACTTTAATGTCAAAAGTTTTCATTGGCTCATTTAAATGCCAAAATCGGAGAAAAACGATCACTAAAGTGTCTCTAATGAGAAATTCTGATTAAAGAAATTACATTTTATAATTAAAAATTTTATCTGAGATGACAATTTTTTAGCACTAAAGTATGCACTTTTTTATTAAGATTGGCACTGAAGGGATCAATTTTTAACAACAATTAGTATCGAGGTAATCATTTTCTTTACAATGACTGGCACTTAAGTGATCGCTTTTTAACTTGTTGCATAATGTCGTTTGGGGACTATATGCTAACTAAGCACGCCGGTGAGGAATGTAAGATTGAAAAATAATAAAATATGACTACATCATATTTTCAGTGACTCAAATCGAAATTGACACATAAGTGATTGATTTTTTAAAAAAGTGGCACTTAAGTGATCCGAAAATAACTTTTGGCATAAAAATGAGCACTGTACACATTTTATGACACTTTTAGTATCATTCTCCCCACTATAAGTTGTAATGACCCGACTCTAGTCACGACCAACGGCAATTATCGTTGCATTGTCTCGTCCTGTTTCTTTTTATCTTATTAATATTCATATGAAAAAACAAAACAAAACTCCCATATAGACAATAGCTGGAAATCAGGGAAGCATTACAACAAAACACACCACTTTATATGACATCGTTATATTTTATAAGCCCCTTTTTCTTTAAGGACCTTTTTTTTTTTTCACTACATAGATCAGGGGAATTCCTATCTCCTTTAGTGTGCTTGCACTTCCCAAAACTAGTGTAAAATCTAAAAAGATAAAGGAGTGAATAGGGGGAGTCAATAAGTAAAACCCATGATTCTCTATTAAGAGGACATTTCATCCTCAAATCTAGCAGGTATATCACTCGCAATATATTATCGATAGCAGATCAATAACAAACCCATCACTATCTCACAACCATATGCATGTGATCCACTTTCAACTTATCAAACAAGCTATTTCACCAAATAAGCTTATCACTACTTTAATGTCGTACCAAGACCTCGTGGACTTGGGCAATTCTCGTACCAAACAAGACTCGGAACTAGCACGTCTTAATGCCAATTCAAGACCTTGTGGCCATGGGCGATCCTTGCATCGAACAAGACTTGGAACTAGCACGCCTCAATGCCAATTCCAGGCCTTGTGGGGTTAGACCATCGCCACTTGACGTTGATTTCAAGTCGAGTGAACCTTGACTTTGTTTTGGGGCGTGAATGCATTCAAGCGTGCAAACATGAGCAACTCATGCAAAAAAACATTACGACATAAACACGGCTTATGTGGGTGAACACAACTAAATTCGACGATGTAGCATATTGCCATAGTTAAGAATTAAGAATTCTACTTACATACAAAGGCATAAGTGTTGACAGCTAATTTTTAGTCGATGCGTTATAAAGAGGTAAAACTCAATATTAGGGCTTCCGATCATGATGGAGTCCGTTTCTTGATTAAAAATATCATTTTTCATTTCTTTATTTTATATTTCTGTTTTTAAACAATTTTCTATTTATTTGTATTAAAAAAAAAGACCTGAAAAGTTAAACGGCTGACTTTTGGATCGACTTTTTGGTTAACTTTTTGAGCAAAAGTCCACCTTGGATCAAAAATTGGCTTTTCAATTAAAAATATGTCAATTAGCCTTAATTTCACTTTTGTCAAATCTATTTTTCAAAAATTCAAAGTTTTGACTCAAAAATCAATTTTTTTAAGAAAAGTCAACTAAATAATTGACTTTTGGTCAAACATTTGATTAAAAAAAATAGAAAAATTGAAATCTCCAAAATACATTGTTTTATTGTCAATTTGACTTTTATATCGAAAATTTCACAAAATTCGATTGAGAAGATTGTGTTTTCAAATTTTTCGATTTTAGATTCTAAATCAACCAAAAATAATATTACTTTTGTTTTAGTTATAATTAGGTGTAATTCCTTTTACAACATTTGGTCTAACAACCATTTTTAATCCACTCATTCATTCAATTTCAAAAATTGCCATGCCGAAAAGTGAATTGTCATTTTAAGCCCCAATTAAGGGGTCAAAATCGATTATTCATAAATCATGAACGAACAATTACTTTTCACTCATTTTCTTGAGATAAGTCCAAATTCGAGATTCATTTTGAGAGATTCACTTGAGAGCTTCCCAATTGAAGGGATTTCGCTCTCTTGAATATAGGAAAGTTAAGCAATTGAGCTTCGATTGAAGAAATTCAATTTTGGCTTAAGTCTTGTAACTTCAATTCAAGGTTAATTTGAATCCAATAGACTATCCTAAGCATGGGTAATTAAGTCAGATAGGTTTATTGTAATACTAATTGAATTCAATTTCAAATAATTTGTAATTTTGAGCTAAGAATTGCAAAATTGCTCATTTTAACCTATAATGCCCGATTACGTGTACCCATGATTTAAGTCCATTGTTTTTTTTTTTTTTAATAATAATCATTCAATTAGGTCAATATAAAACCCATAGATTGTATTCATGGGGTTTGATATGCTTAATTTGATCAAAATATGACAATTTCTTCTCAAATTGGATAAGTTTTCTTTTCAATTTTGTCCATAGATTTTGAACCCACAAAGACTGCCTAGACATGAATCAACTAGAACAAGCTAGAACTTGCCAAGAACCGATCAGGAATAGTTCGATTGGCGTGAACCGACTTGATCGATCGGATCAGCCGCTAATGAGGCAAGTCGATTCGGCCCTTTGTCGGCAGGTTTTGGACCTTTGGCGACTAATTCCGGGATCCTCGCCTCATGAACTTTGCTCCCATGCTCTTGCATTTTCAACATTTTTTCAAGATGGCCATTGAATTTTGTGAATTTGCGATTTAATTCCTAATTAGACCCTTAAGACTATGTTTGGCAGTTGGAATAAAATTCGGGATAGGATATGATTTATTCTATCCTACGTTTGGTGCTCGGTCAGGACATAATGAAATCAGATATAAGGGGGATATAAACAAAATAAAATTATCCCATGAGGGAGATGGGATAAAGGTGGATAGGATTTCTAATATCCATAATAGGAAAGTTATTTTTCTCGAATAACAAATTTATTAAATTAACAAAATTGAAATTATATTTCAATATAAATAATATTTGAATTCTAACTTAAGAAATTAAAAATAAAAAATAAAATTTTATTTTTAATTAATCTTATTTTAATTTATATATTCAACTTTAATTCTATCTTATAATAAACATTCAATCTATAAATATTTATATTTATTATATATTTTAGGTATTTTTGTATTTTAGGTATGTTAGTACAATTTACTATTTGATAAAATTTTATTAAAGAATGATGAAAGGGGAAAAAAGAAATAATAAAGAAAATAATTTTAAAAAGAGGAAAAAAACTAAAAAATAAGTTACGAGAATAGTGTTAGGAGAAATTTTCGTCATCTCCGTTTATGAAAATTTATGTTCATTTATAATGATATGCCGTTTATATAAAAAAAAAAATGTACATTATATGATGTGAACATGTCCGACTCAAATACTGTGATTCACCAAACAATTGACTGAATATAAAAAATCTCAAGATTTCATATCCTATCAAATCCTATCCCGATTAGAAATTCGGACGACTAAACGTAGCCTAAGTGTAATTCTCATTTTAAATCCTAATTTTCGCGAATCGGACCATTCGATTGGTCATATGACACATCTCAAGTGTGATTAGCCTTTTAAATAATTAATTTGGCTATTAAATCAAGTTTTTGAGTGTCGGATTGAACTGACGGTCAAACTTAGCCAATTAGGACCTAGTATAAAAGCCATTTTCTCTCCAATTTTGAAAAAAAGGGGCTCATTTTTTGTAGATTTTCCTCTCTTTAAAATAGATTTCTCTCTCGTCTCTCTCTTCCCGCCTATCTCTCCTCTCTCTCCTTTCTCTAGACCAACCGACTACTCGCTGGTCTCGCACTAGCGGCTCATCGACCATCGTCCACCCTCAACGATTCTCCTCTCTTTGGTAGTCAAATCATGACTGAGCGGCAATTGAAAACTTTCCAATCAATCCAACCTCATATGGTAATCAAACTTTCCAATTTGGCTTTTTGAGCCCACGCTTGTTGTCTTAGGACCTATTTGGCAAAAACTATTTTTGTTCCCCGAAACAACTATTTATGTTCTTTTGTTCTAGGGAATGAAAAAAAAAATAGAAATGTATTTGTTTTTGTTCCCGCGAACAAAAAATCTATTTTTTTGTTTTTGGGAATAAATTTGAAACAGAAACAAGAAGTAGAAAAAAGTAACTTCTGGTTCTCAAGAATAATTTTTTCTTTTCTCTTCTTTTCTTTAATTTCCTTCTTCTTCCTTTTGGCCGGTCGCCGGTCTCCATGGCCGGCGACCGGCCGACAAGGGCCCACAACATTGTCGGCCCAAGCCTCGCCTAGCCACGGTAAGGCTTGGCCTCGCCGGGCCACCGTTGGGTGACACCGCCCAACGGTGGCCTAGCGAGGTTGAGCCTCGCAATGGCCAAGCGAGCCTTCGGCGAGCTCGCCGACCCTTGCCCTAGCCTAACAAGGCTCCGGCAAGCTTGCGGGACCTCACCCAGCATAGAATTTTGTGCAGTTACTAAACACTTTATTACACTTAGAAATTATTCCTGATAACAAAAACAAAAAAACCATTTTTGATGAAAAATTATTCATATGAACAAAATCATTACCAAACGCGTCCTTAACACAAATCATTAATTCATTTAGTCCACCTTTCTTTACGATCCACCGGGCTTGTCATCTGGCTCGCTTTCAATAGCCTAAGCCTGTAGTAGTCCATTTATAATTATAAGGTTGGAAAATCCAAGGTGTCGCATTAGCACACGGTTGGGCTCTTGGCTTGGTCCGTGGTCCTTGTTGCGGGTCCAAGGCTTGGTCCAAGGCTAATCCATGGCCTAACACAAGGCCTGGTGCATGGTTTGGCACCTGTCCTAGTGGTAGGGTTACTGAGCTAATCGTGGACCTATTTTGGACTAATCCATGATCCATCATGAGGGGCCCATGGCCACCTCACGACTGGTCCATAGCCAAGCATACTTGGTCCATGGTCAACTCTCGATTGTCATGCGGTTGCATGGGATCGATCAATCTGTGATCGACACATGGTCACATAGGATCGACTCAAGGTCGATTGCGGTTGGTACATGACCGAGTGGAATCCCTTGTGACCGGAACATGATCGCTTAAGATCGATCCATGATCATCCATCGATTTGTGATGATACTTGATCATCCCACGACTAACCCTTGTGATCGAGCAGCTGTTCCATGGTCGAATGGCTTAAGTTCACTTGCATAGTCAATGAATTGGTTCACGACCAATCCCTCGATTAGTCCATGGCCAATCTTTTAATTGGACCTTGGCTAATCCCTAAGCCTCTCTTCCAATCGGGCTGATCAGTCCATAACTAATCCTTAGACCGGTCCATGGCCCATCCTACCATCAGCATATTGATTCCATAGCCAATCATCATAGGGTCGAAATCGTGGATGTTACAACTCTCTTTCTCAAAAAAAAATTTATCCCCAAAATTTCAAAACATACTTGGTTATCTAAATAGACATGGATACTTGCGCTTCAAGATTTCCTCGCTTTCCCATATTGCTTCTTCTATTCCATGGTATCGCCTTAGGACATTTATTAGGGGAATGGCCTTACTTCTTATCACTTACTATTTTCTATCCATATTCCGCCTTGGCTCCTCAACATACGACCTCCCATCGTCTACTTTGATTTCTTCGATATTCAGTACGTATGTCAGATTGGGCTCATACTTTCTTAACATCAATACATGAAATACTTTATGTATCTGAGCAAGTTTCTGTGGCAATTTCAATTGATAGGCCAAATTCCTGATCCTTTCTAGGATCTCAAATGGTCATTTGTATCTTGGGCTTTTTCCTTTTTTTCTAAAGCGTGACACTTTAAGGAATACATGGTTGCCTATGTGAAACTCTAAAGGTTTTGTCACCTATCCACATGACTTTTCTATTTTCCCTGAGCAATTCTAAGCCTATCTCTACTTACTTACATGGTATTTGTCATAGGTAAGACTAACTCTGGACTAGTGACTTTCTTTCCTTGACCTCATTCCAACAAACCGGAGTTCTGCAAACTTGACCATATAGTGCTTCAAATGAAGCTAAACCAATAATTTGTTGGAAACCGTTATTGTAAACGAACTCGATGAGATGTAGGTGCTTGTCCCAACTTCCTTAGAAGTATAACATATCTTCCAATGTTTGGATGGTCCTCTCCGTCTAACCATCCGTTTGCTATGGTGTCTAGCCATCGGTGATTCTTGGAGAGGTCTGGGTGAGGGTCGCCCTTGTCCGATCCGGCGAGGGCCACCCTTGCCGACCATAGGCAAGGGAGGTTGCCCTCACGGTCATTGACAAGGACAACCCTTACCAACAACTGGCGAGGGACAGCCTCGCTTGAGAGAAGCAATCCTCACCTGAGGTGTGGCTGTGCTCACCAGCTTTAGGCAAGGTCGACCCTAGCAAGGGTGGCTTCGCTTATAGGCGGCAAGGGCTTGCAAGCCTTAGTTGAGCCCTCACTAGTGACTGGCAAGGGTTGCCGACCCCCTCTCTAGCCCTTACCAGTTGTCACCGACCCTTGCCTACGGCTATTGGCCCTCATTGGAAAAAAAAAACAAAAAAGAGAAAAGAAAAGAATAAAAATAATTTAAAATTAAAATTATATTCGAATAAAAATGCACTTTAATCAATCAAAATATTTAGCTGACTAGTGATTGGCAAGATCAGGCCCTCGTTTAAAACAACCATGCCCACTTCAATACCCTATTTGAAACAACCATGGTTACTTCAGGCCCTTATCTAACATAAAGTCCATTTCGGGCTCTTATATTGAGAAAATGAATATGCTTCGGTTCCTTATTTGGAATTTTCCCTAATTATATTACTTTTAAAAATATAAATTACTAATAATAAAAAGAAATTCTAAAGTGTTTCAACAAGGCGTCATCGCTTCTCCAAAGCATATCTACCCCCGCCCCTCACCTCACACGGGACAAAGAAAGGTGGTGGACGGGCTTGAATTTGAGGATGGATATGTTCCAGCTATTATCGGGTCATGTTTTGGCTCACTTCATACCATGATATTTTGGACACTATTGAGAAATTTATACATTTTGGTTTCAATCAAGTATGAAGACATTTAGACCTTATTTCGTTGAGCTTTCCCTAAGGACTAGTGAAAATTGAGTCGTTTGGTAAATTTTTTTGAAGAGCATTAAAGTGAAAGCAAGTATTGACAAATTTGAAAGCACAAGGCTTGCTGGCATTTTTGGAAGGCGGCCCTTAGGATTAATGATTTTTTTTCAAAATTGACCCCCCTAATATATATATATATATATATATTTATTTATTTATTTTCCACTCTCACCCTCATAAAAAAACTATTTATCTTTTGTGGCATTAGAGATTTGGGTTGATGGTGAAGCTCCGCCGAGCGTCACATGAGGCTAGTAAATTGTCGCCACCAATCACTGAGGTTCGTCGAGTCTTATTGATGGTCACAAGTTTGTTAGGCAAGATCTAGTTGGGGTCACGGCTCAAACAAGATATGGTGAGTGGAAGGTGGCTAAGAATTATAGAGGTTCGCCAAGGTTGATGGTTGTTGTGTCAAGCATCGATAAGGTTGAAGGTCGACCGAGCCTTTTGTCTCTAGATCTATGTTGCATGAGGTTGCACGACCCCCATGTAGTCTTGCCACACCTAAGTTGCGTGACTCAAATCCCTTGCCTAGGCTTGTGGCGATTCTCTACTCCCATGATGGAGATGATGACTAGTAGTAGGCCCTTTGTCTTTGTCTTTTTCTAATTTCTTTATAATAACAACACGCTTGGATGGCTGTTTGATCTCTAATTATGAGATACGATGTATGGCAGTGTGGAAAATTTTCCATCCTATCCATAACCATTTGGATACGATCACTAATTTACCCGTTTCCAAATTTGAGTGCATTACCTTCTATCAATATCTATAACTATTTGGATATGATCATTGGTATAATTTATTACTAAATTTAAAGATAGATAATATAGGTTTGTGGATCACACTATCTAACCAAATATTATCCATTGTTTGAGGTCAGTCCTGCTATTTATTTACCACTTTATTGGGTATTAAATTGATGATATGTGCACGCACATATTCACCTTGCCTGTTAGGAAGTAACAAAATGAATTGAAACTACCTATCAATTTTTTTTTTTTCATAAAAAGAACTGTACCAAAAGGGCATTGGAGAAATATAATATAATCAAGTTCTTGTATCCAAAATCTCTAGTTCATTGGAGCAAAGTATTTCTCCAAATATTTTATTTGGGTTTCTAATCAACCCGTCATAAACTAATTAGTAGCGATTTTGGAATAAAAATGATTTGCATGTTAAGAATTTAAACCCTAAGTTACAAATTGGTATGGGCCTAAGAGTGCCGATTTATAGCTTAGGCTTAATAATTAGCTGAACTCCTAGATGGTGCAATAAAGTATCTATGAATGTATTGTTATAATGTTAAATACATATATCTGTTGAAAATCTAAAGGTATTTAGTAAATTTTGATAAAGGTTGGGTGCATTCAATTATTAGCCTTAAAGATATGTCTTGTTATATATAAAGTTAACTATAAGGGAAACATATGTAATTTCATGGGAACCATAGGGATATTTTAATGGCACATTAGGTTTTGTGGCACTTAAAGAGAGAGAATGTGGAATAACAAAGGGAACGACATATAAGGTATCACTTCCTATGAGCTATTATCCATTTACCATACTACTATAATACACTCATATCGATAGAGTTAAAAAGCACTCATGACAATGGAAAAGCTTTGTATATATTCATGCGGTTACCATCATGATTCAGTGTTTGAAACTTTATTGAATTAGATTAACTGTTAAGAATAATCTCTAGACTAGCATAAAGGCATGCACATATGGGATAATTTCAATTAGTATAGCTTAAGTGAGAAAATGTAAGAGTTTTTATGTGGACTATATTAATTGAGATTAAAATTTACCATTTTATGAGATTAGTCTAATAAGATAAAATATAAAGATTCTTAATTAGTCTAATATGTGACTTACTCGTATGGGCTAAGTAAAGCCTAGCCTATGATGAGAGGGTTTACGGCTAAAACCTCTATAAATAGTGTTCACGTATCTCTTCCAACCTTGATGTACAAATAACATTACAGAAAGAGTAGTTACCAACGCTAATTCATGAGAGATAGCTTCATTAAGTCAGTGATATAGATGGTAATAAATAAGAAGCATTTGAGTTCTGAATTGTCATTATTTAGCATCAAGAAAAAATGGATTTCAAATCAGGTGCATAAATCTCTTTTTTTTTTCTATTATTGTATTCTAAATTTTAACTATGGAGATCTTGGTTCGCGACTTACACTTTAAACTTTGTTTGTCTAGTTGAGTTCTTGAAATATATACTATTTTGTTCATATTGATCCTTTCACTAAAAAATTATGATGTGGCCGTTAAAGCACCGATAAATGCCCTAATGGCTTCCTAGTTGGCTATTTAACTTAGAAGGAAAAATAAGTATATTTTGAAACTTCCAAAAAGAAAGTTTGAAATTAGAAAGGGAAAAAGCCATGAAAAATCATGAACTTTGCCCAAAGTGACACATTTACCCCAAACTTTTTTTTGAGACGTGAAAAACCCTGAACTTTGCCAATCGTGACACATTTACCCTAAACTTTTTTTTGTGACACCAAAAACCTTGAACTTTTGTTATGTGACACATTTACCCCAAA
Source organism: Eucalyptus decipiens (assembly GCA_014182575.1). Classification (NCBI taxonomy): domain Eukaryota; kingdom Viridiplantae; phylum Streptophyta; class Magnoliopsida; order Myrtales; family Myrtaceae; genus Eucalyptus; species Eucalyptus decipiens. The sequence continues at coordinate 10,389,216 of CM024617.1, forward strand.
ATTATAGGGCATTTTGGTCTTTTCATTTTTTTCTTCTCTTCCCTCCGCTGGTGTCGAGTGGTCCTCGCCTGCGTCTGGTGAGGGATGCCCTCGCTAGATTTGGCGAGGGCCATCCCTTCCTAATGCCGGTGAGGTCGGGTGAGGGTGTCCCTGCCCTCGCTGGCATCGGGCGGCCCTCACCTGCGTTTGGCGAGGACGACCCTCGCTAAATCTAGCGAGGGGTGCCCTTGCCGATGTTGGGCGAGGGTCGCCCTCACCCGACACCGGCGAGGGCGACCCTCACCAGACGCCGGCTTCCCTCCGCCGGCTCAGCCATGGCCGGCGGAGGGAAGAAGAAGAAAAAAACAAAACAAAAAAAAAAGAAAAAGGAAAAAATAGAATAAAAAGACAAAAAAATGCCCTTGATGGGGTAAATGTGTTACGGTTTGAAAAGTTTGAGTTTTTCACGTCACAAAAAAAAGTTTGGGGGTAAATGTGTCATTTTGGGTAAAGTTCAGAGTTTTTGGTGGCTTTTTCCCGATTAGAAAAGACAAAGAAGAAGACTAAGTGCAGCTGCAAATAAGAGCTAACCTTCACCGTCATTCCAGCACCCAGCATCAGCAAGCTCTCCGACGAGGTGCTGATATAGGGGGTCGAAGAAGCGTGGAGAAAATGTTCGAGGAGGTTCGAAGTCGAACTTGTCAAATCCAATTATGTTGGGGCCTTGGCAGTCGTGGGCAATTTTGCTTCCACGTCGGCTTTTTATTGAGACAAAGCACCTCGCTCTCAAAACTCTGCCTTGAGTGTAGTGAACTTGCACTGTAAGTACCAAAACAAAGAACCCACGATAAACAAGTGCAAAAGTAGAAGAGGAGGCTCCATTTATTTAAACATTTTACAAAATAACTTTCAAAAATTTATTATATGTATTACTTAAAGTAATTAGTCAGTAAAAAATATTTTTATTATTGTCAACAATTTATGTTTAAACACATTAGTAGATGATGAAAATATTTTTCGCTCATTTATTTTTGCAAGTGATATAGGTTATTACCTTTTGGAAATTCATTTTTACAATAAATAAATGAGGCCTTAATAGACAAATTGCTTTTAGAACCTAAGAGCTATCCTACTTTATTTGTGTTTACAATGAATTTCATGTAAAATTCAAGTGAATTTTTCTTGAAATTATGAGTGCTATATAAATTATAACACTTGTGATATCCTTCTTCTATAAATTTGTAATCTCAAAGCCATGAGACCCAACTCACTTGAACGTCTCTCTCATCACTGCACTTCTTTTTTACCCTTTTTTTTTGCAGAATCCTTTTGCTCATTACCGGAGTTATGTAGTTTTTCAAAGTTCTTGAACTTAGATTTTTTAATGGGGTCTTGATAGAAATTTGCGGGAGACAGATCATGAGAGGTTCCACTAGCACCCAATCTAGTCAAATCAAGTTGACATGATCATCGGACCCTGACAAAGTATTGCGTGGAAAAACGTTTTGCCTCCACGAAAGGCCATTGTGGAAGCTACACAAGCCGTTAAAGAAAAAAAAACAAAAAAAAAAACGTCTTCTAGCAAAAAATAAATACAAGAACATGCCTCCAACGGACCATCCAATATGCAATATGACTGATGTCAGAGACCGATGGCACATCAGCTCAAATTGGTCAAGTCACATATCTCACTCTAATCACCACATCAGCTCAAATTGACTAGAGACTGACAGATATCAAATGGACTTGATTAGAAAATTTAGATAAGTTTCAAGAATTAATTATAATAAATAAAAGTTCAATAATTTTATTAAAAAATTGCATATTTTAGAGATGAAAATTGTGATTTTAATTTGTGCGCATGTTTTTTCTAAGGATTCATGAACATCAAAATATTGTGATGTTAATGATTTTGACCCAAAAAAAAGGTCTATATAGTTCTCTCTCAGCTATTCTTTTACCTAGAATAAAAGTTTCCCGTCTTGTAGCGAAAGAGTCTCATGTACGGCCAAAAAATTATTGGAATATGTTCACTAAAAGTCCTAAAATTTATCACGAAATTGAAAATGAGTCTTAAAATTTGTCAAATTGATTTAATCGAGTTCTTACATTAATTATATTCGTCCAATTTTAATAACAAAAAAATGTTAATGTGACTTTTTTTTAATATTTTATCTCTTCTAGTGGTAATGACATGGCTAAATCATGAAATATGAGACTAAAATGACATTGTTTTTTGGGTCTAAATCTAATTTTTAATACTAAATTTTATTTAAATTAAATTTAAAAAATAAGCTATAAGAGCAAAGTTAGGCCGATAGAGTTATAAGCCCTTCCATTGCTAGGAGGGGCCAGACCTAGGTGAGGACCGGTGACCCTTGCCCCATCTAGGCGAGGGTCGGGGGAGGGCTGCGACCCTAACCCGAATCTGGGCCTGGTATTGGCAAGGGTTGCTGGGCCTCGGTCAAGGGAGGGTTGCAACCCTTGCCCAAATTTGGGCTTGATGTCATCAAGGGTTGCCAGCCCCTGGCCAAGACCCAGTGATCCTTGCTTGTTGTCCTCCACCCTCACCAACCACTCTCTGCAATGGTGGGATGGTGACGACATGGGCTTGCAACCCTCCTCGCCTAACTTCTCTCTCTCTTTTTAAATTTAGTTTAAAAAAAACTAATTTAAGTTAAATTAGTGTAAAATTAATAATAATAAAGTTACATCAGCATTTTCCGTTAGTTAAATTGGATGGAATTAACGGAAAGATTTGATTGAACCAGTTTGATAAGTTTTATAACTTGATAGCACTTTTTACAAGTCTTAAAACTTAATTGTACTTTCGTGACATGTTTTAGAATTTCTAATGAGCATATCCTAAAATTGTTTATCACATAGCAAATGTCATTGGTTTTGTTGTAGAAGATCCAATTTATGGTAAAAGAAGTCATGAGCGGCAAATGCTAATCGTCCTTGGTGCAAGTTGCTTCGTAAATATAAGTTGGTTTTAGTGGAAGTAACTTATTCTTTGCAAACATAAAGTTTGTTTTTCTCGTTTACTACTTAAAAGTAATTTAGCATCAATACTGCTTAGAGGTTGTCAACGGTGGGGCCTGGCCTGAGCCCACCCATTGACAAAAAATTGCATAGTAGTTTGCAAGCTGGGTGAGGCTTGGGCCCAACGGGGCCAGGTAGGACCTAATCAATACAGGCCCTTGCCTAGGCCGAACAAATATGCTTTAGCCAGGCCCATCCACTATTAAATTAACTACCAATAATTACAACTTATTGATTAAAAATTTATTTTACTTCAAATAATAATAAATAAAAAAAACCTATTGATATGTATGGATCACCACGAGTTGATGAGCTGTATCACGGATAAATTAAAAATTTACCACTAGCTATTGGGTAAGATATAACTTGTTCTCAATGAACCCTAATCGTTCTTGCTAAATATTGGAGTTCATGTAAGTATAAGTAGTTCTTGGTAAATACGAATTCCTTTTTAGCATATGTTGTTCTTAGTCAACAGAGGCTGCTTTTTTAATAAACATAACTTGTTCTTGCTAATTATAAATTATCATTTTTCTCATTTGTTTTAATAATAACGTAGCATTATTACTAACGATAGCTCTAGTTTATCGAGTAAAAAGTTCATTTGAATCCACCTGAAATGAAAAAGGCTTGTTACAAGTTCATGAGCCTTATTATGACCAAAAATAACGTTTACTATGGAGAAATAATGTTTACCACTAGTTATGATTGGTTAAATATAACTTGCTCTCAAGAAATCCTAGTCGTTCTTGATAAATGCAAGTTGTTCTTGGCAAATACAAATTGCTTTCAAAAAATACAAGTCGTTCTTTGTAGGGATTAGTTACTTTTGCTATTAACTTGTTCTTGATAAGTATAAATTTTTCAAAGTTGATTTTGATTTTCTTATGGTTGAACTCGCTATATTAGCTGACTGCATGCTTCAAGCTCAGAAAAAGGTTTGGCCACAAGCTTTGTCTGAAAAATCTATCTGATGACCTTGCGCAGCAGCCAATGAATAGAATGGTCAAAAACCAAGCTGAGTAGTTCTTTTCTAGTGCAAGTTTGAAATTTCTTTGCCATGGTATCATTGTCCACATATATAAACAAACTGAGAAGTTCTTTTCTTGGGTATTTGTTGTTTTGAAAATTTTAATTGATGCGTCTTCCACAGTGCGTAAAGGAAGAAGCTTCATGGCATTCAACTCATGAAAACGATGGATCATGATAATGTGCAATGTGCACAGTGAAGGACAGAACTGTGTCGCATTGGAATCAACTCACGCTTGAAGAATTGGAGCCTATTGCGTTCCTTAAAAATGTGATGCTCTATTATGCTTGACATGATGTTTTGAGCAGATTCGGGTGATATTCAGTTATCTCTCGCCTTTGAACTCTTCTTGAATTAAAACGAAACTAGGTTTCCAAAGACTGGAAATACTCTTGCGAACATCTTGGGAGTTCAATTTTTAGTTGTCTCTAGTATGTATCAGCATTCTCACATACTTAACATCCTGTTAAGAGTGGCAATATGCAGTTCGTATTCTTCGAGGGTTAACTGCATCAATGACAAGGCCATTGCTGGTTGGAAGATTGACAATAGTATTTCTTAATTCTGGTCGTGCTAGTGCTAGAAGAATTGATGTCTATATATTTTGGTAGGACTTTGTACTAGTGTGCACGCCTATTGTGAAGTCTCTTAGCACTAGCATGATAACAGGATCGTACTTCTCCCTAATTTTTGGGCCATCATCTATCATGTAAGAATTATATTCCCAATCTTGTGAGTGAAACACGATAGGGTGACATAGTTTTACAAAGTTGGTGTCATTACATGAGTGAATATGTTTATACAATGATAAATGAATCTATAGATCCGATTGATGTGATTCTTATTTTTTTGGCCAAAGGAGATTTCTATTCATTGTCAAAATGATATATGAAATGATCCATAAAAAATCTCGATTTACATGTTTTTGTTAAGTTTATATTGAAATTGAAATTGAAACTATAATTTTTGTTAGCTCAATTTACGTGTTCTTATTAAATTTATCTAATAGAGTACAAGCAAAAGTAACAAGGGAATTGCAATAGAACTGATTACACATGGTGCATGTGCAGATTTACTCTTCTTCTTTTAGTGAATCACGCTAGTTGTGTGATAATAAGTGTAAGAGAAGTCCTAATGTTTTGACAGTTGATTAGTTGAGTCATAATCATTTTATTTTTAGCCAATTGAATCCTAAATGTTTTGATAAAGATGCAATCAAGTACTAATATCATTGCCGGTGACCTTAAGTGACGAGATAGTTATACTCTATTAGATTATTATGAAATGAAGCATTATTTTGACCACATTCAGAAATAAAACATATGCATCTGGTTGATCAATTAGAGAATTTGATTATGAAACCAATCAAACAAATAAAGCATAACTTAACCTGAACAGATGGGAAAAACCAAAGTAGATGATCTTGCTTTTTTCCCGAGTCACATAAAAATTTTGAAAATAATTTCCAAGTGCAAAAAGGGGACCACAGATCACCGTAGTCAAGGAAGAAGCCACGCGCTAACATCTTGAACATTAGACAGCGTGCCTTCGCCGTAGTCAAATGATGATACGAAGACGAGGAAGGCGATTAATCTTCATCCCTTGACTTGATCAAGCACCACAGATCAGAGTATACTTAGGGCACGGGTGATAACCGTTTTGTTTATGAAATCAAATTTTATTTCTATTTCAAAGACGAATTTTTCAACAAAAATATGCGTTTGATAACAATATAAAATTTCTATTCTCAAAACAAAAAAGTCGTTTGATAATGACATAAGATTTCTCCCTCTCAGGCAGCCGGCATGCAGCGATGGATGATAAAGAAATAAAATGGTTATCATGTACGCCCTTACCACCATATTCTCTCTTTCTTAACCTCTTTCTAAAAATGTCTTGAAATTCATGGATGGATAGATACTAACCAAAAATGTGTTGGAGTTATCCCACATCAATTGTGGAAAAGGGAGGTAGTCAATTTATAAGTATGAGGAAAAACTTCATCCTTCGAGCTTGCTTTTGAAGTGACATAAATCCAATACTACCCAATAGTAGTATCAAAGCCAGTTTGCCAATAAGACTCGGTTTTGACCTAAGCCCAATGGGTGAAAGAGAGATTGTTAGTATTTATGTTCGACCTAAGCTTGATGTGTGAGGGAGAGATTAGAAGAAGCATATGGTTAGTTTATAAATTTGAAGAAAAATTCCGTCCTTTAAGATTAACTCTTCGGGTGAGAAAACTCAAGGCCACCCAACAAAATGATCTTCCTAATCAATAGCGTTCCATACGCCGTGCTTTTCCAACCGAACAACACGTCTTGACTCGGTCCATCCATCCATCCCACATGGTGGACTGGCCTGCCTAGTTTTGACTCGGTCCACCCCTCCATAATATGCAGCCTTGAAAAGTTTTCCTTTGGTTGGGTCGTTTACATTGAATAAAGAAAACTCTTTGTCAGTCGGTTGCCTTGGACTTTTAATCAATCTATTGTTTTTTCTTTTACCTCACAGCCTCCGATGGGGGCTGGTTGGCTCTACATGCAAGTCTTTGCATGTAGCTTCTCATTATATTTAGTTCAGTTTATTTCAGTTGCATTACTTTCCCCGGCATAGTCTGTACATAACCTACTATATATAACAAATTCAAGCATAGTGTTAGGATTGCTTGTATCTCGTCGTTGTGTTCATAATGGACCGTCAATGAGAGATTGGTCGGAAGAAATTATCTCTAATCATTCCTTCGAATGGCGGGTTATGTATACTTTTAATCAAATGCACATCTGAATGAAATACTATGTAACCCACTAAAATTACCCTTCCGAAGTCTCAGGAATGAGGATACACATGTGGCAAAGTTACGGAGGAGCATTTGATTTGGACAGATTAAAGTCACTCAATAGACACCCGTCAAACCATTGAAATGGCAATGAAAATCGTGTCAAATGCTGGTACGAGAAACGCGTTATGCACTTCTATTATCAATTAGAATAGTTGGTAGAATAATCTCTGATGATAGGAAATTTCTCCGGTTCTACCTAGAGAAAAACGCTGTGCAACGAAGGGGTCTTCCGTGACTCTCGGGCTCGGCCATATATCCTCCAGAATCAGATATGTTAGACACTTCTCTTAAACTCGGGCAGTATACTTTAGTTCCTGAAGATGGAGAGGAGGGATTCATTGGATGGAACAATGGCATCAGCAACAAATAGGCATGATGCCAAGTCGTTGCTGGGAGCTGAATTTGAGGTGTTCTTGAATTTTAGAGGGCCTGACATTCGCCTGAATTTTGCCGACTGCCTCTATCATTCCATGGATGGTGCTGGGATTCGTGTTTTCAGAGACTATGAAGAGATCAGAAAAGGCGAAGCTGTTGGAGGCATGCTGGAGCACCCGATTAAGAGCTCCAGAATCTGTATGCCCATCTTCTCTAGAAACTATGCATCTAGTCTGTGGTGTCTTCGCGAGCTTGCTTGCATGGTGGATTGCTTGAGAAATAGAGATGGCAAAGTGATGATTTTGCCGGTTTTCTTTGACGTGAATCCTGATGATGTCAAACTCAAAACCGGTTTGTACCATGATGCTCTACACAAGCACGAGCAGAAGTTTGGCTGCCATGTAGTGCAGCAGTGGAAAGAGGCTCTGAGAGAGGTTGGTCTTATCAAAGGATGGCATCTCAAAGATGGAGGGTAAGGTTATAAGTTTTTTCTTTTATTTGCTTATTTTAATTAGATATTTAACTGCTGTATGTATAAAAGATAAAGAAAGATTTCCATCCTCACATCAAAAGTTAAAACTATTCATTGCTCTGTCTTTCACCAACTTATCACTCAATTCACACATATTTAATAACTATCCATACAAGGAATTAATTTTGTATTACGTTTTAGACTCTTCGTTTCGTGAAAAACAATTTCAAGGAAAATGTTTTCTGAATTTTTCGGCGTTCGTTTCATAGAAAATGAACTAATCGAGAAAAACATTTTCCATTAGCGGAAAATGTTTTCCACTTTTCAAGATGATGAAAATATTTTCCTCACTCACTTTCTCTTATCTTACACCCATGTTAACTTTTTCATCTTTTTTTTTTTTTTTTTAAATCAAATTTTTAATTATTTTTCTTTTCTTTTTTCTTTCTTTCAAAATTTTTACTTATGTCTTGGCCGATCACTGACCACAACGACGGCTAGCAACTAGCCTCGGATGAGCTCAAGGCTTGCCTGATCGGCAACAAGCCAAGCAAGCTAGGAAGCTAGGGCTCTAGCTTGCCTTTGGTTGGTCGTCAACCAAGAAGAAGATAAAACGGAAAGAGGAAATAAAAAATATTTTCCACTTCATTTTCAAATTTGAGCCAAACACTAGAAAATAATTACATTTTCAGAAACATTACATTTTCCACGAAACGAATGAAGTCTTGGTCATAGAAATTACTATTGTTGTTGGGGGAAGGGGGCAATTTATTAATAATTGATTTTCTTCCTTTATATCTGCAACGGATATGTTCAAATCCTTATGGGAGGGCGGCAGTTACCCGCCCTTGCCTTCCTCTCTTCGTGGCTGGCTTGTGTTTAGTTTACAATATTCCTAAGCTTGCTAGGTTAATATTCTATCTACAACCTTTCTAATTGGACTCCTTGTATCAAATATGACAGCCAAGGTGAACTCATTAGATTAATCGTGATTGAAGTTTTGATCAAGTTGAATAGAAGAGACAAAAACCTGCCCGATCATTTAGTTGGAATTAATTATTGTGTTGAAGACGTCATGCACCTTTTAGATGAAGGTTCTACCGATGTACGTTATCTAGTAATCCATGGTATGGGGGGCATCGGTAAGACAACTCTTGCCAAGGTTGTCTTTAACCAAATTTCTTGGCGGTTTCATGGCTGTAGCTTTCTTTCGGATGTTCAAGAAGCTTCAAAGAGTGGCAAAATCGTTCAATTGCAAAAACAACTATTGTCAGAAATTCTAAACTTCAAACCAATGGAGATTTTTGAGTCTGATGCAGGAATTAACCAAATTAAAAGGAGATTCCGCGACAAGAAAGTACTCATTGTTCTTGATGACCTAAATAAGTGGGACCAACTTGCAAAACTCACTGAAAAGCGTGATTGGTTTGGTTTAGGGAGCAGAATTATTATTACAACAAGGGACACCAACTTTTTGCCGATCGAAGAGGGGAACCAAGAAACTAATGTCCCAATGCATTTCAAAGAGTTTAAAATCTATCAAATGAGAGAATTGCACCATCACCATGCTCATTTGCTTTTTAGCAAGCATGCTTTCAGAATGGATTCCCCTACAAATGATTATGATGATATTTCTTGCGATATCGTTCGCAAAGCTGGTGGACTTCCTCTAGCTCTTGAGGTCATCGGTTCCTCTCTTTATTGCAAAAGCAAACGACATTGGAAAGACACATTGAAGAAATTAAATTTGGTTCCCATGCAAGATGTCCTTGCTAAATTAAAGATTAGTTTTGAAATGCTTGAGGATGCACAAAGAGAAATTTTTCTTGATATTGCATGTTACTTCATTGGTGAAAAGAGAATCCATCCACATTATGTGTGGAAAGCATTGGATTTTTCCCAAGGAGTGATATCATTGTTCTCATCCGTATGTCGTTGATAAAGATGGTCGATGATAGATTGTTGATGCATGACCTCCTTAGAGATCTTGGAAGAGAAATTGTTCGACAGGAAGATCTCCAAGTTCCTGAGAAGCGTAGTAGACTATGGTGTCCTAAAGTTGCGTTGGACATAGTGCAGACTAGAAAGGTAAACATTAATCACAATTCGTGTCTTGTCAATCAAGAAAACATCTGCTTATAGTTTACAGTATATTTCCGGATATGTTCTTTTTTGTGAGTTGCATATCGTAGAAAACTAAATTTATTTGCTTAGAGTAAAATGAAGGTAATATCATGATTTATATCTAGCAAAATATGACAAATGCTCACATTTACAATCTGAAAGTAGATAAATCAGAAGAGTTAGGTGGAATGGGTTTGTTTTCTTTTTGTTTTCTTTTTTCACTATAGAAAGTCAAACATATGCCTTTTAATGTTGTAGGGAACGGAGAACATCATAGCACTCAAACTAACTGGACTTTCCAAAGAGCATGACTTTACAAGTGATGAGTTTTCACGGCTCCCAAGCTTAAGGTTCTTGGAATTAGAGGGAGGAAACTTGGTAGGAGACTTTAAGAATATTCTCTTGAGTCTACAATGGCTCTCTTGGCGCCGTTGCCCTTTAGAGTTGCAGGTGGTGAATCTATGTTTATGGAACTTAATCGTGCTCAAGCTTTTAGACAGTAACATTCCGGAGAATTGGAATGGATGGGGCCCATGCTTGGTATGGTTTCGAATCACATATGTACCTTTGCTAATATTTGCCTTGCTTACTTTTCTAATTCTATTTTGTTTTGTAGGCAAATCGTGACTTGAAAGTTATACATCTCATGAGATGCTATCTCTTGACAACTCCTGACTTCTCAACATGCTTGAATTTGAAGATACTAGTTCTTGATGAACATTGTCCAAAGTCACTACAAATTGGTAGCTCTATTGGCAAGTTAGAGCACCTAAAGCACTTAGAAATAATTGCAGCCCAAGTTCAACCATCAAGGCTGTTAGCAGGCCATCATTTCGACTTGTTTGCAGTGCCATCTGCAATATGCGGTCTAAAGTATCTGTCAAGTCTAAAGCTAGAGGGGCAGTGTATGCGAGAGCTTAATCCATCTATTGGAGAGATGGCAGGTTTGACATGTTTGTCTTTAAAGGGTTGTAATCAGCTCAGAATACTTCCAGAATCCATTGGGAAATTGAAATCGTTGCTCCAATTGAATTTGTTGTACACAAGAATCAAAGAGTTGCCAGTTTCTATTGAAGATCTCAAAAGGTTGGAGGAAATGAATTTGGGATTCACTCAGATAAGGGAGCTACCAAACTCCATTGGAGGACTAAAATCATTGCTCAGCTTAAACTTGCAGCATACAAAGATTACAGAACTACCTGCTTCTATGGGATATCTTAAAAGGCTCGAGTGCTTATTTATGGCTGGGAGTAAGATAAAAGAATTACCGAAGGTCATAGGGATGTTGGAGAATCTTAGAGTATTGGAATCCCGCAATTGCAAAAATCTCGATGGGGAAATCCCAAGCAAGATTGGGCGAGTCTCCACGTTGGAGGTGCTAGACGTATCAGGCAGCAAGGTGAGCAGAGTGCCAACCACCATTAATCAGCTATCTTATCTTCGAGAACTTCGTTTCGGAGATTGTCATAAGCTTGAAAGGTTGCCCGAACTTCCTGCAAGCCTAAAAGTTCTCTGTTTTGGAGCGGGGACTGTGCTTAGCACCCCTGGACAAACTTCATCCAACTGGATGGGGAAGTCAGCAAAACTGGAGGATTGGAATATCACATGGCCTCCTCAGCTTTGGGCACTTAGCATATATTGTGATGATCCTCGATCTCTCACAGGGCTCCCTACCAGTCTCTCTCTTTTGGAATTAAGAGATGTCCAGTCGCCGATAAAACAGCCATTCTTTTCCAATTTGAGATATGTGAAACATTTGTCCAAGTTAACACTCTTCAGATGTTGGTTGAAAGAGATCGAGTTTGATCAACTAGAGAATCTCCTTCGTTTGAATGTGGCTGAATCTGAACCTCTAATGAGGCTATCGGGTCTATCAAGGTTAGGGAAGCTGGAAGAGCTGATAGTGAGAAGTTGTTCGCAGCTAATTGAGATTCAAGATTTGGGAGAACTACAATCGTTAAAGGAATTATTAATTAAGAAATGCAGCTCCATAAAAGGTTACCTGATCTATCAAACCTTTATAAGTTGCAGACATTGCACCTCTTTAATTGTGCATCACTGCAAGGTTTGCCTGATATACCAAATAAATGTCATCCCTCTGTTCGTGGATGCCCAATGTTAGGCGAGTCTGCTGACAATGGACGTGAATCAGGTGTGAGGTTTACTCAATCGATCAAACTTAAAGAACGGAAGGAATTGGAGCAATTGGAAGCATCGTCATCAGTTTCAGCACTGCGTCTCCATCAAAAAGGTCTATTGATCTATCAAAACCTTGAGGTGTAATTCAAAGGTTGTGTGAGATGTGCACCTTCTCTCCATGGATAAATTACAGTAAATCTAATAGAACATTCTTCTCACAAAGTTGGTTTTATTATTATTGTATCTCCTTGTTGTGGCGCAATATATATATATGATCTAGCAAGTGAGTTTGATCAATGTCTGGCTTTTCAATTTCCACTTTAACTTTGAATTGGGATCTTCATAAATAGTAGAAAAGCACAAAAGCTCTTTTCTATGATTCACTTGCCTATCCACGAAGACATTTACTAATCTAATATCGAATCGAATCTAATCCAATTGGATAATGCCATCTATCTCATCTAATAATCTGAAAAGTATACTGGTGCTTCAAGGGAGAGACCTAAGCTTTTTTTGACTCTTGGTACTCTCCTCATTTCACGAGTACTTTAATTTGCCTCATTCTCTTCATTTTCCTCTTCCCTCCTCATTTCTTTGTTTCATTGTTTTTGTTAAAATATGTCTCGAGTTTGAGCCTACAAATGAATCCTGACCCGAAATATGTTGTTATTTGTGGACATCCAAATTTGTGTCATGAAATTACATATTTCCTATTTCGGTGGTAAAGTCCAACTTGGATATTCTCTGATATCAGATTTGAATCGGCCAAGCAAAATAGAGGAGGAAATGTAATCAATAACTTATATTCGGATTGTTGAAGCTTTTGAACTAATATTGGAAATCCAACTTGTACAAGAATTGCAATTACTCTGTCAACTGGTTTCCTTTTGTTGATCAAGACGTAACAGAATTGGACTTCTTCTCTGTGGCGGTGATACTAAAATTCAAGGGTTTATTTTTGTGGGTCTTACTTCTATATATATAAAGCAAGTCTTACCGTGGCCGTGAGGTCTTCTTGAAGTGCCATTTGTGTACGAGTGCTCGGTGGGTGAAGATGCACAGGGAAACTCGTGAATTACGTTCATCAAATTAGTGTTTGTAGCCGTGAAATCTTGTGGCAAGATTTGTGAATTTCTTTGTGAGATTGAAAAATTATTTAGCGAGGAATTCGACGCTAAACATTGCGTGAGTTATTGGGTGTAATTGGAGCTTGAGAGTATTTGAGTAACTCGAGCGTGTAATCTCCATTATATTGCTTAATATATGGTGGAATTTATCTTTGTTCTCTCCATGGACTCACGTAATTCTGGGGTTCGATTTACTTTATTTATTATGTTTATTTTATTATTCAATCGCCCCACTTTCCGCAACAGCCTTCTTTCAAACAATCAAGCAACCTTTCGTAATTTTCTTCCCGTTGACTTCAAAGATGCATATCTACATTTTCTTCTATGTTCTTTTCTTAAGCCAACTTAATAGAAAAAAAAAAGCCAATAATTTTTTAAAGAAAAATCACATCAAGGTTCATCATAATAGTATTAAATAAGTAGACATAAACTCGTCTCCACAGAGTGACAAAATTACGGGGACAAAAATTTATTAGGGAAAATCACAAATTAAAGCTACATGAAAAATATCAAGACACATGTCATTTACCACTTTTATAATTAGCATAGCATGATCATAGTAAACTCGGCTCTAAAATTAAAGAGGCTAAACTCAAATTATCCAACAAACATAAAGTTTTATGAAAAAATATTGTATTAGGACTGAAAAACTATGGTATAGAAAAGGGGATAAAGGCAACACTAATCCCTAAACTTTTGCTATATATCTAATTGGATCTCTAAAATATTTTTTTGGCCAATTGATCTTTGAACTATATACCATTTTGCCCATATTATTCCCTCTGTTTAGAAACTGTTGACAGGTCAATAGGGGTCCATTTGATAATACTTGTGTTCCGGAGAACAAATTCTTTTAAGAAATAGTATTATTTTTTTTTTATTTCTATTCCTTAGAACGATTTCTGAGTAAAAAAATATGTTTGGTAACTACACAAAATTTCTATTCTCGGAGTGAAAAAAGAACAAGAATACATTTGGTACAATTCACAAATTTTTTTGTAATGTAGAATTTCTTTTAATTTTTAATAATTTTTTAAGATTTTTTTTTTTTTTCCTTTTGTTATTCTTCCTTGCTGCTGCCGTTGACTGTTGCCAAATGGGGACGTTGGCGGTGGGCAGTAGTGGGGGCCAGGGAGGAAGAAAAGAAAAAGTAAAAAGAAGAAATAATTTATTTTTAGAAATTGTTCTCGAGAGCAAAAACTATTTTTTTCTACTTCTTATTTATATTCTAAAATTTATTCCCTAGCCACTTTTCTATTTAGGAAATAAAAAAATTAATTGACATTACTAAACGCATTTATGTTTTTTTTATTTTTTTATTTCGGGGAACAAAAGAATAGAAATTGGGAGATGGAAATGTTACAGGCCCTAAATTACCGTTACATAACATGATGGCATCCTAGTTGGCTATTTCAATTAGAAGAATACAATAAGTACTTTCTGAAAATTCCAAAAAAGAAAGTTTGAAATGAAAAAAACCAAAGAAAAATTAAACAAGAGCACCTGCAAATGAGATCCAGACTTCCATCATCCTGGCGCACGCCATCAGCTAGCTCTCGGCGAAGCGAAATTTTTTTTTTTTTTTTTGGTCGAATGCGAAACTTAAGGTGCCAAAAGTGGTGGTAAAAAAATCATGGAGAATGTGCTCAAAGAGATTCTAAGTCGGACTTGTCGAATCCAGATCTGTTGGCAATGCCAATCGTGGACTTTTTTGCTTTCAAGGTTGGTTTAATTGAGACTGAAAATTTGGCTCCTAAAACTCTCTATTTGACCATAGTGAGTGCTATAAAAACAACAAATCGCACAATAAAATAAATAAAATAAGAAAACATATTAGAAATCGTGTACACATGATCCAGTCGGTGAGACCTATGACCATAAAAAAATAGAGCAACACAGAATTCTACTATAAATCACACCATACAATGAATATTACAATCACACTCAAAACACTCTGATTATTTTCCAACCCCCAATATGTTTGGCTATACAATCATGTGGTCTCAATTTCCTTTAATTAGCCACTATTGCTCGTAAATTACATCTTCAGTGTTTGAAGCCACGAAAATCTTATGTTAATATTTGCGAATTCCTTTATAAGGTTGAGAGATTACTTCGTGAGCAATGCGCTTCTTATATATAGATAAGAGTTAGATCCGAAATTAAAAAACTCTTTTTCAGATAACCTAGTTAAACTAGAAAACCGCTCGAAGTAGAAACCAACTCAAATTAGAAAATCTATTTAAATTAGGAAAGTTTCCTTTTCGGGATAATAATTAGAGATATATTATCAACAGTGAGCTTGCACTGAAAGTGCCAATACAAAGAAGAACCCAAAAAGAACAAGAGTAAAAGTAAAAGAGAAACGCTGATCTAATTAATTAATTATAAGGTCTGGGTTTAAGAGTTCTTAGGCCCAATTTTCTTGACAACACCAAAGACCCTTGGACGTTTATACTCGTCGCCTGGGTCCTCGGATCTCCATGCGCCCTCCTTCGACTTGTGGCGAGCCACATTTTGCAGGGTTAAACACGCGGTCGCGAGGAGGGTCGCGACCTCACTTCTGCAAGGTGGAGAGGTGCGACTTTTGCCTGCTTCCCTACCGTCGCTCTTCCTCTGGTATTGGCCCGAGCCACCGGTGATACGTGCGAGAGATCACAGGCGGTAGTGCTTTCCCCTTCAAGTCTGATGAAAGATGTCGGACGCCCGTTGGTGCCTAGGCAGCGGTGCCACTGTCCATCCTCCCTCTTCCCTTGTCTTCCTTCCTCTTTAGGGTTTATGATTTTGGATTTTGTACTTTCTGTCTTATCTTTATTATGTATCAGTAAGTAAACTCAGTCATCGTCACTATGTTACTAATATGGTTGCCACGTCAGCATTCCATCCATGCATTTGACAGAAGGACCAAAATGAACGAAAACCCATATGTTCAAGGGCTCGGATGGTAAAAAAAAAGAAAGTTAAGGGATCTGATTGTATAGTTTGAAAAATTATATGGACTAATGGTGTTTTTATCTCACAAAAAAAAAAAAAAATTGAAATCTTATCTCTATTGAACAATGCTCTTCTTTTGGCCTCTTCCCTAAATAAGGTCCCAACTTTCACCCGAGAAAAATTGGTCCCTTTCAAGCATCTCACAATAAAACTCCAACTTTCGATGGAAAGACAAATCTGGTTACTATTAGACTTGCTGTTAAACTTAGCTTGTGTAACATTCAATCCGTCAAATGGAAGATGATGTTGTTGAAATATACATATGAGTTATGTTAGAAAAGTCTAAGATTGAAGAATTGATATTAATAGATTTAAGTTGGCTTATAACTCATTGACTTAAGTTATTGAGTGAAAATGAGTTTAATTGGATATTTTAACAGACTCAAATCTAGACTCTTTCTCAGCGATCTCTTAAGTAAAGTTATTGGAATTCTATTATATGCTCCCAACAAATGATATCAATGGCAAACTTTAGAGGGAGATTGTTGAAATGGTATAAGTTGTGTTAGAAAAGTTTCACATCGAAGAATTGATGTGGTTGGAGCATTCTCTCCCTCTCCCTCTCCCTCTCCCTCTCAATGTTGTATATGTTGTATTTCTTAGAAATGGGGATGATCTCTCTCTCTCTCTCTCTCTCTCTCTCTCTCTCTCTCTCTCTCTCTCTCTCTCTCTCTCTTACATGCTCCCAACAAATGATATCAATGGCAAACTTTAGAGGGAGATTGTTGAAATAGTATAAGTTGTGTTAGAAAAGTTTCACATCGAAGAATTGATGTGGTTGGAGCATTCTCTCACTCTCCCTCTCAATGTTGTATACGTTGTATTTCTTAGAAATGGGGATTCTCTCTCCCTCCCTCCCTCCCCCCCCCTCCCTCTCTCTCTCTCTCTCTATGCCACGTGAGCAGAATCTAATGGTGACGGTGACGTAATTTGTCCCTCAAATGATAGTGTTTTCATAGACGCTTGAAAGTTGTGGCCAAATGTGTCCTTGGGCAAAAGTTGATTCTACTTATGGGCAGTTGAAATTCTAATTTAAACTCCACTTAGATGATAGTTCCACAATTTGTGAAAAATACTATTTCATGTGAAATCGAATCCTTATCTTGAATTCTCTTGATTTCGCTGGAATTCAACTCCGTGACGAAATACATTTCACCAGAAGTCATTCTTCTATTTTTGTTAGGGAAACAGGTTATGTGGTGACTCCGGATAGGCAACATCACAAGTAGACAAGAAATAATGATAACTTTCCTTCAAACAGGATTGTATGTACACAAATCATGCTGGAATTTAATTGGTGACAAAGCTTGAAAAAAGCTGTTACTTTCTTACCTTTTACCAAAAAAAAAAAAAAAACTGTTACTTCGGAATTTAATCAACAATGCAACACTTAGGATAAAGATATATTCCAGAATTTAATTGACAACATAATTCTATAAATTACCACTGAAAAACATGCAGGAATACAATCATTGGCGCGAGTCTGGAAATTAAAATTAAAATATAGGACGGTAAAGATAACTAAAAGATAGTAAATTTGTTTGTTTGTGCGCCGGGGGAGGGGTCTCCGATAGACAAATAATGACATTTATAGTGGTTGTGTCATAACCATCTTTGAGCAATTCTCCTATGATTGTAATAATGTTCCCATATCTCCAAAAATCTTTTACACATACTTTCACGATGCCATTATCTTGTTTCCAAATGGTTGTTCCTTTGAAATTGCAGTCCAGTTGCTCCGCGAGTTCCATTACTTCATTCTCCAATGACTTCAAATCCATACTACATCTTGATGCCCCTTATGCATTCAACTTCTTTCGAATGCCTCAATCAGTAATATGTTACCCTTACTAACTGATAACATTATCGACTATCATTAACCATTCGTCGTCGTATATTGGAAACCAATCTATAATAGTCATCGATATGCATTAATATTGATACTATTCCTTGTAGTCTCATCAAGTGTGCTGCCGTTTCAGGCAAAGGATGGTGTCGCGTCGTTTTTGGGTAGGACAGTGTGGCGTCGTTTTTGGGCAACAATGTGGTGCAATGCCATTTAGTCATACCTAGCCACTTAGACTAAGTGATGCTGTTTTGCTAATCCATGTAGACCGGAATTTTTAACAAAAAATACAACTAAGCTTATTTTTTTAAAATATAAAAGCCATGTAACCATTTTAGCCAGAATATCTTGCTATTGGCACTTAAGTAATCGTTTTTTCTACAATTTGGTATTTAAGTGAACCGGTGAAAAGTTTTGGCATTGAAGTAAGCACCATACACAACTTATGGCACTTATGATGTCTTTCTTTCTTTTAAAATTGTTTAATAAACAATTTTGGGAAAAGCATGAAAGGTATAAGCTAATAATGTGAAAGATGTTTTATATTCTTAGACAAGATTATACCTTTCAAAATTATTTTCGTCACAATAACTTCTAAACGAAAGAAATTAGAGACATAGGCTTGATGTTTGAATATACAAAATCTTAAATAAAATGCAGTAATTTACATTTAACTCTAAGCTTAGCTGACCTGTATGAATTAATTGATAGTATCGTTTTTTTATTTATTTCAAATACTTACCTATGGAAAAAAAATGAATGAGATATCACGTGGTATGGGAGATGGATGATAGAAGTGCCAATCGCACATGGTTTAGAATCTAATTTTAAAAATGATCACTCCGAAATATTTTAAGCTCATTCGCTGACTTCAAGGTCAATAACTTAGCTTGTCAAAAGATCCTATCTCATGTTATGTTAAACTATAAATAAGAATAATTATAACATACATCATCAATGTAAAAAATAATTACACAAGTGGTCCTTTTCACCATAGATTATGATCTTTAAAATCGACGATGTACAAGATTGCTCGTGTAAAGTTTTGTTTACAAGGACAATGAATACCCCATTTTTCCTATAAATATATTCTTACATGGCTTTTTAATTGATCCACACGGCACATAGTTCAAGAAATAGTTGGCAGAACATTACATTATTCTCTCTCTCAAACCTTTCGTGGTCGCTGCCTCTCGACCTCCTCGCCTCTTTGCCATGCCTCTCCTCTTCCTCCTTTCGTCGAGAGCGGCCGCAACGACTTTCTCATCGACTCTCTCCATCTCTCCTCCTCATCTTCCACTGCTCGCCATTTTTTCAGTTTGTGCAAACTAATGCCTTCAGTAATGTTTTCCACGTATTCTAAGGGAAATTTATCAAGAGAGCCATGCTGAACAATTTATTCGCAGTTTCTCATGCAAGCTAAGTCGCCGATACCAGTTAAATGAATAATTTTAAAAGGTCTCACGATCAAAATGATCGTTCACAAAGTTTTATAACTAAACGGTACACCTTACAATAGATCCGACAACTCTCGCATCCCCCGTCATCATACGTACATTCCTTCACGAGGAGCCCTTTTTCCGGTCAAGTTTGTTTCTCCAAATTATTCATTGTTCAACTCGCGTCATGCCTATCGCTGAAAGTTCTAATGAATCATGCGACAAACAGAACTCCGAACAAGCATGGAAACGAGAACAAATGAGATAAACCCGTCATTGAATGAAGGAGGATCATCGCATACCAATGAGACGCTTCTGTGAATTGTCATTGCCGGCGACTGGTGGACTCCTTTGTGTACACGAGTACGAGGTTAAAGAGAGGGGGAAGATCACCGAGGAGATGTTAGACACAAAGATGAGAAGTAGACGAACGGGGAAATCGTTGTGAATGACCCTTGATAGATGCTTTTCAGGTCATTTTTTACCCTTCTCTCTCTCTCTCTCTCTCTCAGGAAGATTATTACCGTTGCATTTCCTTGGTTACCCTCAATTTTCTTCGAACCACTATGAATCCACTCGACTCATTGATGACTCTCGATTGTCGTAAATCCCGATCATCCAAATACGGACACAGGGTAAACAATAAGAAAATTAGTCTATTGTTGGTTGACGAGAATTTTCCAATTTAGTGGTGTCACCCACAATTAGCCACACATTTCAGTCGGACCAACCTATCTCTGATCTCGAATTGATTTATATATGTGCCGTAATAACCTCTAAAGATGGACACGGTCGAGAAACCGATTCCTGGTCGAATTCTCAAGTCCATTGCATTAAAATTCCTTAATGACTTCCCCAGATAATCTAGTTATCTCAAGAGTGATCAGTTCTGAGAACAGCCCTATAGGCGCATTAATGAAATGCCCGATTTATTCAGTAGAAAACAGGATTGAAAATTTGGGATGTCACATACAACTATAAAAAAAAAAAAAAAAAGAGCAACACGGAATTCTACTATTGATCACACCATACAATGAATATAACAATCACACTCGAAACACTATGATTATTTTCCAGCCCCCAATACGTTTGGCTATACAATCGTGCAGTCTCAATTTTCTTTAATTAGCCACTATTGCTCGTAAATTACATCTTCAGTTTTTGAAGCCATGTAAATCTTATGTTAATATTTGTGAATTTCTTTGTAAAGTTGAGAGATTACTTTGTGAGCAATGCCCTTCTTATATATTATCAACCTAGTTAAACTAGAAAACTGCTCGAAGTAAAAACCAACTCAAATTAGGAAACCTATTTAAATTAGGAAAGTTTCCTTTTCGGGATAATATTTAGAGATATATTATCAACCGTGAGCTTGCACCGAAAGTGCCAATACAAAGAAGAACCCAAAAAGAACAAGAGTAAAAGTAAAAGAGAAACGCTGATCTAATTAATTGATTATAAGGTCTGGGTTTAAGAGTTCTTAGGCCCAATTTTCTTGACAACACCAAAGACCCTTGGACGTATATCCTCGTCGCCTGGGTCCTCGGATCTCCATGCGCCCTCCTTCGACTTGTGGCGAGCCACATTTTGCAGGGTTAAGCACGCGGTGGCGAGGAGGGTCGACCTCACTTCAGCAAGGTGGAGAGGTGCGACTTTTGCCTGCTTCCCTACCGTCGCTCTTTTTCTGGTATTGGCCCGAGCCACCGTTTGCGAGAGATCACAGGCGGTGGTGCTTTCCACTTCAAGTCTGACGAAAGATGTCGGACGCCCGTTGGTGCCTAGGCAGCGGTGCCACTGTCCATCCTCCCTCTTCCCGTGTCTCCCTCCCTCTTTAGGGTATATGATTTTGGATTTTGTACTTTGTCTTATCTCTACCATGTATCCGTAAGTTAATTCAGTCATTATCGCTATGTTACTGATATGGTTTGCCACGTCAGAATTCCATCCATGTAATTGACGGGAGGACCAAAATGTACGAAAACCTATATGTTCACGGGCTCGGATGGTCAAAAATGTTTGGGGATCTGATTGTACAGTTTGAAAAATTATAGGGACAAATGGTGTTTTTGTCACATAAAAGAATTGAAATCTTATCTCTATTGAACAATGCTCTTCTTTTGGCCTCTTCCCTAAAAAAGGGTCCCAACTTCCACCCGAGAAAAATTGGTCTCTTTCAAGCATCTCACAGTAAAACTCCAACTTTCAATGGAAGGACAAATCCGGTTACTATTAGACTTGCTGTTAAACTTAGCTTGTGTAACATTCAATCCATCAAGATGATGTTGTTAAAATATACATATAAGTTGTGTTAGAAAAGTCTAACGTTGAAGAATTGATATTAATAGATTTAAGTTGGCTTATAACTCATTGAATTAAGTTATTGAGTGAAATTGGGTTTAATTGAATATGTTGACGGACTCAAATCTAGACTCTCTCTCGGCGATATCCTAAGTAAAGTTATCGGAATTCTATTACATGCTCCCAACAAATGATATCAAAGGCAAATTTTAAAGGGAAATTGTTGAAATACACGTATAAGTTGTGTTAGAAAAGTTTCATGTCGAAAAATTGATGCGGTTGGAGCAATCTCTCTCTCTCTCAATGTTGTATACGCTGTATTTCTTAGAGAAGGAGATGATATCTCTTTGGTTTGACGTTTTTGCCATGTTGGCAAATGTGGCAGTTGTCTTTGGCCACGTTGTCCTCCTTCGACAGATTGGATGCCACGTGAGCAGAATCTAACGGTGACGTAATTTTTCCCTCAAATGGAAGTTAGTCTTTTCATAGACGCTTGAAAGTTGTGGCCAAACGTGTCCTTTTGGGCAAAAATTGGGGCTTCTTATTGGCAAGTGAAATTCTAATTTAAACTCCAGTTAGATGATAGTTCCACAATTTGTGAAAAATACTATTTTATGTGAAATCGAATCCTTATCTTGAATTCTCTTTATTTCGCTGGAATTCAACTCCGCGACGAAATACATTTCACCAAAAATCGTTTTTCGATTTTTGTTAGGGGAAATATATTGTGTGCTAACTCTGGATAGGCAACATCACAAGTAGACAAGAAATAATGACAACTTTTCTTCAAATAGACAAATCATGCTGGAATTTAATTGGTGACAAAGCTTGAAAAAAGCTGTTACTTTGGAATTTAATCAACAATGCAACACTTAGGATAAAGATACACTTTGAAAATTAATCGACAACGCAAGTCTAGAAATTACCACTAAAAACATGCCGGAATTCAATCAACGGTGTGAGTTTGGAAATTAAAATTAAAATACAGGAAAGTAAAGATAACTAAAAGATAGTAATTTGTTTGTTTGTGTTCCGGGGGAGGGTCTCCAATAGACAAATAATGGCATTTATAGTGGTTGTGTTATAACCATCTTTGAGCAATTCTCCTACAGTTGTAATAATGTTCCCATATCTCCAAAAATCCTTTGCACATACTTTCACGATGCCATTATCTTGCTTCCAAATGGTTGTTCCTTTGAAATTGCATTCCAGTTGCTCCGCGAGTTCCATTACTTCATTCTCCAATGACTTCAAATCCATACTACATCTTGATGCCCCTTATGCATTCAACTTCTTTCGAATGCCTCAATCAGTAATATGTTACCCTTACTAACTGATAACATTATCGACTATCATTAACCATTCTTTGTCATATATTAGAAACAAATCTATAATAGTCATCGATATGCATTAATATTGATGCTATTCCTTGTAGTCTCATCAAGTGTGGCGCTGTTTTGGGCAAAGGATGGTGTGGCGTCGTTTTTTGGGCAGGACGGTGTGGCGTCGTTTTGGGCAACAATGTGGTGTAGCGCCATTTAGTCCTACCTGGGCACTTGGACTAAGCAATGCCGTTTTGCCAATCCCTGTAGAGTAGAATTTTAACAAAAAATACAACTAATTTTTTTTTAAAATATAAAAGCCATGTAACCATTTTGGCCAAAATATCTCACTGTTGGCACTTAAATTGTCGTTTTTTCTCCGATTTGGTATTTAAGTGAGCTAGTGAAAAGTTTTGGTATTGAAGTAAGCGTCGTGCACAACTTATGGCACTTTTAATATCTTTCTCCCTTTTAAAATTGTTTAATAAACAATTTTGGGAAAAGCATGAAAGGTATAAGCTAATAATGTGAATGATGTTTTATATTCTTAGACAGGATTATACTTTCAAAATTATTTTTGTCACAATAACGTCTAAACGAAAGAAATTAGAGACATAGGCTTGATGTTTGAATATACAAAATCTTAAATAAAATGCAATAATTTACATTTAACTCTAAGCTTAGCCGAACTGTTTTGAATTAATCGATAGTACCATTTTTATTGATTTCAATTACTTGTAACTGTGGAAAAAAATGATTGAGATATCATGTGGTTCGGGATATGGATGATAGAAGTGCCAATCACACATGGTTTAGAATCAAATTTTAAAAATGATCACTCCGAAATATTTTAACCTCATTTGCTGACTTCAAGGTCGATAACTTGGCTTGTCAAAAGATCCTATCTCATGTTATGTTAAACTATAAATAAGAATAATTATAACATACATCATTGTCGCGACCAAATTTTTTCGGGTGTGAACCACTTATGATTTGGCTAATGGATTGTTAAGCCTAGACTTAACTCGGGCTCTCCCAAGCCCATACCAATTCGCGACTTAGGTTTGAATTGTTAACATGCAATTGAATTTTAACTAGGAGTCGCCACTAATCTATTTTTGGTGGGTCGATTAGAAACCCTAGTAAAGTAACGAAAGATTTACTTTACTCCTACGAACTGAGACTAAGGGTACGGGACTTGGTTACGTTAGATTTCTCTAACACCCTTTCCGTACCTTTATTTTTTGTTTTGAAAAATGTTTGGCGAGCAATTTTGATTGATTTTAAATCTATTTTCCTAACATGTGAGGTGTTCATGCAGGTGCGCAAACCACTAATTTAACACCCAAGAAAACAATTAAATGATATAGAATTTACCTCAAAGCAACGAAAGCATCTGCATTGTTAAATAAAAATTCACATCAGCAACCCTAGATATGATTTCTAATTAACACGCAATTTCAATTTTTGTTTTCACTTTATTTAATGAAAATGATGACTTATGCAATGCATGTCACTATTCTAACATGAAATAATATGATAACATGACCAAAATTGTATGTCATAAATATGCATGCAATCTATCCTAAAGCATGAGATGAATTCATTCTAATTCTTTTATATTTTCCATGAAATTTGAAATTAAAGAAATGCCACAATTAAATATGCAATCTAAATTAACCAAAGAGACTTAATTCAAATGACGTGCAATGCAATGTAATGACGTACAAAATTATTTCAACTAAAATGACATGCAACTTGCAATTTAATATGCGAGCTATATGTCACGCGACATTTTATTAAATGACATAATCTAATGACGAGCAATTTCATTAGAAATAGACCTAACAACAATTAATAAATGACGTGCATTTCATGAACCTAATTCTATATGACATGCAAATGACATTTTTTATTTTAAAAATGCAATCTATCCTAGAAATTGCAACTAATTTATCCTAAGACAAATTTTATGAAATTTGAAATGATCTAGCTAGATTAAGATTCTATCTAATTTAAACTAGGGATTAAGTCATAGTAAATCCTAATTTAAACTAAGATATTATCTACCATGCAATTTATCTAATATGCGATGACGTGCAAAGAACGCCTTAATTCAACATGATATATGCATGATGATTTTTTGTGTTTTTTTTATTAATTTCGAAATTAAAATTTTCACATGATAAAACATGCAATTCAAATTTAAAACTAACATCCTATGAATGTGCCCTTTCTTTTGATTTTTTTATTTAAAAATTCATAATAAGATTGCAATCCTAACATGCAAGATAACAAAAACAACCTAATCCTTATTCGGATTTTTTTTTATTTTTCTTTTATGAAAATAATATTGATTCAACAAACAGCAAATCAAACAAGGATAAGATTGATATCTAAAAATTGACGAACCATATCTCGCGCATAAGATCGGGTTGGCCAATTTTAAATTAAATCGCGAATCAAATCTCGGGCTTGAGATTGGATTGTCGATTTTTATAAGGGATTGCGAGTCGGATTTCGGACGCTAAAATCGGACTGTCAATCCCTAACTTGATGGACTACTTCATATTGGAATGCGGTCACATATTTAAGGAACAATTCTACTAAAAACAAGATTTAGGAGAAAATAAATAAAATAAATCAATAAACAAAAAATAAGTGAACAAAAGGACTACCTAATCCTTTTTCTTTTTTTTTTCTTTTTTTTCTTTTGTTTTCTCTTTTTCCTTTTCAAGCCTCGTGTCCATGCGGCTAGTCACCGGCTCCGGTAAGGGCGTTGCGGTCGGGGCTCCGGCGAGGGGCGGCGTTGCGGGGTCTCTGTGGGTGTTGATTGCGGTGGTTGGAGCTCCCGGGCGGGGCGTCGTAATGGCAGATCGTCGGGCGAGTGGGGACTCGGATGACGGGGCCGCGAGCAACAAGTGGATTGCGGGTCGGCGCGGAAGAGGTGAGTCGTGGCGATGACCGGCCGGATCGCGAACCGGTGAGTTGCGGAGCCGAGTCGGGCGAGACCGGCGTTCGGTGCGGCGGATCGGGCTCGAACGGGGGCGTAGGCGCGGCGAGGCTCGGTGAGCGTGGCGGACGGGCCTTGGCTGAACTTGGGCGTCGTGGGCGGAGGTCTCGAGGCCGGCGCGCAGCAAGCGCCGGTCACGACCGGAGCCGAGGAACGCCGAGTCCGGGTCGCGAACAGATCTCAAGCGCAGCGTCGAGGAGTGGACGGAGCGGCAAGACCGGTGGCGCAACAGGTGGCGGCGGCGAACGGAACAACGAGGTGGTGAGGTGCGGATCGATTACCGGCAAGTAAGTAGAGGAGGACGTCGGGCTTCGCAGAGTGGAACAGAGGGTGAGCAGCAAGCTTGGGAGATGATGAACAGTAGGGGTCAAATCACCCTTTTACTTTTCTCCTCTCTCTCTCACGTTCGACTTTTCCTTCGTACCCTTTCTCTCTTTTTTCACTGCAGAAGCAAAACTTTTCGAGGTGAGGACACCTGGAGTGCCATAACTTGGCACGCCGGGACACTTAGGTGCCATAACTTTAAAATGGTACACTTAAGTGCCATCATCGGAGCAAAATGGGACACTTAAGTGCCACTCCGGCGAAAATCCTGCCAAATGGGCGACGTGGCAATTTTCCGGCGACCTTAGTCCAAAACGGCGTCATTTTGCACACGACGTGGCGGAGAAAACGCAAAAATGACGCCGTTTCGTGTCTACATGTAAATAATAATATAAAAATTAATTAAATTATAAAATATTCAAAAATTTATAAAAAAAAAAAAATTTAAAAATTTAAAAAATTAAGAAAAATTTAAAAGTTTTTAAAAATTAAGAAAATTAAAAAAAAAGGGGGTGGGGAGGTCGAACGGGCGGTTGAGGGCTGAGCCCTCGCCGCCGCCGCCTCCCGCCGTCGCCGGAAGGGCCGGCGACGGAGGGGGAGGGTCGGCCGGGTCGCCGGCCCTCGGCCGACCGACGGCGAGGGCTAGCGGGCCCTCGCCGCCTCCCCGCCGCCGGGAAGGGCCGGCGACGGAGTGGGGAGGGTCGGCCCGAGGTCGCCGGGCCCGGCCGGGGCCGGCGAGACCGGGGACGACCCCGGCGAGGGCCCGCGAGCCCTCGCCCGGATCCGGGCGAGGGTCGCGGCCCTCGCCGCGATCCGGCGAGGGTTGCGAGCCCTCGCCGTCGGTCGGCCGGGGCCGGCGACCCGGCCGACCCTCCCCCTCGCCGCCCTTCCGCGACGGCGGGGGAGGCGGCGGCGGCGAGGTTCAGCCCTCGGCCGCTCGTTCGACCTCCCCCCCTTTTTTTCTTAATTTTTTAAAACTTTTAAATTTTTCTTAATTTTTTAAATTTTTTAATTTTTTTTTTAAATTTTTTGAATATTTTATGCCGATTTGGAGCTCCGGCGAGCCACGTAGGCAAAAAATAATAATAAAAAATGGCCACGTAGGATTTCCGGCAAGGGTCGCCGGAGGTGGCACTTAAGTGTCCCACTTGAAAAAAAGTGGCACTTAAGTGTGTACTGGATTTTGGAAGTTATGGCACTTAAGTGTCCCGGTGTGCCAAGTTATGGCACTTGCGCTGTACTTCTGCCAAACTTTTCTCCACTTTTTTTCTGAATTTTTTCCAAAAGAAGCTCCCCCCCGGACGAAGAGAAGGCCACCCCTATTTATAGAGTGAAAACTTAGTATGCTCTACCTACGAAGATTTGCATAACAACTCAATCGCTGAAGATCATCCTTCGAAAAGACGAGATGTGCTCAACCAAAAGATAGCTCTAAAATCTAAAATCATCTGTTAAAATCTTCTAAGCTGACTCACTCGACCATTGAAGATTTTATATACTGACTCAGCTATTGAAGATAATCTGAAATTTTTTTGTGAAGGTTTTCCAGATAATTCACTCAAGATAAAACTCCATTAACCAACTTTAAAATCTTTCGAAATCTCTATCCGCAACAAAATAGTTTAGAATATTCCTTATCCTCCTTAATATTCCCAACGATTTCACCACCTATTGATCGCAATATGATTTTTTTTTAAATGTCAAAACCACCTAATATTGCACCAAATCTCAATTATCCACGAAATAATTTTCAACTAATTTGAACCCATCCGCACCAATCCAATAGATAAAATGCAAATTAAAATAAAATGCTCTATATGCTATAAAATTAAACCCTAATTTTTAATGCGATAAATGACTAAACGGGCCGTTAAAATTTAGGTGTCAACAATCATCGTGTAAAAAATAATTACACAAGTGGTCCTATCCACCATAGATTTGAAAGAGTGGGTAGTTATGATCTTTAAAATCGATGATGTATAAGATTGCTTGTGTAAAGTTTTGTTTACACAGGCATTATATATTCCATTTTTCCTATAAATATATCCTTACATGGCTTTTTAATTGATGCACGTGGCACATAGTTCAAGAAATGATTGGCAGAAATTACATTATTCTCTTTTCTCTTAAAGCGTTCGTCCTTTCGACACCAGCTTCTCTCGACCTCCTCCTCCCTCATCTCGCCTCTTTGCCATGCCTCTCCTCTTTCTCCTTTCGACAACAGCGGCCGCAAACTTTCTCATCGACTCTCTCCATCTCTCCTCATCTTTCATCGCTCGCCATTTTTTCAATTTGTGCAAACTAATGCCTTCAGTAATGTTTTCCACGTATTCTAAGGGAAATTTATCGAGAGAGCCATGCTGAACAATTTATTCGCAGTTTGTCATGCAAGCTAAGTCGCCAATACCAGTTAAATGAATGGTTTTAAAAGGTTTTACGATCAAAATGATCATTCACAAAGTTTTATAACTATACGGTATGCCTTACAATAGATCCAACAACTCTCGCATCCCCTGTCATTATACGTACATTCCTTCACGAGAAGCCCCTTTTCTGGTAAAGTTTGTCTCTCCAAATTATTCATTGTTCAACTTGCGATCGCTGAAACTTCTAATGAATCATGCAACAGATAGAACTCGAACAAGCATGGAAAGGAGAAAAAATGGGATATACCTGTCGTTAAATGAAGGAGGATCATCGCATACCAATAAGACGCTTCTGTGAATTGTCATTGCCAGCGACTGGTGGACACGAGGTGAGGGAGGGGGTGGTTGAGAGAAAGAGATCACCAAGGAGATGTTAGACATAAAGATGGGAAGCAGACGAACGGTGAAATCGTTGTGAATGATCCTTGATAGATGCTTTTCAGGTCAGTTTTTACCCTTCATGACAGAATCATTAACACGCCTTTTAGACGATGCAGCTCTAGATTATTGAGGAAAGCGTTATGATCTTCTCTCTCTCTCAAGAAGATTATTACCGTTGCATTTCCTGGTTACCTTATTGGGACGTTAAGAGTAAGCATGACAACGTTTCTATTTTTTTGTTTCTCTATTCCCTGGAATAGGTTTAGAACATAAATCCATTTGGTAACGCAATTTCATTTTTCTCTTTCTAGAACAAATTTATATTCTAAAAATAAATTTCAAGTAGAAATTAGAAATTAAAATTTTTAGCTTTGAAATTTCTGGAACAAAAATGAAAAATCAAAACTTTTTTTATCGTTTACTCTCGTCATCGCTCGTTGCGCACCCGCCGCTCGTGGGATGCCGAACACCCACCGTCAGTCGCCCACCGCTCACCGCTAGTCACCGACTGCCCGCCATCGACCCCGGCCATCAACCACTCGCCACCAACCGCCAGCCACTCGTCACCGACCGTCAATCACCGAATGTTGGACGCTCGTTGGTCATTGGCCGCTTATCGCCAACCACTAGACACTAGAGGCTCACCGCCGACCACCGAACGTCCCCTGCCAATCGCCCGTCAGTCACCACCAACCATCGAATGTCGATCGTTGGACTTCGGCCGTTGGCCACTTGTCGCCAACCACTAGTTGCCGCACCAAACTTTGGCTGTTGACCCCACGCGGTCGCCGAACTCCGGCTTAGCCACCCACCGCCAGCCACCGAACTTCGGCCGTTGGCCACCCACCGCTAGCCACCAGTCGCTGGCCTCCTTACATCAAATGCTGGACTCCGGATGTCGGCCGCCGAACATCGGACTTCGACCACTCGCCGTCGATCACCGAACGCCGATCGCCGAATGTCAGGCTCCGCCACCAAATGCCGGCCGTCGCCACTCCTAGAAATAGAAATTCTAAATCGTTATCAAATACATTTCTTTGCTAAAAAACTCGTCCATGGAATATAAATTGAGAAATCAAATTCTGTTCAGAAATTGATTTTTATTCTAGAATTTTTGTCATGCGCACCCTAATTCTTCAAAGAGGAAAATGCTTAACTGCCATTAAGCCAGTCAGAGTGACAATGCAATGTGCACCCCACAATTTCCTGTCCGGTTTTCTTGGGAAATAAACTCCCATAAATAACAAAATTTGGTGAAAGTAAGTTTGAAGGGAAAAGGAACCTAAAATTTTTAATGACCAAAATTTAGATAATTACAAATGTGAAATGATATTTGATTGATTTGATTCTTTTATTATGTTTGAAGGTCATTCTTCTCTTCATTTTGTTTGCATCAATCTTCAATCACATTTTAAGGAATTATCTTTTCATTACCATTTTTCTTTTTACACAAGTTTAAATATCTAATGTTGAATATAGCTTTCTAGTATAAATATTATAAAACGTATGAACTTATAAGAGTTAAACTCTATCCTCATTTAAGATAGCATGAATTCCTCGTTCCCTATTGTCGTGATATCTTTGTCATCAGCATCTTTTATATTATAATTTTTCTCAACAAATCTTGTAATATATTTTCATCAATCCAATTACTATAAAAAGGAATTCCATTTAAAAAAATAAACAATGAAAAATCGTTTAAGCATATCCAATTCAAGAAAACGTAACATTTTCGTAAATAACAACTAAAATACGATGTTTAAGTACCATCTACTAGTGTGCGATTAAAGCTATAAGAGACTGGCAAAATTTGTTTTTCTTAATAAGAGACTTACCTGTTTTTCAATGTGTAGATAAAAGAGTCTCGCCATTGTGTACATGATCAAGAAACATTAAAAGAATTTATACTCCACAATTTATATTCTCCGTATACCTAATATTTACATTCCTCATTTATCAATTCTTAGATATTATTATTTATTTTCTATAAAATTATAAGATATGAAATCGAACAGGTTTGAAACAAGCGTTTGACATTTAAAGGACTTGGCTAGCATTTGATATTTACGGTTGCATCTCAACAATTTACAACCAATCCTCCGGTTGCCCATCCTAAGCAAAAGAGAATTTGTGGTCCCGCTAGCACCGTTTCTATTTGTCTATATGGTACTGTTATGCTAGCAAATCTCACAAAGAAAAATCAACAAACGAGAAAAAGTGTAAAGAAAAGACTAACTTTGGCTTTTTAATACAAAGTTGAGGGGAGTCTTTTAAGAAAAAAAGAAATAGAAAGATAGAGGAATGATTTTGATTTCGGACGAAAACAGAAGGACAGCGGTGATCTTTTTTTCCTTAGATAAAACCGGGAAAAAAAAATGTTCATCCCATCGTACTTTTCTCCGTCCGGTTGCCCACCCTCACAAATTGAAACTTGTGGTCAATGCTGCGGCTTCACAAATTCAATATAACCGTATGGTCATGCTAGCCGGACTCATTTTCTATTATGCATGACAAAGATTTCTACCTGAACTTAATGTATGAATGTTGATTTAGTAATAAAATATCTAAATTGGTCAATTAAGTTTTAAATCTTTATACAAAATTTCAATATAATCTTTCGACCAATTTTCTTTAAAAATCATTGACATGATAGCGCTACATAGGGCGGCTAATAAAGACTAGACCGTAATTTCGACAAAAAATGACTGGAAAGATTATATTGAAATCCCATGAAAATATTTATGATTAAATTGATAAAATTGAAAAGTTTATAATTAAATTGGCACATATATAACAAGTTTATTATTGATTGGATAACTTTTCTAAGAAAAATGTTGCTGATGTTTATTACAAAGACTCCTACATGTAGATACTCCTGTCCTAATAACTAATGTTCACTTGACATTTTTCATTAGGTTAAGGAAAACACGATACCGTTAGAAAAATTAAAAGAATATAACAGTGAGCAGTTCAAACAAAAGAAAACTTTTTTGTTTTCCCTACAAAAATTTCGAATATTCTCTAAACTTCAATTTTTCAAAAACACGTATGTGAGAGTATATGTTAATATTTATATATTTTAAAATTTCCAGATGCTCGAAATTAAGATAAAAAAAAAGTCAAAATACATGATTTAAATTACGAAAAATTAAGAAAAAATAAAATGTTATTCAGACAAAAACGAAACCCAAACGTGCGTGGCTGTTCCCATACGACACAAATAACTGCCTTGCCTTTATTTTCATTCCCTCCGCGGTCTCCATCGTCAATACCCCGTTTAGCCGCGAAAATATCCAGGCTTTAGCCCACCCATCAACCGTTCGACGAAATTCCTAAATGGAAGCAACCCAGCCCTCGCTCTCTCGACCCAGATTCCAACCCAACCTCTCTCCGCTTCCACTCCAACACTCCACGGACCACCCGCGCCCATTCATCTCCGTCACCAGAAGACTCGCCCTGTCGTCCTCGCTCTCTTCTCTGGTCTTCTCTGCCTCACCCGCGATTCTGCGCCCTGGACCTGCGAAGGCCTTCGACTTCGGGTTCGTCAAGCCTGGCCAGACGGTCGAGGATGCCGCGGGCAAGGTCCGGGGCCATGCATGGTCGCTCCTGGCGGTGAAGCCCCTGCTCGAGTTGGGGTCGTGGGAGGAGGCACAGAGGGAGATGCGCGAGAGCTCGGCCCTCCTGAAGCAGGACGTCCACACGATCATCCAGAGCAGGCCCGTGGGCGAGAGGCCAAGGCTGAGGAAGCTGTACTCGGACCTCTTCAACGGCGTGTCGAGGATGGACTACGCCGCAAGGGATCGGGACGGTCCTCTCATGTGGCGGTGCTATGAGAAGATCAGCGCTGCTCTCGAGGAGATTTTGAGTTTAATATGAAGTCGTTTGATTTATAGCAAATTATCATCACGAGCTAGTAAAGTCCGCCACATGAAATCTCTCAATGGATGTTTCTTTGCTTTTACATGTAATGTGGCTGAGGAAGCTGTCCTCGGACCTCTTCAATGGACTTTGGATTATACCTTGATTGTGTAGACTACCAGCTCGATTGAGCTAATCGGCCACCCAAATCTTCAAGATATTGTGGAAATTAGCTCTTCAAGGTTTTGAATAGTAATCGTAAGGTCTAAAATGAGAAATAGGCTCTAGTAAGTTCAAACTGATCAACTAAGAAGAATAAAAAAGATTAAAGTGAACCAATGAGAATTCGACAAGCATCGGAGGAGATCCAATCACCACTAGCTCGAGGACAGGTCGAGGAATGTCGTCGAGGTGGTCGGGAGGTCAACGGAGGTCACCAAACCATCGGATCGACTAGCTGAAGTCACCAGATGCAGTACCAATGTAAAGCACGGTACCTGAGACCAAGAGGAAGATCCATGGCTTTCGACGAGAATTGACAATGGCAATTGTTGCGACTGGCAAGGTCGTGAGGATGATAGATGTGTTGGTTGTTTGTCGAAAGGAGGTCAGCAGTTGATGGAATGGACAGTTGAAGTCGCCAATCAAAGGCTTTCGACGACAGATGGTGGCGGGGAGACCTATGATCGGCTAGGGAAAGACTACAATGACAATGGATGACCGAAGGTTCATCAGAAAAAGGTCGTTGAACTGCCGTCAAACTTCTCAGCTGCCATGGCCTCCTCGTACTTGGGGAAGCTCGTGGCTACGACGGGAGCCAACAGCAAGGTTGACCACGCGTGGCCATCTCGCGGGGCCAAGTCAAGAAGGGGAGGGTGCGAAGGGAAGAAGAAGTGCAAAAGGAGAAGAGGAAAACCAAACCGATCCAAACTGATTTGAATCATGTTTTCAATTCGATTTATATCCGGTTCGGTCTGCGTTTCGATTCAGATCAAGCACACATCAAAATGGTTTGGTTATGTTAGGATTTCTAGGAAATCCAAGCTGAACCAAACCATTGACACCTCTACCGAGGACCACGATCTCTCATAATCATCTACAAGACTCCCCAATACTTAACGATGTGCTTAATGAATAGCTTAATGAATAGCTTGACTGCCTCTTAATCCATAGATGCGAGCAAAACGTCATGTACTTGGAGAATTGATCCACCATGATCATGAGAATCCGATGCACTTCAAACTTTGGTAGGTTCAAAATAAAGTCCATGGAGATGCTTTCTCATGGATGCTTTGGAACAAGAAGTGGCTCAAGGAGCCCCAACTATGAACATTGCTCTAGCTTGTCTAGTCGGTACATAAAACAGGTCTCCAAATACGCTTCAACATTGTCCCACAAGTGACGTCAGTAGTATTGATCCTCCACAAGCATCATGGTGTGGTGGATCCCTAGATGACTTGCCCACTTAGAATCACGGTACTCATGCAATACTTCCTTCCTTGGCTTCCCATGGAGTGACACATATAATTGTCGTCGCTTCGTGTAGAGAAGATCATTGTCACGCCAAAACTGTCGAGTCTTGCCCTTCCATACGTACTCAAGGAGCGCCTTGATCGTTGGGTCGTGTTTTAGCCCCTTCTTGATACATTCGATCAATGGGCACTTAGGTCGACTTGCAGTGACCGCCGAACCCAACTTTTGACTAGGTGCATCGGCCACAGAGTTGACCTTCCCCAACTTTTACTCTAGCATGTAGTCGAACTCCACCATAAAATCTCGCCATCAAGCTTGCTTTTGACTTAGCTTCTTTTGGGTCTGAAAGTAGCTCATGGTCACATTGTCCATCCTCACGCGAACTTGGATACCCAGAGATAGTGCCTCCATATACAGAGGCAATGTACCACTGCAGTCATCTCCTTCTCTTGAACCATGTATCATCGTTCCATATCATTGAGTTTTCAAGACTTGAATGCCATCAAGTGTCCATCTTGCATAAGAACACCACCAATAACATAATTTGAGGCATCAGTCTCTACCTCATAAGACTTGGCATGATCAGGCAGCATGAGCATTGGCTCCTTGGTCATAGCTTGCTTCAACAGATCGAATGCCTTTTGGCGCAGATCCATCCACTATCGCGGCTTCACCTTCTTTAGCATATCCATGAGTGGCATGATGATGCTCAAATAATTATGGATAAAGTGCCAATAGTAGTTTGTGAGGCCAAAGAATGACCTCAACTCTGTCACTTCCCATTCCACAATGGCTCGGATCTTGGCCGCATCCATCCGCACTCATCCACCCTCGACGATGTACCCCAAGAATGGGACTTCTTTGCACAAAGGCACACTTCTCCTGCTTGACATACAAATCATTCTCCCGTAGAACTTTGAAGACTTGTTTTATATGCTCAATATGTTCCTTAAGCGTCCGGTTATAAATCACACTATCATTAAGGTAAACTACTAAAATCAATCAAGGAATGGGTGGAGTGCCCCATTCATCAAGGTGCAAAACGTAGCTAGAGTGTTGGTCAGATTGAATGGCATGATAAGGAACTCGTACGATCCATACCGTGTCACACAAGCGATCCTCAGCTTGTCCCCTTCGGCAATTTGAACTTGATAGCAACCCGATAAGAGATCAAGCTTGCTGAACCACTGCGCTTCTCGAAGTTGATCAAATAGATCCATAATGAGTGAGATTGGGTGTTCTTGATCATTAACTTGTTCAGTGCCCGATAATCTATGCACATATAGAGTACCTATTGTGCTTCTTTTGAAACAAGACTGGGGCACCAAATGAAGCCTTCAACTGCTGAATGTAGCCTGCATCAAGCAATTCCTTGAGTTGCTTCCTCAACCCTTCCAATTTGAGGGGCTAGTGGTTGAGCATCCAACACTAGCTCGATCGAATGATCCAGCCCCTTTCAAGGCAGAAGTTTCTTCGGCAACTTAGAAAGCATTACATCCTTAAACA
This sequence comes from Eucalyptus decipiens, assembly GCA_014182575.1. NCBI lineage: Eukaryota > Viridiplantae > Streptophyta > Magnoliopsida > Myrtales > Myrtaceae > Eucalyptus > Eucalyptus decipiens. The sequence continues at coordinate 10,425,226 of CM024617.1, forward strand.
AGTTGAGGACTTGGGTTACTTACGTCAGGACGACACTCCCTTCGCCCTTACTCTCCTCGACCTTCAAGGTCGCCAAGAAGGTCTCGTCGCCCTTTTTTACTCCTTTGTGAGTTGTATGGCCAATAGCATCTTTCAATTACGGCCCAACTCATGATGGATCGGGATCATGCATTGGGAATACGGATGCAAGATGCATATACAATCAGCAAATGACATAATACGAGCATTTATTCTATCTAGGAATCCAAGAACTATAACAAAATCATAATCAGCAAGAGGGATTACCTAGATAGTCTCCTTGCTAGTCCATGGATCGATGTGAAGCTCCATGTTCCTATACACGTCACTAGTCGGGACCTCCTTGGAATTCATGGTCTTGAGCCACCCAACTCCTTTCTTGACCTGATTTCTTGACCTGAAGATTCAGCTTCTTCGCAACCTCTTTCAACATGAAGAGATCAAACGCCCCGATGTCCACAAGTCCACTCATCGTGCTTCCTCTGATCTTCACCTCCTTGGACTTGATGGTACTTAGGATTTGCAATGATCCCTGTCGTGTCTCCTCTTTTGATTCATTCTCCTTGCACAGGACCTCCAGCTTGGCCCTTTTTGGACAATCCCAAGCCATATGTAGATCATTGCAAAAGAAATATTTATAGGTGCATACCTTCTTTTGTCCTTTGCCACTCGACTCTGGTTGAGCTTTAGGAGGGGCTAATGACGGTTTGCCTCTATTTAGGCGATTGAACGTGCCACAATCTCCCCCTCCATTGACCTTGTCCTTTGGACAACTGTCCAACTTACTCGTGAAAGGTGACTTGTATTCCACAAGGGTCTTGACCATGATCATGGACGTCATGAGATCATTCGCATGGCACCGTTTGAGTTCTTACTAGACCTACGATTTGAGGGCACTCATGAATTGGTGATATGCCTCTGTATCATTCATAGAAGGGATTTGGAGTAGCAACTCCAAAAATCGCTTCACGTACTCGTGAGCTCCTCCTTTTTGCTCATGGAGTAGCAACTCCAAAAATCGCTTCACGTACTCGTGAGCTCCTCCTTTTTGCTCAAGGCACTTGAGCTCATCGCAACCATCTTCCTTCGCATAAGTAGGATAATAGTTTCGTCCAAATTCCTCGATGATCATAGTCCACGTGTTGATAGGTTCTCCACTCCTATCATCCAACCTACGGCGCCACCACAATAATGCATTATCAACTAAGTACAAAGCTGCAATTTTTACCAAAGATGCGTTGTCGTTTATTCCCGTGGCTTAAAAATACTGCTCCATGTACCATTGGAAGTTGTCCACATCCTTGGCCACCTGCGAGCCCTTGAACTCCTTTGGCTTTGGCGTCCCACTCGTGGATTTGCCTCCACAATGATCACCCATTCACGTGTGCCGCTTTGACCTCCACGACCTTCCCCTTAAACTCGGTTATTTCCGCGCATGTAGCCGTCATCATGGCCTCAAAGGCATCATCCCGTTGTTGGAGTTCTTGGGTCAAGGTCCCCAGCACCTCCCCACGAAGTTCTCCCATGCCGATCCTGAGCTCTTGTACCTCGATCACGAGCTCCTCGCTTCTGACTTCCACTCTTTCGACGGTCTAGGTCAGATCCTCAACTGATCCTTAGACCTTGGCATTGATGAGCTTCATGTTTGTCATTCAACTCTCCAAGTCACCCATTGGATCCTTCGAACTTAGTAACCCCGGCCCCTCTTTGCCTTGGTGCCATCCTTCTTGGTAGCCCTTTCACGATCCTCACGACTCTCACCTTGGATGATCACAACATTAGAGAGTGAATCGACCATTGTGCATTGAAATGAACTTGCACTAATACCACTTGTCACAAATCGATCGATCTAGCTTTTCCTAACTTGTGCGACCTTAAGAATTTCTTCCCAAATCAACTCTACACCACTCAACTCACAACGATGTTAGAGAGAGAAACTCTAGATTTGTATCTCACTTGTGAATAAGACGATATAATGAGAGGGAGAATGCCTATATATATAAAAGTACAAGGCAAACCTTATCCATAAATCTCTTATCGATTTAGCGGTGGAAATTATATCTCCTCAACTATTAACTATCCGGATTAATTACATCCGTATACAATTACTATATCACTCACTCTCAAGAGTATTCTAGAACATTCGGGAAAATAATAGGACTTCAAAAAAAGGTTGAGGGTCGCTTGTTTATGAATGGGTCTTGACCTTCGTTTAGAAAACCTTTGGAACGTGTCACTTCATCAGGTTGTGACAACTGCTTCCTTATTTCAATGTATTGATGCCTGCATGCCTTATCTCCTAATTTCCCCTTGAATATTTGTCTTCCTCAAGAGGAGGGAATACCGTCTAAGTTATTTACATTCGAGAAATGCCAAAGAGACCTCAAAAGAAGTAGTTTAAGGTCATACTCAATACCAAAATCGATTTTAGATATTTTCGCAGAAGCTTTTCCCATGTAGCCTTAATAATTTGTACTCCCACAGCTAATTAGGTGAACATATGTTGCGCATAGAGAGAGAGAGAGAGAGATCACATTTGCAAATCTTATCAATCTTTTTACTATTATATATCTAAATATAATTGAATAATTTCAAATAAAAGTCTAAAATGCACTCATTATTTAAAATAAGCGTTTGAAGTTGACATTGTGTCAAATGAAGGCACGAAGTGGCTATACTAATTTCAAAGAAGGGTTCGACTTTCGACTAGTTAAGGGTAGTTTCATCATTGACTTTTCAGCTAGGTGAGGGCAGCTTCATCATTTACCTTTTTTTTTGAATTTTTTCTGTATTTCTCTTTTCCTTTTTCTAGTTTTTTCTTTCTTTTTCCCCAATAGCTAGTCTCAAGTGATGGCTGGCCATCGACGATGCCCAATAGGTGAAGGTCACCTTGCCAACAACCAGCGGGGGACGACCTTGGTGAGGCCATCCTCGCCAATGACCGATGAGGGCTTGTTGGCCCTTGGGGAGGCCAACAAGCATCACTGTTGGCTATCGTCCAAAAGAAAAGAAAAAGAAAAAATAATTTAAAATTAAAATTATGTTTGGTTGAAAAATACCCTTGATCGACTTGAACATCTCACCAACCAGTGAGGTAAGACTCTTATTTAAAATTGTCATGGCCTCTTCATACCCTTATTGGAGACCGACATGATAATTCCAAACATTTTATTCGACATAAGCTCTAAGCCTTTATTTGGAATCTCCTCGAATAAAATAGAGAAAAGAGGTGGACTGCTTACGTGGCGCTCCTCCAAACCAAATTCTCTATGGTTCGATTTAACGCATTAATTTAGTAAATTATTAAAAGTGCCAAAAAAGATGACCGAAACGTGAAGAAATGGAGTAGGAAACGGCCATCCACCCGCGGGGGTGTTGGATCCCAATTTCTGGTCAGGAAAGCGGGGCCCACCTCCCCCAACTTCCGTTCTCTCTCTCTCCCTCGTCTCCTCCCTCTTCGTCTTGCTCTCGAAGGCTCTTCTTCGCATCCGCCACATCGCGACGGCGGCGATCGACCGGCGCTCCTCCTCCTCCTCCTCCGCCTCCTCCGCCGCCGCCGCCGCCGGATAGCTCCATCGGCGCCGTATCCGCGCCGCATCAGTCGCAGTAGAGGGAGAGAGCGGGAGAGCGGGAGAGCGGGAGAGAGGGGGAGAGGATGTGGGTGTTTTACCTGATCTCGCTGCCCCTGACGGTGGGCATGGTGGTGTTCACGCTGCGGTACTTCGCCGGCCCGGAGGTGCCCCGCTACGTCCTCTTCACCGTCGGCTACGCCTGGTTCTGCTCTCTCTCCATCATCATCCTCGTCCCCGCCGACATCTGGACGGTACGCGCCCTCACGGATTACGCTCCCGCGATCCGATCGTATACACCCCGTTCCTTCTCTCTCGCGCGCGCGTGCATGTCCCGTGCTTTGATTCCAGCTCGCCGTAGCTCCGAATCAGGCGAGATTGTTCCTGATTTCAACCGGTTTTTCTGTCGTCGGTTGATTGATGAATGCCGCGTGAACCGCGTTAGGTGTGATATGTGCGCCGATTTTGTTGATGCGCTCGTAAAATTTGAGGAAGGCGAGAGTAGAATCACGCAAAAGCAAGGCCTCAGCTGTGGTAGAAACTAGGTTTTTTTTTTTCCCAGCTGGTCCTGCGATTCTGTGCATATTGCCGGGCTCCATTCGTTCTTATCTGATGAATTATTGTTTATTGCGTTCTTGTTTAGATTAGAGATACGCTTTGGGTTTGGTGCAAATGCTCACCCTTGTTTGAATGGTTAATTAAGTACTTTGAACTGGCAATTGCGGAGTTTTATTACATTTGTTATGGTTCCGGTTTTGTATTGTGTTACCTCTTAATCTGAAACGGGAGGATCTATGCCATACCCATTGATTTGCTGACTTTATTGAGTTATTACAATTAAATTGCCTGTAGCGATTCTTTCATTGGATAAAATCTTGTAGGCCAGGGCATTAGATCCTGGATCTCTGTCCTTTAATATTGGTATTCAAGTTGCCAATCTCAACTTAGGATGCCTTTTTCATCTGGATAGCTGCTCATAGAAACCTGTTATGAGCTGCTAAGGAAGAGAAACCTTAATCCTTAAGAAGGATGGTCCGCTCTAGACCAATGCTTTATCCTTATCCTTAGGCTCTATCGGGGGGTGTGGTTGTAGGTTTAATTTGCTTAGATTTCTGCAATGTTACAAAAGCGACATATTGCTGGGTTTGAATCTTTTGATGAAATCACAGATGACCCTCAGTCCTTTCAAATCATGCAGCTACCCACTCGCCTCGTAATAAATCTACAAATACTTGCTAATTGCTGAGGTGGCTGTCGTGTAACTTTTTAGTAGTATATGCCATATGGTTAGTTCACATCTACATAATTTTCCATGCCATAGACATGAAGGATGATTGCTGCTAGCTGCCAAACCAACCAAACTTCATCAATCCTGCCTCAATCTCATAAGTCAGCCAAGTCCAAAGGTAGAAAACCCCATCTGTCCCTACCACCCTTTTTTTTATGTGGAACTATTTGTTTCATCAAAATAATGATTGGTCTGAAGAACAATTTCTTCAAAATATCTGTCTCCTTGGCAGTGCCATTTGATTACACCACTTTCTTCTTTGATCTCTCACATTCTAGCCTTGCTGTTAGACTAAATGTGGTTTTGGATAGAAAATGGAGAGCTGATCCTAGGTGGGGATACTCATTGCATCAGTATGATCCACTGGTGCAATGCAAACAATTACTTAAAATAGATGAGAGTTACCCTTTTCTGGTTGTGTCCCTATACCAAAAATCAAATACTGTCACTTGGGAGATTATTTGTGATGTCTCAAGTCATCTATGATGTTGAAATGAAATTCCAATGATGAAGAATGAGTTAAGCTGCATTATATCTTGTTCCACTCCTTTAAACAAGTTTTGCCTGATGTTGAAATGAAAAGTCAATGACGAAGAATCAAGTTGAGCGGTATAAATCTCATTCCACTCCTTTAAAGACTCTCTCTTCTGTTCCCTGAGAATGCTCTTGAGTATGTTTCTTCTTAGTAACCAGGAAATCTAGGGCCTCTAATTAAATTTTAGTTTCCTTTTTGGTAGTTTTTCTTAAAGCTCCTTTTTATCACTTTTGTTCACCCCAAAAGAAATCCCAGACGCTGACGGTTGTGTACCCTCATACGTCATCCATGGATGAAGTAGCAGAGTAGAATTGGCATGGTCTTATTCTCTAGAAAGAGCACATCAACTAGAATGTGTGTTCTATCTCCTGAAAGCAGCTTTCAAGGTCTCTCTCTTTTTTTTGTTTTTTTTTTATGCCACACATACTATGAGGGAATATAGTTTAGCCTAGTTGTGCCACTGTGTAATCGTTGGTGTAAGTTTTAGCCTGCGAGGCAATGTATGCATTGTAATTGGTGGGACTTTGATTTTGAAGTTTGCTATTTGACTGTATTTTGACCCAGTATTGTACTTTTGTGGTTTTAGCAGGTTAAAAGAATATCTCATATGTTTATCTCATGGGGAGTTGACAAGTTTCTTAGGCTTCTTGTGCATTGCTTTTCTGTGGAAATCTAGTACGCTATTTCTGTGAAATTTACCAGCCTATTTAAACTATTTAGCCATATCTCCCTGGCCCAATTTTCCTTTGTGGATACAACCGTGTGGAACCGTAAAGTGTGTTTTGCCCTCTGTTTATGATTGAAAGGGACTATCAAAATGTATAGATAAATAGTGATTGGATTAGAAGTGAAATTGGCTCAACTTCAGGTTGATCCTTATACTGGCATAATCCCACCTTAAGGTAGTGATCTCTTTTTAGCTAAATCAAAATGTACCTCCACAAAGAAGGACTAAGGTTGCCTCATCGGCACACTTGTGGTGCGTTATCCCAACCTGGGGAGTTCTTGTACCCATTATTTAGTTAAGAGAGACATGGGCCCCTGGGAGTTCTCTTACCTAATTTTTAGCTTAAGTAGACGTGGAGGGTCTAACAATGTCACATGCTGATATCACTCAAGTGCATGTTTGGGTTTTCTAATAGAGAAAGAAGCAAAGCAACCATTCAATGCTATATACTGTTAATTTGTCCACTGGCTGATAGGTTCATTAATGAGAGAATTAACTTATGTTATAGAAAAATTATCAACAATGAAGTCTAGCAATTTCGAAAGATGATTTGCTTCCCCCAATGATGATATTTTGGGCCAAATTCAATAGAGATTGACTGCAAATGTTATGAAGTTTAGCATCTTTAAATTGATTAGGATAGTAAACGGGTCATTTAACAGACATCCACAGCCAACCATAAAGTATATTGATTTATTCATATACTTCTAATCTTTAGGCTGCATCTTAGATTAAGATATTACTGATCATATAGATTGTTTAATTCTCCTAGTCATGTATGAGAATGATGAATATAGAAAGTTTCCGAATATAAGCCCATGCAGTGCATGATCATGCAACTAGTGCTTTTGATGATTAGCACTTTATCTCTACTTCAATCTAGAGTCTCATTCCTCCTGTTTTTCATAATCTTGCAAGTATACTCCATACTGAATTCATTTGGTGTTATTACTTTGGATCATATCATTTCATACAAACATCGATATGTACCTTTTTAATCTCATTATTTTGCTTCCTCATTGCAATATGGCTGCCAAATATTCTGGGTCTGAGGGAAGAGTGTGTTTCCATGAATTCCTGGTATGGATTTTCAGTCGCTTGTGACTGATCAGGCCTCTAGTTCACTTCAGTTGACATGTTTCAAAGCTGTAGGTATCATGTGTTGATTATCAAGCAGATTATGAAAGGATCCTTTCTGTTTGAGGGAATCTTGTTTTTATGCTTTTGTATTAGCTACTAGAATGATGGTAGGTCGGATGTACATATCACAGTTCCATCTACAATAATTCGTAAACGTGGTATTTTGATTGACATTGACTTGTATCACTGAAATGCAAGTATTGTTCTTGCCCATTCAGACGATTATGCATCACGGTGGTGGGGGCATTTCATTCTTCTGGAGCTGGTCATACTGGAGTACATTTTTACTGACTTGGTATGTCGATGTAACTTATCAGAAAGGAAAAATTTTATGTTTGCGCTGATAAATTTTGCCATCCGTTTCAAGAATCTCCTGAAGAAAAAGTGTTGGTAGTCCAAAATTTTTGGACTGCTAAGTTTTATGATCAATTCCTGATTTGCTGCATCCTCAAAGTCAACTGTGTCTGTGTTTTCAAATTTGGAAATCTTCCTTAGTATTGCTTGGCATTTTGCGTCTGTGAAACCCATGCCTTGAATTACTGGAGAAACATTTCAGCTGCATGAACAATGATGCCCCTTAGTTGATCTGGTTTTAGGAAATGTTGTACATATTTTGAGATGAGATTGGAAAACTTTCACTTTCGCCTTTTCCCCTTTATGTTGACTGAACTGAATTGTATGTGAGTTTGAATTTTGCTTATGATTTTCTTATCTACACATAGTTTTATTTGATGCAGGGATTCAAGTTCTACTTCTTGAGCGTTTATTGCTGTGATTTTGCATGTGTTAATTCAGTTAGCTCTCAGTTGATTAGAAACTGATAGCCTGGTTGGATATAGTTTCATTTTTAGGATTATTAGCTCTAAAACATTCTGGTAGACCTTGGTCCTGGGAAAGTTTTATTATTCAGCTTCCATTAATCTCGTGCACTGGATCGGCTTTCTTCTTCTAGTGTCCCCTTGTTCATAGCTTTGTAGTCTCTGGCTTCATCTAAGCATATCAGAAGCACCAACAAAAACTCCAATGCAGACTGGCATCATTTTTGTAGAGATATAGATGCTTGTTACCTTAATTTTGAATTTAAAACCAGTATCATTTTTTTCTATGCAGGGCTGTAGCTCCTCTGATTCAGGGGTTTGAAGATGCTGGAGATTTTACTGTGAAGGAAAGATTTAAGACTAGCATACACATGAACTTAGTCTTTTACCTAATTGTTGGGTCCATTGGCCTGATTGGCCTTATTCTTCTCATCATGATTGAAAAGCATTGGTAAGTTTGATCCTTTCAAGCAATACCCATTAGGTGTGAATGATGTCCATTTAATTCGATTCTCTCTAGCTGTTGTACTATAGAGAATGTTTTATCCTCGTGATAGTCAGGAATAACTTATAGAGAATGCCTTTTAAGCGATTGAAATCAGTTGTAGGTATTTGTGATTGCTTCATTAGTTAATGTAAGGTAGGTGCATGGCCTGGAGAAGTGAGTAAAGTAGTCATAGGTATTTAGTGATTACTTGGAATTGCTGAAGTGCTTGAGCGATATGACTGGAATATCATATATTGGGAGTTTATATTTAGTTGCAGGTGAAAAATTCGATCTTGTGCTGGAACTGAGTGTTTTATATTTTTTGTGTAGTATGACTGTTCCTTTTTTGTGATTTAGTCTAGCTATAGCAGTTTGTTGATGCTTCTTTGTTTTCCATCTTTAAGTGTGTCCCTGATGTATAGGTGTGATAATTTCAGCAAATTTACGTTCTTATGTCCTGTTTAATTTTATGACAGGAGGGGTAATATCCTTGGTTTAGCAATGGCCTGTTCAAAACACTTTTGGGCTTGTAACGGGGCTTTTCTTCTTGGTTTCGGCTTATGAAATACCCAAAAGTATTTGGAGAAATGCAGACTGGACCACCCGCCAAAAAGTTCTCTCTCATAAAGTAGCTAAAATGGCTGTTAAACTTGATGATGCTCACCAAGAACTCTCTAATGCCATAGTAGTGAGTGCTTTCTATTTTTCTAGTCTCAGAGGCCATTAATGGAATTCTTCTACCTTGTCAATATTTTCTGTTGGTACGAATGATTTACTTTGAACTCATTGCTTCATATCAATTTTGTTCTGTTATGGATTTTTTTTTTGGTCACTTTTATTTTTTATTCATTCTTTTCTAATTTTGGCTCTAGTAGTTGGAGTCACGAGTGTTTCAAGAATGTTATAGGCTGCTAGTGAAGCATGCTTTTTTTGATCTTGTACCATCGACGTTCTTCTTGTGGTTAAATCAAGAGCATTTTCATCTTTACCTACTCTCTCTTCAGCTTCTTCATACAAATCCACCAACCAAATTAAGCATGGGGTGTCTGGTACTGGTTCAGACAGATACGCCTCCCTTTGTGGTGGCTTTTATGGGTAGAACCAACTTTAGTTTGATTAACTGGTTTTTGCAGCCAACATTGACCGATTCGGCCACTTTGAATTCTCTCCAGTGGTTGTTTAATTAGGATCTTCATCAACCGTCAGATCTTTCTTCTTTGAAGTCTTGCAAAGCTGCACTATTTTTTATTTTTTTTTTAAAAAGTAACTTAAGTTCATCTCATTGGGAGGGTGGAAGGAGATGTGGCAAAGCCTAGGTCATTAATCTAGCCATTTATTCACTAAATTTTTACAAGATATTTAAATAGAAGAATCGGTTGATAAGAAAGGAAAGTCTTTTTGATGTGATGACTGTATCAGCTGTGAGCAACCCTGATGATTTTCTCCGGGAAACTAATTGCCTGCATGTTCTCTTAGTTGATAGAGTATATGGCTGCGAATCCTCTAGTTTATTGATATGTATGTTGTTTTATAGGTAGCTCAAGCTACTTCC